>JAQQZY010000016.1:19573885-19605226 GCA_030068375.1 Ostorhinchus rueppellii | reverse complement strand
AATTTGTAGGTCTGTGTCCCTCACTCACCTTATTTGTTGAAACACTACAATATGGACATACCCAGAATGTTTATGTTTGAATTTTGTTGGGGTTTTTTTTGTTGTTGTTTTTTGTTTGTTTGTTTGTTTTTTGTTGTTTTGTTTTTTGTTTCAATGAAAAAATAAAATGAAAAAATAAAAATGTTCAAAATGGCATGTTCATGGATTTTTTTGTGTTGTTATTTATCTTCCCATACGAATGGGGGCGGTGTCAGCAGTGACGGTTCAACTTCCTGTTTGACAGACCGTTGACGGTACGCGCACGTGCACGCAAAAGACGTAGTACGTAATATCAGCTCTATATACAATGAGGATGCGTTACCATCCTGTAGCTTCCTCTCTGTCCCGTTTGTAGATCTACGCTTCTCCTCAGCCAGAGCCGGAGCCCGAAGCTGCAGAGGCAGAAATGCAGGTTGTCCCGTCCTCTGCATCAAATACTACGAAAATAATTCATGAAGAGAGCTCTGAATAGGACACTATTAAATGTTGGTGTTAAATTTACAAACGTCCTAAGGGGTTAAGTGGAATGATAGAGCGGTATTGGACAAAACTAATGTTGAGTCATCCTTGTCCTGTTTGGCTGCCGTTTACTCGTCCAAAGTTCATCAATGGAGGTATGACGTTAGACTTCGTGTAGCTAATGTTATTAGCTTGTCATATGTGAGATTTGGAAGAATACACTGCAGTATATATCATAAAACACGGGGTTCATTGCTGCAAACGACTAGTAGTGTAAACACTTCCGCATGTTGTCATTGAGCACATCATAGTAGCTCTGCTTTTCTGTTTGTCTCTTGTTTGACGTAGTATTTGGCTCCTATTGAAGGGAAACGTCTATTTCCCGGTTAAGTATATATACACGTAACTGCAATAAATGTATTTACGGAAAAACATATAGTATTCAGGGGGAAAAATAGTAAATGTTCGGAGAATCATAATGTTCACAGTGATTTTTGCTCATAGTCACCATTTTTTAGATGTAATATTGCATTTTTCCTCTAAATATTAAAGCCTTGACTTTTTATAAGAAACTTGACAGCTATAGTTTAGCATTATATATATATATTTTTTTTAAAAATCCTTCTAAATATTTCAGTTTAATTTTGTACTATGCTTTCCTTCTTCTCAAACCATTCTGATATTTGTCATAATATTTGGACTTTAATCTTTTAATATTATTACTTTTTCTGAAAATATTAATCATTTATTATCATATCAGTGTTTTTCCTCAAAACTTTTACATTTAATTTATTAAATGATATATCCTCAAAATGACTTTCATTCCCATTGTGACCTAAATACTCTTCTTATTGTTTATTTATTCCTCCAGGCTGAATGAAACTAATGTAATTGGTTTATGTGCGATGACATCCCATCTACAAAACAGTCCTCCACTGTCTCAACAATGAACTGTGGAAAGTCTCGAGCACTGAGTGAACAATGGCAAGGTTCAAGCGAAAATCTTGCGTTACATTGTTTGCATTGGTGTTGATTGTGCTCGTCGTAACAGTGGTGTTGAAGTTCCTCACCCCAGAGGATTCCCCCTTAAGCAGTCCTTTAGGTGGTGAGCTGTTTGCTGATAAAAATAATGACAATCAGATCCAGAAAGATAACAAGGCTGATGGTAAACCTAAGCAGACCAAAATGAGCAACTCACCTCAGCCTGAAAATCGAGCAGAACTGGAAGCTACGCTGAGGAAATTTCCCCCTCCCAACTACTATCTCCATGCGTTCTACTACCCATGGTATGGAAACCCCAAGTTTGATGGCAAGTACATCCACTGGGACCACCCACAGCTACCACACTGGGACTATAAGGTGGCTCAAGGATATCCACAGGGGAGACACAGCCCACCTGATGACATCGGCTCCAACTTCTACCCAGCTTTAGGGCCTTACAGTTCCAAGGACCCTGCAGTTATGGAGGCTCATATGCAGCAGTTGCGCACAGCAGCTATCGGTAAGACAGGAAGTGACAACATAATTAGTTTTTAATTTCCTATTACACATTTGATTTCACTGTGGTACAGAGATAAATGAAGGTCCTTCAAAAGATGACAAAAACTCAGTTGCATAAATATTAGGCCCTAGGTGTCCTTCTATGAAAGTAAGCTTTTAGCATAATTGCAAAATACCATTAAACAATGCAAATTTGGTTTTATGTTTCATAAGGTGCTCAAGTAACATATCACATCAATTATACAGTTAAGAATAAAAATATAAGTATAAACAATCAAGTAAAAAGACAATGTAAGGATAAAAAACTCAATTTAAAAATGGCGCATACACACACAAAACTGAGTCCACCTTCAAACAAGTGACAGTAATGACTATAGTGTTAAGTCTTTTTCAGTAAAGTGGGTAGTACAATGTCCTGAATGTGGGTTCTGTTACTATTACTTAGCAGCAGAGTGCAATTACATTATATATTGAGTTCAATACATTATATATGCTCTAAATTTGGAAGTTTTGTGTCCTCAATTGCCATATTTTATCTAATTCCCTTTACCCATTTCTTAATTTATTTTTGTTAAAGTGTGTCCAGGTCCTCTGCATTACAGTCCACATTTCTGATGTGGACAAATCTCTAAACCTTCCATTAAACCAAGTATTGTCTTTTTTTAAAATATATCTACTCAGAATGCAGATTAACTTGACTGTAATAATTATACTCTCGCTGAAAATTTGTCTCTGCACAGAATGACATACTGTATTTACCACAAAGATAATTGTGATAGTTTTTAATCACAGTTTTGCTTGGAATCATTTATTTGAATGACATTGTTTTGTTAAATGACTATAAAAATGTGTTCATATTATTAGGGAACAGATATACACTATAGAGTGTAAACCACTGACTGTATGCTGTGCATAAATTATTGCATATTTAGTATTGACAGCAGCCTTTTCTTCTTCATATCACTCTAGTTTTTACAAGCAATTTAATGAGAGTGCCAGTTGCAGAGTAACTCACGATGAGATACAACAAAGTATTTGGCCTGAGGTGGAGGCTCTTTTGTGTTGAGCCATGCATTTATGAAGGGGTTTCTTGGTTTCATCAATGTACTGCACTCCTCACTCCAGTGCACAGCAGATGCAGTCTTACTTTGTCTCTTCCGAGGCTGTTTATTCTTCCCAGAGCCTGTCTCAGGATGTTGGTGGGATTGGTCTATACCAGGATATTGATCTGGTTGAAAATCCTTTGAAGTTTATCAGATTCCAGTCTTTTTCCAGCTTTTCCTCTGTTGTCTCTGGGTTCCTGGTCCGGTGGTTTGGTTGGTGTGGACACCAATGCACACTGTTCAGTTGATTGAAGAGTGCTTCTTGCGCTCCATGCACCTTCACCATAAATATCAGCTCAGTGGAGCATAATATCAGGATCCCAGTTAGAGTAGCCACAGGTCTTCAGTGCCTCCCTGACCTGTTGGTCTTCCTTATTCTTCCCTTTCGGCCACTGTTGGGATTTCCTTTACTCTGTGATTGAGGGTTGTGATGACCCCCAGTTTGTGTTCCATGAGGAGGTGAGAGTCACAAAGGAGATAATGGTCCGTGTTGGTTGGTTTCCTGTAAATGTCTATGGTTAATCATCTCTTGCTGTTCATGTGAATGTTGCAGTTCAGGAAAGGCAGGCTGTTGTCATGACCATCTTCGGTGGGATCTTGATGCTCTGGTCCACTAAGTTGCTGTGTGTGGTGAAGGTGCACGGAGCATGAGAAGAGTTGCACTCCTCACTTAAGTTTCCAAGTGTGTATTGGTGTCCACACCAATCACAGCAAGGCACCAAGAGCCCAGAGGCAACAGACAGGAAAAATCAGAAAAAGGAACAGGCATCCTTACACGGGTCGACTCTTTGAGAAACTTTGAAGGATTTTCAAACGACACAATATCCCAGTATTCTTCAAATCAACCAACACCCTGAGACAGGCTCTAGTATACCCCGAGGACAAACTGCCAAGGGAGAGAGCTGTTCAGTGCAGTGAGGGGTGCAGTACATTACCAGAGACAGGAAATAGAACTGATGAAGCTTCTTGGATGAGAGATGAAGTGTTTTTAAGAACAAAACCAGTCCAGTTGAACTTTGAAAACAACAAACAATGAACCTGGACAGATGAGAACTCACACAGATATGACATTATACATTTTACAAATTCTACTTTGTATTATCCCATCATGACTTACTCTGTAATTGCTGCTCCCATGAAATTGCTTGCAAAAACTATAGTTATTTTAAGAAGGAAAGGCTGAACTCTATATCTTATTTTATTTTCTATATCGTATAACAGTTTCCTAATGATATGAACACATTTTTATTGTCATTTAACAAAATAATGTCATTCAATTAAAAAATTAAATGACTCCAGGCAAAACTGTAATTAAAAACTACCACAATTTTATTTTTATATATATATATATAAATATAAATAAAACTACCACAATTGGGTAAGTGTTAGTGCATACTAGACGTAACCCAAACCAGCCCGGTTGAACTATGAAAATATCTAAGGTTGCTGCAGAATGTATTGTGAATATTAACGAAGACGAGCAGAAGACTGTTGTACTGAATTGCTAAACATTATGTACAACGCTACACCCAGCTAACAACACAGCAGATGGATATTTTGTAATACATACAGAAGATGTGAAGTGATTTGTGAACGGCTGTTTCAACCTCATTACAGTCTGTTGAAGTCCTCACTCAAGATGCAGATGGACCGCGGGTAAAAGCTTCTGAGTCTCACTTGATATATTGCCAGACAATCATCGATGATACTTCATTTTTGTCTGAGTAACTGAGGAGGCGAAAACACCATTATTTTGCACTACATTCTGGTCGCGGTTTCTCAGAATTTGAAACACTAGTCATAAAACTGCATAAACTAGTAGAGGAATTTGTTCAGACCACATGCACAGAACAGCAGTGGAATTTCTGCTATTTTTATTCATTTTATAATACTTTGAAATATAAATTGGAAGCAATGTTTGTTTAAATTAGGGGTGTCAAACTCACTTTAGTTCAGGGGCCACATTCAGCTAACTTTGATCTGAAGTGGGCCGAGCCTGTGAAATTATAACATAAAAATAATGATAGGTAAATAATGTCAACTCCAAGCTTTTCTCTATGCTTTAGAGAGAAAAAAGTCAAATTAAACAATGAAAATGTTTACCTCTATAAACCATTCTTTCAAACAATGGAAGTAACATGTACGAGCTGAAAAAATAAGTGTAATTTTAACAATATTATGCTTCAGTTGATCATTTTGACATGTTAATTATAACTTGCAGATCTACAAATACACAAAACATTTAGTAACAGGAAGAATATTGTTAAAATTGCACTTACTGTTCTTAAGACATTTCAGGTTCTTCATATTTGCTCAGATTATTTACATTTTTTTTGTGAAATTATACTTTGTTTTTGTGTAAATATGTGAAAATATTCACACTTACAAAGAGAAAATTAGGAGTGGTGAGTATTTATAGATTATTATGATAGTATTTTCTTGATGACCCATTTGAGATTGAATTGATCTGAATGTGGAACCTGAACTAAAAGGATTGTTCATATCTTAATATCTATTTTTGCATTTCCCAAATTCATCCCAAGGGCCAGACTGGAGTCTTTGGCGGGCCAGATTTGGTCCCCGGGCCACATGTTTGACACCTGTGATTTATTTAAATGATTATATTGACTCACTTTGAGTAAAAACATTGCCAAATTCCATGATTAGTCTAATTTCACACATTTAAACCAAATTCAACTGCTGTATTTGAGTTTTCTTGCATCAGGTTGATGTTTTGTGCTTGATTGGTTTTTCAGGCGTCCTCGTTGTCTCCTGGTACCCTCCGAATACGAAGGACGACAATGGCGAACCAGTCGATAACATTGTACCTTTACTGTTGGAAGTGGCTCATAAATACCGTATTAAGGTTTGTATAAAGACTCTTATCTACTCAGGGACTGGTTGTAAATGATCACTCAATGTTGAAATGTCTGCTGATCCTCATTATTTGTTTACAGGTAGCTTTTCACATTGAGCCGTATAAAGGAAGAGATGAAGTCAATATGTTCACAAATGTCAAATACATTATTGAAAAGTAAGTGGTGCTCTTTACTTACTGTTGTCATTCGGATGTAATTACACATCTATCTCAGCTCATTTGTTAAATGATCGCTCATCTCCTCAGATACGGAGAGCACCCCGCTTTCTTCAAGTACAGGACAAACACTGGAAAGCTCCTTCCACTCTTTTATGTGTATGACTCGTATCTGATGAACTCGGACCAATGGGCTAAACTACTGAAACACACAGAGAGCAACAGCATCAGAGATACCCCATACGATGCCATCTTCATCGCTCTGCTGGTGGAGGAGAAACATAAGAGGGATATCCTGACTGCAGGGTTCGACGGCTTCTATACCTATTTTGCCACTAATGGATTTTCCTATGGATCTACTCAGAAAAACTGGGATTCTATTAAAGCTTTCTGCGAAGATAACAACCTAATATTCATTCCAAGTGTGGGCCCCGGGTATATTGACACAAGTATTCGACCCTGGAACTTCCAAAACACTCGAAACCGCATTAACGGAAAATACTATGAGACTTCGCTAAGTGCAGCATTAGAAGCTCGGCCTGATTTTATCTCTATAACGTCTTTTAACGAATGGCACGAGGGGACACAGATTGAAATGGCTGTTCCTAAAACAAGCCAAACTGTGTATCTGGATTACTTGCCCAATAAACCCTCAATCTACCTGGAGATAACTCGCAAATGGGCTGCGATATTTGGCAGCGAGCGGAGAAGACGGCAGGAATAATCTGATGTAGAGGCACAGCAAATGTATGAGGTCCCTCGACTCCCAAAAGGTGATACTTTATCATGTGTACACAAGTACTTGTGTTGTGCAAACACTATAATCGTATTATGTGCACAGGATAAGTTGTTTGCGCAAGACTGTAAAATAAACTTCTGGGACTTAAGGTGCTACCAGTGTTTATTTATCATCACTCTATAAAATGATCACACAAAGACAGTTGAAGTATGCACATGAAAATGCAAATGGAAGAATTTTATGAGCAAAACCAAATGATTTTGGAAGCCACAGGAAAGTGGAGAGACTTCATTGACTTAATTTAGCTGCAGTGATGTATGTTATTTTTCACACTTGACTGAATTGTTGTTAATTTAACTGATGTCATATGATTTCTTGTTTACACAGCCTTGCCCCTACAGGTCTCCAAACATAATCAGCATGTTTTATCACTGTTCTGTATACTCGAGCTAACATTGTGCACTGGCATGCTTTGCTTTCCTGTAATCTGTGATTATATTCAACCTCCATGGAAATAAATAAAGTGCAAAAGCAGAGACGCTAGTGTAGAAAGCAGTCTTGTGCCTTTGTGTTACTAGACGAGGGAAAATCACTGCATACACATCTTTATGTTTGCAAAGCATGTCAGCCCCAAGTCTTGAGATGAGTCATAACAGCAGAAGGATCAGAGAACAGCAGTTGAGTTATTAAAACAGGTACACAGTGGAGAGCAGGGTAGATCAACATGTACATTTGAAGTAGAAGCCTTTTTGTTATTGATCTGGTTTCACGCTGTGTACATGACGCATGTTGTAATGGTTTATTAAAGTGAGAAATTAACTGTACCACTGTTACATTATTCATAATATCTGGAAGTCTTCAGTACGTAACATTTATACATGCACATTTATAGTGCACATCTTGACTGTGCTGAGATCAGTGTTGTCCCAGGAGGTGATTGTTAACATTAATTGACTCTTAATCTAGGCAATGAAGACAGCAATTATCTTAGAAATGGGGTTTGGTTATTTAAACCACAGAAACCTCTGAATCGATTTTAGATCCATCTTCATTAATAATTTTCATATTGCAGAGAAGTTAAACCTGTTACGTGGTGCCGGTATAACTATTTTGGTGTTTAGATTGCACTGGGATGTCAGAAACATACATGATACTGTATATAAATACGAAGATTACAGAAATTTAGAAATGACAAAAATACCGCAACTAATTAATAAATTTACAATACCCTTGTGGCCTATCAGGTCTGTCTGTTTATATTTACATATGTTTTAACATGCAGCTTATTTGAAAAAATTCAGGATCCAGTTTTGAATTCTTTTTTTTTTTTTTTTTTTTTACCATTTTTGTAACTGTTGCTGTCTATTAATGGTAATTCAACAAAGTGAAAGTATTCATCTATTTGGTTATGATTTAAGACTGAAGTGAAAAGAGCTTGAGTCCCACTGGTGTTTTGACAAGGGTCTATAGATCTTGGCTTCGAGATTAAGCCAATCTTAAAGCTGTAGTACCGCTGAAGACCACCAGGGTTGTTTCCAAAAAGAACCCAGAATTTCTCGAAACACACTGTCTTTGTCTAACAATATATTTCCCGGGGGCCATACGAGTCTCATTTATTTTATTTGGAAAAATGTCGTAAGTTTTCAGGTGGTCCATCATTTAATTATTGCTCTGTCAATAAGGTCTGAGGTCAAATCAAAGGCCTTTATTCACCTTCCAAATATTTCACAGCTCCACTGTAATTTTTGCATTTGCTTTCCCATAATCTTTTGCTGCCTGTAGCTCCACCCCTTTTGTCCAAATAAAAAAAAATACTAAATTACTAAACAAAAAAGTAAATTAACATTAAATTAAAAAGAAAAAATAAATAAATAAACATAGCTCCTACAGTATATTTTGCAGCACACACTGAAATTCAATATGCAGTTAGTGACTGGGAGTGACTTTAACTAATTGTTTAGTTTTAATTGTTTGATTTTGTGTTTGTTTAATATTTAGATTTATGCGTGTATTTATTTATTTTTACTTTCATGGTGATTGCTTTCATTCTTTAGCATTTAGCGCCTTTTGTTTATGGCACCAATGGAGACCAGCATGCACCTGGGTGGGCCTATGGGTTTTTTTTTTTTTTGGTTTTTTTTTTACCAGTCAGTCAGTCAGCAGCATGACAGGATGAGCAGGGGAGGCAGCAAATAAGCCTTAACTGTTACTGTATTTACCTGCAAAACCTGAGACTAAAACACCTGAAACACATCTACGGATTCGACATTGTGTTTTTGACTGCGTAAATCACAAACCCGTGGTGCATCTAGTGGTTATCCGAGTCATGAAAAAGTCTCAATTTCTCTCACTTTTAAATTCATTTACTTTTGAAAGTCACTATAAAGATGCTTCATTCTAAATCTATGGGCTCCAGCACCTAGTGGCCATCAGTGGTATTACAAGTGATTTCACTTTTAAGCTGTGATTCTGAAGTGAGAAAATAACCAAAATTATCAGGGTGTTATCTCCTCCCCAAAAATATGTCGAATAGAAAGGTGGTTGATTTGATATGAAGCATTTTAATGTTAAAACTGAGCCCAAACTTTGCAGATTCTAAACACTGAAGTCAACATTTGGAGGCTTGTGTCATTTTATTTGTAGTGTAATGTGATCTACAGCTGATTTTAACATGGTGTGGACATGGGTAATGCGTTCCTGGTTTGCATGTAGCGGCTGTGGTGCGTTTGCGGACATATCAGGGCTTTGCTTTAACGCTAGCTCACCCCCCCCCCCCCCCCCCACACACACACACACACACACACACACACACACACACACACACTCAGGTCGACGCGCATCCACAGTCAAGAGGGAAACCTTTGGATCGGTGTTTCCTCTGTGCGGCAGTGATTCACCTGTTTGTACAAATGAGACGCTTAATGTAACATGCACTGACTATAGGGTCGAACGTGAGCATCAGACCCACGCAGACACACGCACAGTGGAGCTCCGCCACAGCCCGCAGCTGCAGTGACGGTAAACAGAGCAAGGTAGCGCATGGGCAGCCAGCAGGGAATTATTCCACATCGCATCACATCCCTGAGCATACATGGCGTCCTCACACACACCGAGCCATGAATTCAGTGTGTAAGCTGAAGGGGTAGTCGCCAATTTATTTTTTATTTTTTTATTTTTTATTTTTTTATTTTGCAGCCATCATTCTTTGCGTCGGTGTGCAGCAGCAGCAGCAGCAGTAGCAGTGAAGGGGACACACATTCAGCAGCTCACATTGCTACAGTAGAGGTATCATTTTTCGGGATCAAGACGATGGATGCGGGCTCATCCGACTCTATTCCTGCAAATAACGGCGGACGGACCCATTCTGTCTTTATTCCAATCGCATCCACGTCTCCCGTATGTTGCAAGGTGTCTTTGAAAAAGGATACGGACCTCAGGGGGAAATGAGAAGGAAGGTCTATTTTGACTCACGCCTGTCGAGATGGTGAGTGAAATGCATGGCTATTTTTTTTTCCTTCCTGCATCCCATGGCTGAGCAGTGGTAGTACCTGCTTTTGACGGCAACCCTTCACCAGCTAATTACAAATGTCACAGTGAATACATCACCATTTTCTTGTCCTCAAACGCAACATTCTGCATGCATTGGATGTGATTTGTATCTTAGATTGCACTCCTGCTTCTGTTTGCAGCTCAAATGCACATCTTTCTCCATCATCCTCCATGCTTTTATTTATATTCTACGCGTTTGTTGTTTGTTATGTTAGGAACACATCCCATATGTAAGTGATTCTCACTTGTCATTAACTTCAATGCAGCATCCCTCCAAAGGACAACCATTTTAAAGTCGACTATAGCATCAAAAATGACCTTCAGTGCTCGGTGGCTGGAAATTAGTTCTCACCTGGGATGGAGAGTGTCCTTTTACCATCAGTGCAGTGAATGGCCTTGTGTAAGGATACAGCCCAGAGCTCCAAATAGGTCTCTGGACTTCTTTAGTACCTGTTACTAAAACCACACTATAGGGATGTGATGCATCTTTGTGGCTGATGCTACTAAAAAAAAAAAAAAATCTGTGGCTGCCTTTTTTTCCCGTCTCTTCTCTCCAATAATTTCAAGCGTAGCCCCTCTGCAGACTACTCACCCATGCGGTGCTCTTTCCATGTCCCAAATACATCACATTGCATTTGACAAAAGCCCCAGCTCTGTTTTTATAAATCTGAACGAAATCTAGAGCTGTACACATGTCTTACTCAGCCCAAAGACAGAGTTTAGAAATGGAAAAGAATAAGACGGAATAACAACTGTAATAATAGGACCTCATCTCCATCACCATGGAAACACTATAAATTTACCACACACTGCATATTTAATTAATCTCAGATTTTTTTGGTGCCTCATTGAGATCCCTGCATCTCTGAAACTACTTTTACATTTCGAAAGGCAGGGCTCGGCTATAAAACAAACAACAGTATAGATCTATTTGTACTCCAAAAATGCACAATATTTTACACTATTTGGTGGTAAAAGTACTATGTGAATGTTGCATTTAGGCTGTAACAGTGTCAGCACCAAGGTTTGGGTCTGTATAAGCACAAACAATGTGGTTAGGGTGAGGAGAAGAGGTGAGAGACAGGGCTATGATTAGAGGAAAGGAGGAAAAAAAGACTGAGCTGTTGCAGCTTTAACATTAAGTTGTAAATGGGACATAAAATGGTCTTCTGTGTTTAAATCCACATGACTGATATCTTCCACATCTGCTTCCTTCTCAAGTTTGTCTCTATTTAATGATATCACTGCAAAAATACAAACAATTATTAAAGTCCAGTTTTTAGGTCAGTCTGGTTCAACGTGTGATATAAAATTGCCTGTTGATAATGATTATGGTAATGTGTATCTCCTTACTCTACATCGCCAGCTAAATCACCAAAGTGTTTTGTTGTTTTAATTCATTTTATTCCTGCGTGTTTTGAGGTCAAATAAACCACCCATGTTTACGTACCTTTTGAAGTTGTAAGAATCAGTGCAGGAAGAGAGAAAAAGTGAGATGATTCAACTGTAGACAAACCTTAGAAGGAGGTGGGTTAGGGACAGATACGGAGGAACAAACATTCTGGACTTAGTGAAGCGGCGTTTGTTTCCAACCGAAGCTAAATCTGGCGTTTATTTTTATTTCCTTTTCATTTTGAGCCTCCCACAGATTGACCCGTATTGTCTTTTACAAAGTGAAGTCAGTTCGGATAAAGAGTGATGATAATTGTGGCATTTATAATTTACAGTGCAGTAATTATCACTGGTGCAATACACTGTTTTTTTTTCTTTTGTTTTTAGGGTTTAGTTTGTTTATCGTGTCAGTCAAATACTCACAATGCAATGCAGTGTATATTGTTTTACTTCATTTCACTCGTGCATATTTTGGTGTTACACAAACATGCCATCTTTGTAGTTGCTCTTTCATATTTGCTGATTATTTAAATCCACACATAACCATCTTCAACTTTAAATAAAATAATGATTCATCATTGATCATAATTATAGATTGACTGATAGGAGCGTTTGTATCATGATGACATTTTCCACCTTATTGCCCAGGCCTGACAGTATGCATTTGCAGCTCCTCTGTAAAGCAAAGCGCTTATGACTGCGGCTGACAAAGAGTGTGTTTCAGCTGTATAAGAGGATTTACTTACATGAAATTATATTGATACCGTAAGCCTTTAAAAGGAGTTACACTTATCTGACCCTGCTGCATGTGGGACGTGGATTCAAATCTGTGAACATAAGTCACAGAAGGGAGACGTGAGGTCACTTCATTCCAGACTGGACACATGATCTAAAGAATGAAGTATACGAGTGGGTTTTGCATAGAAAGAATCTGCACTTGGCTTCTCAATGGGTTTGTATGGCCTCTTTATGCAACATGCAGGTGTGTCGAGAGTTGGGGGGCTTTTCTACTCCCCTCAGCCTTAAGATGGCAGCATTCTCTTACAATACACTGCACGCCACCATCCATTAACAAATACATGCTTGGAATCATACGAAAACTGAGTATTTTTGAGTTTTTTTATTCTATCTTCAATATAATCCGAGTATTTCCTCTGTGTAGATGAAGCTGAATTGTCCTAGTCGAGGCCTTCAGTCATACTGTGTGTTTTCTGTGTGGGTTTCTTTCTCCTTCTCATTCCTAATTGATTTTCTCTCATTCTGCTTTTTCCGCCCGCGCAAAGGAGGCACTATTAAGAAGACCCACCCATTCAAGATCAAACACGCCTCATTAAATCATTAAGGATAATTGTTATTCCACGTCAGAGCGAGAAGGCAGCAGCTCTCATAAAAGCTGTGACCTGCAGTTTTGTCTTCTATGAGCACTGTATCAAAAAGGAGATTGATCGCACCGTCGAGCCGATGTAGAAACTGCTCCCTCAGATTCCCACAGTCTCTACCCTCTGGATTTCAGCATTCAGTCAAATCCACCAGGTTTGTACCATGATGTGTCTGAGGAGGCATCACGTTTTACTGTAAAAATACTGTGTCGACAGGGATTATGGCAAGAAAAAGAAGGGCGGTCATGTAGTGTTTCAATGAATATAAACATTAATAGGCTTATATCCATATTTATTGCGCATTTTAACCACATTTTCAGAAATCAGTGAATGAAAATGCTAATAAAAACAGCTGTATGCAAAGTTACCACCCCTCTTTGTGTCCATTCCAGTGGGATAAGTATGTTTAATCAGCAAATATCTTAAGCAACATAAAAGAATCTCACATTTTTGGATCACTTCTGCTTTATTCCCTGATTTTGTAATGACAGGGTATCTGAATTTTTGCTTGCTATTTACATACAGTCTGAAAATCCAACATTTTCACTATACATAATTCCACTGAGAAGAATTTTGAGAAGGTTTATCATTTCTTTAACTTGAGGTGAAGGCATCACATGATAATACACATGATTCAGGAGTACAGCGTTTCTATGCAGTTGTTTTTATACACATTTTCATTTTTGTGCACTGGAAAAAGAGT
The DNA here is from genome assembly GCA_030068375.1 of Ostorhinchus rueppellii. NCBI lineage: Eukaryota > Metazoa > Chordata > Actinopteri > Kurtiformes > Apogonidae > Ostorhinchus > Ostorhinchus rueppellii. The sequence continues at coordinate 19,591,329 of JAQQZY010000016.1, read as the reverse complement.
GAAATACAAAAAATAAAACCTCACAGTATCACAAAAAACAGTTGAGATGTGTGAAAGATGCATCAATAAAAGTTAAAGTGCAATGGAAAGAAATTTAGGGAATTATGTGCGGACTATTCCACAAAACAAAAAAATATATATCAGGTGGAAACACAATGAAATATCAATATGTATGAGGAACTGCAGAACCAACTCCATATAAGGGAGTAGAGTTAAATATTTACTAGTGGTTCAGAGGTCAGAGCTGTAGCAGATTCAGGTTTATATTTATTTTCTTTCACTAGTTTTCTGAAATTTGGGGTAAAATTCCAATGCCAGTGGATAGAAACATGACAAATGATGACATATATGCTTTTAAAAAATCTCTTATTATAGATTTTGGAAGTAAAATTCCAATATGGATACCCTGGAATAGCTACTTTCTAAATATCTGCTGTAGAAATACTTCAGCCATACTTCTAATAATCATTTCCTGTCGCAGTAATACACCTGCATTCTTGGTTTCCCAGCATTTTGCTTGTGGTCAGATTTGTTAAGCATTAAAAAGCCCATTTCTGTGGCTAATCCATTAATATTGTGAAGATGTAAAATGCAAATATAGCCCATCCGCTTTCATAATGACCACAGTTCTAGGTGTCCATAGTGCTGAACCTCCTGTGGTCTGACCTTAGTAGTAGCCCACAGGTATTCTGTATATTTGATAGGCTTTTCTATCAGTAGAACAGTGGAAACATAGTCCTGAACTGTGAAACATTAAAATTTCATTTACATTTTTTAGTGTTAACAATGAATATGTCTTAATTAATCCTCTGTTTGTTTTCCTGTCGAAGCTTCTGGACATTTATAGACGTTATCTTCCTCCACACCTTTCCCGTTAATGACCTCAGGACCATGTTGCTGAAAATGTAGACTTTTTCTTCCAATCGATCTGCTCTGAAAACGCCTTCCTCTGGCATTCCAACTTGATTAACACAAGTGGAGAAAAATCTCTCCCTTTTACCATGCGCTCTCTGTTCTCAGCAGTGCCTCCTCCATCTGCAGCTATCACAGCCATGCCAGGTGCAAAAACGGATTAAGATGTGTTTTTTTCTGTATTCAATAATTTTTCAATTGGCTGAAGTAAATTACCAACTGTATTAAATCATGTTACATGATGTATTTAAATACTCTCTTCCATAAATGATCTCTTTTGTGGCCCGAGAAGAAAACTTCCACAAATACATGGCAGTAAGGTCAGGAAATAAATGAGTTATTAACTAGTATTTTTTGAACATTTTGTATTTGCACAAAGCGATAATAAATCTGGTCCCTAGACAAGTGAAAGTAGCTGGTTGTCGACTTCAATCTAAAAAGTTCCAGGGTATAAAAATACAGGAAATTTGGTTTAGCCTTTTAACATCACCCCTTATACATAACTGTAACTAAAAGTGACTTTTTTTTTTACAGGTTTAGGTTCATAACAGGCTGAAATTCATGTTTTAGGCTTAATTTAAAGGGAGCATCCTCTAGATTGTGTGTTTAGTAAGTAGTTATAAGTCAACCAGAGCGACCAAATGTTACACTAAACCTCAGTCTAATCTGGAACCCAGGACCTGCTGGATGTGAAGAGTTGACCTTTTTCTGTGACCATTTTTTATCTGTCCAAGTTCTCACCTATTTTTTAACATAACTAGGTCTTAGACTTTATAAACCTGTGATCATGTGTTAGACTTGTAATGCCGTACCTTGTTAAGCTGATGTGGCATTTTCTTTTCAGGACAGAGTATGCCATCTGCACCTTTTCACAGAATCCTACGACCCCTTCTGATTGGCACGTTCATCCTGGGATGCTTTGTGACTCTGTTTTTGATGTATTTTAAACCATCCACCAGCTGGTTATCGGGGCCTGTAGAGTCAACAGTATCCACAGACCGGGTCAAGAACCTCTTTTCCACCAGGAGTGACAAGAACGTGACCACAGTTCTGATCTGGCTTTGGCCCTTCGGACAAACCTACGACCTGAGTGTCTGCAGCTCGCTCTTCAATATCGATGGCTGCTTCATCACAGCGGACAGAAATCTTTACAATAAGTCAGATGGGGTCGTCATCCATCACAGAGACATCTGCACAGACCTGTCCAACCTGCCCCCACTTCAGCGACCATCCTTCCAGAAGTGGATATGGATGAACCTGGAGTCGCCATCGCACTCGTCCCAGCTTCCTGGGATCGAGAACCTGTTCAATCTGACTCTCAATTACCGTCAGGATGCTGACATCGAAGTGCCTTATGGGTCCATTGTAGCAGCAGAGGGTGATGAGGACTTTGTTCCGCCCAGCAAGAACAAGCTGATCTGCTGGATTGTGAGCAACTGGAACCAGGACCACGTGCGGGTGAAATACTACAATGAGCTGTACAAACACATTGAGGTTCACGCGTATGGACAAGCCTTTGGGGAATACATCTCAGACCAAGACTATTTCCCCACCATCGCCAGTTGTAAGTTCTACCTGGCGTTTGAGAACTCCATCCACAAGGACTACATTACTGAAAAACTCTACAACCCCCTTTCAGTGGGGACCGTGCCAGTGGTTCTGGGCCCGCCCCGGCAGAACTACGAGAACTTTATCCAGGGTGACGCCTTCATCCATGTGGACGACTTCACCTCGCCCAAGGAGCTGGCTGATTACCTGCTCCTTCTGGACAAGAACGAGGAAATGTACCTCAGGTACTTTGAGTGGCGACGACACTTTAAAGTAAAGAAGGCCTATTTCTGGGCAGAGCACACATGCCTGGCCTGTGATTACCTGCGTAGGCACAAAGAGTACAAGGCGTTCAATAACCTTGACAAGTGGTACTGGGGCGGATAGTACTTTGAAGGGCTATGCAGTGCTTGTTTTGTTGTTGAAGGCAGTGCTTTAAGATTTTTGTCCTTCTTGTAACATGAAGGTTCATTATTGTTCTGTTGAGAGCCCCAGTATGATGTATTTTTTGTTGGTTGAGTGGCACAGTGAGACATCCATTCCTTATTTTAATTTGCAAGCCAATTTAGCTAAGCCTTACTTTGCCTTTTATGTTATTTTTGAAATTTATTTTGCTTAAATTAAAAATGCACTACATTTTTTTACTGTTATGTAAACCCATATTTTGCTTAACATGACCACATTTGCTGCTAATTTTTTAATTTTTTTTTCTGTGTGAATGCTATGTTGTATGGATGTTGCTGTATAGCAGATGGCATTCATGTTATCACACTAATTTTAAGATGTGGCACATGGTGAACCTTAAAAAAGTGTTGAACAGAAGGACACTGACATTAATGTTGAGTCAGTGAAAATATTTATGTAATATTTATTCAAGTGAGGCATTATATGATAAAAAAAAAACAATCTCATTTGTGCTAGTGATGCAGTCACCTATGCAGTGTTTACTGAACTCAAATGTGAAAGTAGATCAATTGTGTCATGTACATATATTGTGTATTTTTTGAATTATGTAGCTATCATTTTTCCATATTTTTGTAAGTTTGCATTTGCACTGCTAATCCAACTGTTACCTATCTTGACATATGTACAGTAGGACAGTCGGTCATTGAAATGTGTAGTTGTACATAGCATATGGTGATCATTACCCTGGTAGTCTCTGACAGCAGATGTGACACTGCTTTGTGTGAGGGAGGTTACTATTTTAATCATACTGTGAATCGTTCATTGTCACATGTGATGTGTCACAGTGCAGTTGGATTCTGTGTGGATGATGATACAGTACAGTGCAGAACCACTGTACTGCAGACTCCTCCACACATCGCTGTGTTGCGTTGTGATTTCATCCACTGATGTCTGTAATATTTATCCAAATACAGTGATGGAAAAGAGCACAAATTAGCTTACGATTGAATCTTTTATTATGCTGGTTTATGTGTGTACTGTGCTCTCATTACATAAGGTAACCTCAAATATTTACACTGATATTTTCATCTGTTCAACCTGATGTTATAAAATGGATGAAGTGAGTGTAAATTAGAGTGAAATAAGACCAGGTGAGATCTGCATATATAGGTCATTCTACTGAATTAGAGCAAACTGCTGTTCCATGACCATAGAAGAAAATAAAAAGTAAAAGCACATTTAAATTGTATTTGAGTTAGAAACTTAAGATGTCTACTAACATCCTTCCATTTTCTAATACTGTCATACCCAAAAAGCATTAGACAATTTCATGAACATAATGTGATAACAGACTAAGAGTTTATAAATGTTGACCTAAAATAAGAAGTAATAATATGAAAATAATATAAAAACATACTAAGATGAACAGAACAGCTTTGTGACAAGACAAAATATAATGTCAGTGCAAAAATGATGTAAAAGGATGTAACAAGACAAGATGAGAATCGTTGTAAAAGAGTAATTTATAATATTTTGCTGTAAATTCCTGTCTTGAGGTGTGACATTTATGTAGCGGGTCTCGAGTTGGAACACCTTTGTGAACCACTGGTCTAATGAAATCCAGAATAATATGTGAGATAACAATGAGGTGAATATTGCTAAAATAATACGTTAATATTTTACTACCATTTCTGGAAGCATCTGATGCCTTTTCTAGCTGCATGGTAACTGTTATGGTCATAACATTTTTTATTTTTTATTTTTTTTTTAACATACTTTTGATGTTATCTCAAAGATGCAAATCAGCACTAAAGACTGTTTATTAAAAAAAAAAAAGCCTGGAGTTTGGCATATCTTGTTGTTACATGTTTTTGGAAAGAGAAGTGCCCGCATTTGGAGCTAATGCTAATGCTAACTCACTGAAAACAGAGACCATATCAAACAATACTCATGATAAATACTAAGTTATTTCAGATACATGATGAATGTTAACACATGCAGGGGAGATTTCTACAATAATGTATAAACACAGTAGTCAATGTAGCTGCAATAATTTGCAGACTGGCAGAAAAACCTGACAATAGGTGTACAGTCATCAGTTAATACTAGCATAAACTAATGTCGGTGTGCTACACAACAGGGCAAGTATTAGATTTAAGTAGCAGTACAGTTTTGTTAGTAGAACTTCTCAACCACAAATACAATAAAACTGTCTATAAGAAAACATATTTAAACAACAGGGACTCAAAATGTTAGACAAAACTAGTGTTTAGCAGTTGGCTAACTGGGACTAACTGTGAACAAGGAAATTAAATACAGAAAATCAATTCTTTTTTGTACCAGGCTTAAATGTAATGTTTGTCTGCTCTAAATCATGTGGACTCACTTTTAGGGCCAGCCTCAAGTGGCCATTTTAGGAACTGCATATTTTACAAATAAAAACATTGCTTTATTTAAAACAAAGAACCAACCAAACAAAGAAAAAAAAAAAAAGAAAATGAAATGAGGTGTTACAATGAACACATTTATGGCCTCAAAGTCACATTGTTGTTGTTGTTATGGCTGCATTGTTGATGTTATAATATTAAGATAATTGTTCTAATACATAATTGAGGGTTCTTATTAAACAAATTTACACATTGATGTTTGTTTTTCAGTTGTGGAACAGCAGGTTGCATTCATTCGGTAGAGTATATTGAATTACAATAGAAAAGTAATGAAATGTCACGATTCCAGTGCTAGCTTACTGGATTTATGTCTGAATCAGTCTGCAGTGTCATTTGGGGAGCTGCATGTAAAAGCAATTTTTCTGGATTTCTGTTTACACCCTGTTTACAGTGTGGCTTGGCAGCAAACCTTCAGCACTCAAGATCACACTACAATACAACAGCTCATCATCTGTACATATCACATCACTTTCAATGTCATGCAGATACTGAACAGTTCATCTCAGCAGCACTCAGCAGCTATTGACATGATGGTTAAGTTTTTATAGACTGTACTGTGCAAAACCATGTCAACATTTTATGCAAGACAAGCCAATAGCTTCTTGGTCAAAGTTTTCAAACGTGTTTCAGGTTATTATCATTTTGATATTTCTTCACTGTCAAAGGGACCACTGATGTAAAATATAATGAATTCAATTATTTTTCTTATAGAATATGGTTCCAAATGCCATAGTTGTATATATACAGTAAACCTTGTAGTGAACAGAGACATTACCTGGAAGTAGCTCACTGACACAAACCATTCCTGTATGTGCACCACAGTAAGGGAACTCAAGCACTGTTCTCATTTATCTCAGAAAAGAAAACAATGTGTTGTATATATTTTTAATGTTCAGATCTCTTTATATCATGCAAGTGTTGTGAGGCAGTGAATGTTCTTCACTGTGCAGATGTCAGTAATGCTGGTGTGTCAAGAGGCTGTTAATCAAGAATGGAAGGAGAGAGACACTTTAAAGGATAACCAGCATAAAAAGCAATGGTTTAATTGTGATGAGGTGGACATGTCCACCGAGAGAGGCTATTTTACACAAAAAGGTTTTTTGTTTTGTTTTGTTGGTGAATAATCCTGTTCTGTTGGCATGACCTAATTGTAAAACTCATGCCAAAATGCAGCAGAGATATAGCACTTTTATTCATTTGGAGTTGTGTGACTCACTGTGCTGATGGCTGTCTTCTGAAGCTATTATGAGTTCAATAAGTGTCATCTGAAACCTCAGCTGTCCCACAAATTAACTATGAAACTGCCATTCATGGTTTCATATTGTACAGTCCAATCTGATGTATGAGTACAAAGGTTTCTTGTCAAATGTGGTTGGTGACTTTAAGGAACAATATTCTTTGTTTCTGTCTGTGTTGTATGTACCTCTCATCCTCTTTCTTCTCTTTTTGCACAAAACAAACATGGAGGAGCTTGGGCCCCTCTGTCCCCTTCGAGTCTGTGAATGTGTCACAGCACCAGAAAGTGAATCAGGATGTCTCTGGATACTGTCTGACCTGGCACTGACATTGCTGGCGTCCTTAAAAAACAATGTACAGAGTGGGATGAAATCTTTGTGTGTGGCTGAAGCTGAAGATTTCTTCAGAAATGCTCATTTTCTGCCAGTTCACTGAAGTAATCAGTGAGTCAATCAGTACAAGTTTTTTGCCAAATCATTGTATTTTGCCAAATGTTGTGTTTTAATTGTAGATGTCTGATAGTGTCAAAGAAAATAAAGATATGGACAAATGAGCAAACACGAGAGAAGCATGTTGGATTTTTTTTTTTTTTTTTTAGACATTCACTAGAGTATTGAGAGCTTCAGTGTGTATGATGTGTGCATACTCATGTGCTCACATATAATCTGTGCTGTCCTGGGAGCCAGACATTTTTTTGGTTTGAGCTGACTTCATTTCTAAGTTAACGACTGTCTCTAACGGTTGGTGCCAGAAGGCTTTGGTCAGGAGTTGCTCTGCTATACAGTGCTGTGATGTCACTGTGTGGATGTGATTAGTTGCTGACACTAGATATGTGCTAGAACCACAAATACGCAAATAAAGATTAGTAAGAACACACTATCGAAGCAACACAAATACAACACACTTCATATTATAATATATCCACTACCTGTTCGCAAAACTCATAATAAGGATGATTATCAGCTAAAGGTTCAATGTACAGTACACATACATGAGTCAGTTGTAGGTCAGTGTGTAATATTTAGTGACATCTAGGGGCAAAGTGGGAGACTGAAGTCAGCTGTATATCTCCCTAAAAGGATTGGCTTTCATGAATTCAGTAAATAATCTCAAAGCTCAAACATTAAACAATCACAAGAAAATGAAAAAAAATCCCAAAAAAGAAAAACACGACTTCCTACAGAAATGGATGACTTCATAAATTTGAAATCCTGACATGGTAGTATTTAAATTATTTAAAGCTGGAGGAGGTGAACTCATGGGTGGAATGCACTTGATAATAAACTTCTCCAAGCTTCCATGTCGAGCCACTGAGTGGAGCCGTTAATGGCAGTCTGTAATTACAGATGTCAGTCACATATTTCACCCCCTCCCCACCTGAAAACACTTGTGATTACCCAAACTCTGCCTCATATGATGGAAGGTAATCATGGAATTTTTCCAATGACCCTCAAGCATTGCAGTTTTAAATGAATGTTAATTAAAACCATTATCTAAATTGATTCTAATTAATTTTCAGTCAATCAAGCAAGGTTTTCAGCACCGCTTCTACATAGAATTGAACCTGTAGCCAAGCATTACATCATTTTAAAAAATTATATACTGTATATTATACATCCAATTTAACCTTAACTAACATAAGTAATAACCAAAACTGTCAGACACATGTAATGCATTAAAAGGCACAGTCCTTTTGTTTTAAATGTCGCATAAATGAATACAAACATAAGGTTTCTCATTCTACATGGTATTATTAAGTCAAATACAGTCTGAGCAGAAGAAAAGAACAACTTACCAGTTGCCTGGCAACATAACAATCACAGCAGATATACGTCTATTGCCCTGTCCACATTAGCATCAATATTTTTTGTAAATAGATCATTTTTCCTCTGCTTTTGTAAAAAACAAACAAAAAAAAAACAATAAAATAATGATAATCTGTCGTCATCATCATCATCATCATCATCATCATCATCATTATCATCAATCATTTTACAAACTCATTTTATCTCGGTTCACTCCACAATTCAAAAATCAACTCATACAAAAATAAAAGAAACCTGATGATATTTGACGTAGCAGATACCAAAACTCTGATCTGTGACATTGACCAGACAAGACAAGACACAAACTTCAGTGACCTCAAGTGTGATTCTATATATTAGGTGGATTTGTCAGAAATGCAGCTCCCATCTATATCCTAAAAGTATCTGTGCTGACTTTAATTTACAAATCATACAGTGATGTATATACCTGGAATTAATGTTTCAGGTACATGTTCATCACACAAAGCAGTAATGGACATGTGGAAAATGGATACTGATGCCATTTCCATTGTAAAAGATCTTGAATTTGGAAACGTTTTTGTAAGATCTCAGGTTTTATGGCATTTACATGTGGATCAGAGGCCAAAACGTAGAGAAAAATATCAGTTTTACAAAATATCTGCAACAGCATGGACAGGGAATATGATAACAGCTTATATGCTGACTTTTATGTAGAAGTCTCAAGTAAAATAGCCTTTAGCTTAGAAATGCAATGAGCTGACATCAACAAATGATCTAATCCAAGCACAATACAGTTCATTTAAGTGAGCAACCACTTGCAAATCTTACATAAAAGCCTTTAATCATTTCATTTTGTCATACATTTAAACACACTGATCTTTCTCAGCATAGAACAGATTGTGTCATAACTTGGTTGCTTTAAATATGATAATATTTCCCGTGCACAATCTTCACATAAATGTTTGACTGGCTTTGTCAGGTTAGAACCAAATATAGTGTTCTTGCATCCGCTTCCAATATAATTTCCACAGTTGTTGCCCACAGTGTTTTACAGTGCCATGTAATGCAGGAGGAGGTAAAAATAGCTATCCAAAAGCCTTGATAAGTGATTGATGCAAGTGAGGAGAGTGTGTTGTGGTGGATACGCCTCAGTCCTCCGGCTGTTGTTAGTTACAGCAGATCCTCGCTCTCACACTGGCATTAACGGTCGTCTCCTTCACCACACTGAGATGACACATCTTTGTCAACTGCCTCCGTTCAACACTGCAGGTGTGTCATAAGTGTGTGCTTGCTGGGATCAGCGGTGTAAATGATCTATTGCTGTCACTTGGTTATTAATGTGAAAGTTGAGGTGGCGTGTTCTAAACTCATGGAAGGCCAGGGACTGTCCCTTCATTCTTTAGGACTCTAGAGTGAGACACAGAGAAGGTCACTGTCCTCAGCAAGTATGCAGTTCATACACAACATTATGCAATAAACTGATACCTACAGACTAAGATAACCATTTGTCCTATTTTATAGACAGTACTGTTGTGCAGTTTCATATACAGAAGCTCATCATATGCCAGAAACCAAAAAAGATGACATTTTCATGAGCTCAGACAAAACAGCCTCTTTTGACCTTTGTGACAAGGCGTGTTCCAGTTCATCAAATATGGGTTTTAATAAGTTTATTTGGTTTAAATGTTTAGTTTGTGATATTTAGTCATATCTAGTGGTGAGGTTGCAGACAGCCCCACCCTCCCCCACAGTAGCTATTAACCAATAAAGACCCAGTGCTACTTTTGTGGCAGTTTCCAAAAAAAAAAATTTCTCTATTTAACCTTTCTTAAATGATTTGTCACCATTTATTATGTATTTTTCACTGTCAGTCATGTATTTTCCTACTTTTAATTTCCTAGATTTAATTTAGATGTTCATTAAAACTCAGAATAAATTTAAATGTTATATATCAAAACAGAGGAAAGTGAGAAAAAAGTGACTTTTTCAACAAAGACATCATTAAATGAACATAAAACAAGTGCCAACATCCATTGACGTTGATCCAACTTCATGGATTTTACTGGTGGATCAATGTTACAGAAGATGACGGTGTTTCCATGGTAACTACAGAGCCTCAGAAAGTCCAAAAGGGTCATATCTGATGACCATGAAAAGATGACAAACTGTATTTTACGCTAATTATTTACATGTATAATAGGATTTGTGGTTCAACAGGTATTAAACAGTTCAATAAGTAGATGGTTTTGGTCACCAGTTGATGTTTGGGTGTAGCCAGTATATGTGTCCGTTTCAGGACTCTTGTTCAATGGTACACTACTCTAAATACTGAAAAAGAGAACAACTCAGTTCATTACAACATGTTGGACCCATTATTTGTAACTCAATAATTTGCATTTTCCAGAGCATGGTTATTATACTCGATTTCTCTAAGAAAATATTCCTAAATGCTCCAAAATCTTACAAACTTCACATTCTAGGAGGAGACGTCATGCATCAACAACATCCTTCAGTTTATGATACGCTTAAAAAAAAACATTTTTAAGATGCATGCTTTTCGCTGGACCGGAAGGGAATGAAAATGATCAGAAAAACAATGACAGCTGTCGTATAAAGGTGTCAGAAAAAGAATATACTCAAGTACAGATAGCTCAAAATGTAAAACACTTTTTATTTAACAGTCTGTATTTGTGCTGCACTGTTTGTGTAGCTTCCTGTCACAGCTGAGTCTGAACAACGGAGAAAAAAGAAGACTTCTAGCGGGGACTCTGAAGCTGTAGTGTTTTTTTTTTTCCCCGAGCAGGTATGCTAGTTTTTCAGATTCTGGCTTTGAAGTCCTCATGCTGTGAACACTAAATAATTAACTGACATTCTTTGTACAAATTCCTTATTTAGTTGATATTTTGAAGGCTGCGCTCCGTAGCAGGCTTCCTCTGACTTGCTGCCATCGCTTAAAGGTAATCAGCAGCTTTGTCAATATAAACTGTGTGTTGAGGTGGTGCAAAGGAAGAAAAGGTGATATGTCTTGTGCATTCCTAGAGTTAGAAAACTTTCTCCCCTCGTTAGCAGCAGAGATCATATGTCTGGCTCTGTAACAGGTCTTGTCACCCACTCATACTGTGACTCATATTGGTGAGAACTGGGGGAGGGGGCAGAGTCAGTGGAAGGCACTCAGAGGGGCCTCCCAGAAGGGGTGTAAGGTTTTGGGAGACTGAAGACTTATTAGATTGTATCTCCTGGCCCCCCATCAGCCCCCTGTGTGGGTATCCTGTTCAGTCAAAAACGCTGCATTGAAAGCAAACTCTCCATGTTGCGGATGAGCGCCGAAGTCTGCTCAAAAAGGACGCGTTTGTGCAAGTCCTCTCATTAACTACTAGACCTGCCCCTCATCTCAACCTAATGGATCCCACTTATGCTGTCATCACCATGCCAACCGGCTGTCAACTGTGGTGCGGCGAGGCTTTTGTGCTTCAGAGAGATGGAACTGTGTCGTGTTGATCTGTCTCAGTCTACAACAAGTCACCACCTCAAAGGAGCGACCAAAGTAAATGCTTCTCTTCTTCTCTGAGATCATTTGATTAACGGTGGAAGAGAAAACAGCCACTGACACCTTATTGTAAAGACTGAATACATTAAGATAAGAGGACATCTGAGTCCAGGTCAGACAAAGGCCTATTTATTGAGGCTAGACAGGCCGCATACGAAATCTGTTGGCAGCTGCTCACTGGTTGACTTCAGAGGATTAAGCAGGCAAAGGAATATGCAAGATCAGCAAGCTTTTTAACTCTGCAGACCTTGCACAGTTTGGTATAGAAGTTAATAATCAAAGGGACAAAGCCCAGCACATGGTATCTATCAGATATGGTAGAAATCAGAATGACTGCCACCAGATTCAATCAGACATGCTCGAAAGCAGATTAAAAATGACAATATTAATACAAAAACCGATACTCCCATCTGAATAACCAATAAATAATGCAACCTATTGACATGCACTGTGTTTTTCATGACTTTTCTATTCGACACACAGACATAGAGATCAGTGTTTTTTTGTTTGATGGTGAATATGGGTCACTTCCACCCTTGTATCATATCACATGATGACAGACATACTGTGCAACACCCACCAATGCAACAAAGATTAAACGCTTTTGAGAGGCAAGGACTATATTTGGCCAACAGTTGCTTCTGGGTTTATTTGAGGTCTGCGTGGCTTTGTGATCTGAACACCAGCATGGAACAAGGATACAACACAGTGGTAATTTAATCCAGGGCAGCAGATCGCTCTGTGTAATCCTACAGACCCACCTACTTAAGAAATACAGTTAAATAGGACCTTAAGGATTGCTTGGTTTCCAAATGGATTAAAGCTTGGAGCGGGGATCATCGGGCCCTCTCACCTTTGGGGCAGGCTGTGGGTGAGGGGCACTGAAGGTATCTAAACCTCTGTAGGGACTGGCCTGATTTTAGATATTACATAAATCAGTCACATAGCACTTCCTGTGTCCACTACATGGTGCCAGAATGAGTTTGTAACATAAAGCGGACTCCCTGCTGGTATGACTGTCTCAGTGTTGACACGTACAGAAGAGCTCATTGTCAAGCAGGAGAATTTTGGGCCACATTGGATTACTTGAGGTCAGATTTTTAGGGGGTGCTATCAATCCATTGTGCCAAACTCTAAGCCCATCAGTCATATCCGATGACAATAAACTCCCCCTCTGACCAGTGTCCCTCAGTTTGCACCTTCTGAAACAGCACCCTTTTTCCTGTTGACAACATTTAGGGGAAACTCAAATGGTTCAGTATTTTTCATCATGAAGGTCTTACACCTTATGATTAGTTCATAGCTGTATGTTTTAAATGTAAGAAATGTTATGGGTTTTGATAAAGAATCACTTTATAACACATACAATGTTGTATAGTCTGGAACCATCAGGGCATATTTTGATGGCTATTTCTGCCACATTCATTGTTTTTGTTGTATAATATAGTGAAATGATTAGCTACACATATTCAAAGAAGTTAGGTAACATCTGTTAACACTATTTATTTCAGTGTCTGTTGCAAATATGAAAATATGACTCTACATTTGATCTGTTTATTGCACTAGTTTTGGTAAAGCAAGTTTATTTGTATAGCACAATTCATACACAGCGCTTTATAAAAATGGAAAAAAAGACAGGTTAAAAACACACAATTACAATTAAAATATAATCAATAAAACATAAATAGTCAATTAAAATAAAGTAAAAGAGAAGAGTGGAGATAGAACGCTTTCAGTTGTTTTGGAAATTTGGCAATTCTGTAAAGTTGAGGTCTGGAATGTTCTACTTTTTACATTTCACATTGAGTTGAGAAAACCCGAACAGCCAAACACAACTCATGCAATATGATGTGGATGTATATTTTGGCAAACATACCCCTTGGTCTTGGATCACAAAAGTCCTTAGATCCCACTGACCAGATTTGAAGGTGCTAAGTTTATTCTCCTGGAGGAGTTGGTTAAAATATAGTAACTGTAAATGACAAAACAGCAGAACACTGTCGCAGTAAATTAGAAATGCTACTGGTTTAGGATATGTTTCCATGAGGCTGTTTTGCTTTTATGGATCTGATACGGGTACTCAGCAAATGTGGTACATTTAAGTAACATATACAAAGAGGACTTCTCATTCAAAGTTTTGTGGGTTATGGTTGTTCATTATGACACACTTAAAGACACATAACACATGTCAAGCTGTTTATCTTGTGATGTGTACACAGTTTAATTGGAATAAAATGTTTACATAACCTTTCCCACACCTGAGGTTTTGACATGATATGGTTATTTTCTGCTGAAGGCCTTACATAAGATCTGGTAGGCAAAAAATAACATAGCCTTACATTATTCCTCAGTGGTAGGTACCACCTACACACTCCACAGGCTCATGCTCCCACATCACAGGCTGATCCAAAAGTAAATTTATCTGAAATACAAGATGTGGAAATGCAGAAGATATTCTTTATATATAAAAATCATTAAAAAAAGATATGCATATACAAATGAGAGACATGGGGAAAGTGAGTTAATGTAAACAGAGTTGCATTCCTTTCAGCCTCATCCCTGTTCACTGACCTTCTTGTGTGTGTGTATGAGGGATTAGGCCTGGAGGCTGGGCTGATGGTCTTCCCAGGCTATTTTTATGAAGATGTCCGGCCCCTTTATCCTTTGGAAAAATGATCTGAGCACATGTTCCAAGAATCAAATGCAATTAGTAGACTGTCAGTCAGAGACGATGCGGAACTGTGATTTCTAACCAGGTGGAAAATGAGTTTGCTAATTATAAGTCTGTTCTGTTTGACACATGAATTTTTAACAGTTACTATTGCTCAGACAACTTTGTGCTGTAATCGAGCCAGACATATGCACAAACAGTCCAGGAACACTGTGCTACTGTAATGATTTCAGCCTTGCTACATTATAAAAATAGGTTTTTAATGAAGTTTCAAGAGTTATCACTGTCATCAAGATGGTCACCATCAAACTGTCATTTCTACTCCCCCGCCTTTATTTTGCCATGGATGGACTGAACATCCACAGGCCTGCAGCTTCCCCCTTCTGAAGTGCTGCCAAGGCGCTCTCAATAGCCACTGAGAGGCTCTGGCAATATAGTTCAGTACCTGGCAACCACAAAGCTGTTGGCGCTCACCTCTTAGAGGCCATCTGCATCTGCTTGTGTGTAGCAGGCACTGACAAAGGCCACAAGTGTGTCCAGACACGTCATAGCAGCCAGAAAGGCCAACTATTTCTACTATGCCATCAGTGGCCAAACTGGATGTACATGAGTAGACCCATGTATAATCAGTTTGCCACGTGTACATGAAAAAAGGAAAATAGCTTCAAATCTGAAGTGTATTCATATGCAGCCTGATGAAGAATGTTGCCAGTGTATGTTTCTGGAAATCACAGATAAGTGTAATCACAATGTAATTTGATATTGAAGAATTTGCTCCTTTTCTGGCTTGTATGTTGGATGGTGGACTTCCAAAATCCAGGGTTTTGCCTCCAGAGAATGGCATTCACATCCCAAGTAATGTAGCTCTTTAACCCACATGTAGGACATACAGAGTCACAAAAAGTCATATGTATAATCTTGTAGAAAGAATTTATTATAACAACTTCTGGTAATTAAACCAATAAATCATTGTTTAGCGTCTTTGCAGATTTATTTTTTGTGTTAAATCCAAATGTTTTAGGTTTAGGTAATGAAAGTGCTCTTTGTTAGGCTTTGGAAAAGAATTTGATTTGGTAAATGACTTATTTTTTTTAATTAAATATTTGCAGAATTTTTCTGTGTTAATCAAAAATTGTGCAACATAATTTCTTCCAGAAATAGAAAAACACCACAGGCCATTAAAACACTATAGTACTGATTGATATTACCTGTGTCCATGGCTTGCAGAAACATACAGTAGCATCATTTTGTTCTTCAGATTTGGTTACAGTGTAGAATCTATCATTTGGTGTTGATGATCATAATATTTCTTTTTATAAATCTTTATCCTCCATCGGATACCTACTGATAAGCTATCATCAAGCCTAAAATGTTCCTTCATTGTCTTCTTTGCATTTTTTGGATAGAAATCAGATGATTCAATCAGATCAGAGGCTTTGTGATGTGTGCACCATCAGCTCCCTTAAAAGGTGCAGAATGATGCAGTGGAGTGTACTGATTCTCTCCAGAGATTACTGCTAATAAGAGGGCTAGTATTTATAGAAGAGCCCCCCCAGTGGATACCCCTTAATCCTGCCTCACCCCTTTTCATCCCTGTGCCTGAACTGCTCTGTGCAGCCCCCAGCTCAGCCTCATCCTCACCCTGTATCATCCGAGGTACAGATCTTCTGCTTTTTTTTTTTCCAGTGTTTTGAAACACGGGGAGAATTGCTTGGCCTCCTTACTCATCTGAGGACAGGAGGGACACATTGTCTGGACCGTTGCAGAGAATTTTCTATCTCTCCTACATGTATTTTTCTTTATTATCTAATTTTCTTCTTACTGCTTCCTTTGACCTGCAGCTAAGAAAAGCAAACAACAATGTCCACCAGCGAGCGTTTCGACTGCCATTACTGCAAAGACTCCCTGCTGGGGAAGAAGTACATAATGAAAGAGGACACGCAGTACTGCACTAAGTGCTATGAGAACCTGTTTGCAAACTGCTGTGAGGGCTGCTCTTTACCAATTGGCTGCAACTCTAAGGTATGGAAGAGCCAGTTGTCCTGAGAATTATGGTTGTGATGTCAGAAATGTCTTAAAAAGATAAGCAAACCTGTTCAGTTACATTCTGAACACTGATTATTGTTGTCGCAGTACAGCTCTTTATTCTGTCCCTACAGACTACAACTTTTAATAGATCTTCTATTTTGCAGGATGTCAACACGTGAATTAAACTTATCATTAATATTGGCAGGACCTGTCCTACAAGGATCGCCACTGGCATGAGCAGTGCTTTAAGTGTGCCAAATGTAGCCGCTCTCTGGTGGAAAAGGCATTTGCAGCCAAAGATGATTTGTTGCTCTGCACCGAGTGCTACGCCCATGATTACTCCTCCAAGTGCACCACCTGCAAGAAAACCGTCATGCCAGGTACACGCTGGGATCATGATCGTTATGATGATGAATACAGCTCATTATTCTCTTACACATTTACCCTGATGACAGTCACAGTTGAGCAGTAACTTTTTACAAGTAACAGTGTTGTGTATTAAATGAACTCACTCTAATCATTTCCAATTACTGACAAAAAATAAGTTATGAATATACAGTTATTAATCAAACTGTACAGTCAAACCTAAGGAATACTAAAATGCTATTAATATTCCATTTATTAATTGACAGTTCATTGACTAAGAAAAACAGTCTCAGTTGCCTATGTTCCTAATAAGCTGTACATTGATTTCGAAGCAGTTTTATTCTGTCAATATCCATTACAAGACCTCCTCCACAGAGCCAACTATGTGAACAACTAGCTTTGAAATTGAGTCAGGTAATGAATCAGAATCAGATTTATTGTCATTCAGTAAAAACATCCCAGATGCAGTTACAGAACAAAATGTCTAAAATGCACAG
>JAQQZY010000016.1:19535070-19552990 GCA_030068375.1 Ostorhinchus rueppellii | reverse complement strand
CATCCATCCATCCATCCATCCATCCATCCATCCATCCATCCATCCATCCATCCATCCATCCATCCATCCATCCAATGAATGAATGAACAAAGTCTTTTCTTGCATCATAATAGGCTGAATCATATCACATCCCATTGGGACTTCTCTAATATATCAGATAATTGGCATTGCATTCATTTGAGCATCGCAGCAGCCTCAGTGATGGAGATACTCATCACTATTACAATAGAAAATCCTCTTCTCAGTGATTAGAAAAATTCGTTTCTTAGGATACGTTGATAAAAAACCCACACGTTTCTGTTTTCTTTGTGTAACTTTTTTTTCATGTGAATGAACGTTACAACTATCCCGTGCTGCTATAATTTCACCTCTTTAGAAATGCATGCGTACCACTGATGTGGCGATAATATACATGCATTGGAAACCCAGCTGGCATTGCATCATAGTGTTTGAATTTAATATTTCATCACTATAGAACAGACTGAGCCAGAATATCGGAGCACAGACCGAGTACATTACACTGCACTGCTATTGTAGGTGTATTCCAGTTGGATGAATGCAACTCAGCAGAGCAGATGGTGTCTGAGATTTGGCATAATCACAATTAACATGCTAATGAGTCATTCTTTATAGTTTGTCATGTAAAATACTTGTTTTGTGCAGTTTGAAAATAGTAATACAGTTTTGTGCCTCAGTGCTCTAAGTTCACAAGTGGATTAAATAGTGTCATTCAGCGTGTGTCTGGTTTTAAGAGGATTTTTTTTTTTATTGGCAGGAGCTACAGAAGGCCATCACTTGCCTGGCTGGATTTGTTCATTTTTACCAGGAGGGTTTTTCAGAGGCTAAGGACCTATTCATGTGAGAGTACAATTCTCTTGTATGAAATATCCCATTTAAAAACAGCCTAAATAGTAAGAAGAATAGAATGAGAGTTTAAGAGGTCTTTTCTGCTGAATTACTCACTGAGGTCTAACACAAATAAATCAATACTTGTTGCCTACTCTAACAGCAAAGGTGAGCTGGACCCCAGAGAAATCATCAGCCTCTACCCCGGCGTCAAGTCTTGTCTCAGTGCGGACTTTCAATCCCACCTGGATCAAGTGAACAAGCGCAGAGATCTTGAGGTGCTGTGGCAGGAGGACAGAAACACATTTTATCATTACCAAGCTTTCCTGGGAGATTTCCTCAGAGCAGTCAGGGAGACTCAGCAAGACCTGAGGTGCAGAAAGGAGGTGGACTGCGCCCTCCTGTGGCTGTACGCGGAACAGGACGACACTGGAAATCTCCAGCAGCTTGTGACATTTCCGAATGAATGCTGCCTGGATCAGTGTGTTCCTGCTCTGCAACAACATAAAAGGTAAAGAAAACATTATCATACTATATATTAAGGTGCATCAGGTATTTACCACATTATGACTCCTGAGTATTAGAGCGTACTGAGCCTTTACTAGTTATTAGGCAGTCCATGGGGAATCAGACCTCCTCACTAAACAACTCCAATCTGCGTCATATGTTTAGAAAATGTAATTAGACCCAGTAACAACCATTAAAAAAAATTTCAGCTATTTGAGTTCATTAGTTTTTGAGGTATTGAAAATAGTGTGATGCTTATATTACTGTCCTGAACAAATGGTGAGGGGGTTCCATGAATCATAATTTGTCTATTTATAAAAGATGCATGACATTTTTAGGAGTTTTTCATGGCTACATGTTTTAAGCATCTCCAAAAGAAGATCTATGATATGCTGCTATTGTGTCGACTTACTATTTTTTGACTTTAGATGAATTAAATATTAAAAAAATCATCTCACAACCTATATTTAAAATGCATATAGACCATTTTATATTTATATTACAGGCATGTCTGCAGTAATATATGTATAAAACATCATGTCAGCTACCAAAACTGGTGATTTACAGTGCACAAATCACTAATCAGTGGTTAATCCAGTCCAAATTGTCCCCCCCCAGATATATATTCATATAAATATTTGCATAGTTATTTGTGATTGAAGCAAATATTCACACAAAGTGATTAAATGATGGTTTCACTTGTTTTTTCTTTTTTCTTTTTTTCATTTGTGTCTACATGTGGAACTACTCCTCAACCCAACCAGAAAAAAAATGATATGACACTAAAGCAACACTAAATACTCATGCTCACACTTGATGGTGTGACAGAAAATTGTGTTATTGACTTGACTTGTTGTGTTATTCAGTGACTTCTGCAGCAAGTAGCAACAAACTGAAGAACACAATATCAGAATACAAGACATTTCAAAACAAATCTGTATATATAATTCAAAACACAAATAACCCACTGTAGCATGAGTAGTAATAATAATACTAAGATTATTTTGGATAGCGCTGCATAGGCACTTGCACATTTGAATATATTTAATAATGGCCTTATTATACATACATTTATACAATTATTGCTAAGTTTATGAAAAGCATAAACTGATATTACATTTAAGTGCTCAATATTATTAGAATACTTTAATGAAAAACAAAAATTAACTCTTTAACATCCTAAAATTACTCATTTCACTTTATTCAAATACAGATTATGGCTGTCTCATCAAATACAAATACATATATTGATCCCATTACTAATATTGACTGATAAATCAACAAAAGGCTTGTTAATAAGCAAGTAATTAATGAATATGTGTATGACATATGTAAGGATTAATGCACTGTTTGTCATGTAATCCTATTCTCTATTCAGATTTTTTGCATTAGGTTTACTCTATCAAAGTCACGGAGAGCACACAGAGGCATTCCAGGTATCCTCACATCCTCACATGTTCATAATGTCAGAAGTAGAAGATGACGTGGTGTGTTTCAGCCTGTTATGTTCTTCCAGACGTGGGTGAAGATCGCAGATGGCCTCCTCACAGACCCTACTTGCTCTGATGTGTATGAACACATAGTGTCGACTCTTAGTCAGCTCATACACAAAGATGTTGTGTGGGCATTTGCAGACTGGGTTCTGCAAAGAAACCAGGAGGTAGCTATTGGATTTTTCATTCTTTTGACCTAACTGCAGAGGGCAGGGTTGCGCAGTGCAACTATGCTTTGTAAATGTCTCTGTATTAAGTAAATTACCTTATATTAAAATCATTTTTCTTATTGACAGTAACACTGAATGAGCAGTAATCGTCTTTACTGTCTCCACAAAGACAGGTGTGCAGATTTTTACAAAGCGGCCACCAGACAGCCAGTTTTCCACACAAGACGTTCTTGTTCTTCTGGAAACGTATCCACAGGCAATGATGCTGTATCTTGAGTTTTTAATTCATGATTTACACAGTGAGGTGGGTATGGTTGATCTGAGAGTCTAACACCTTTATTAAATGAACTAGAACATGTTTTGTGTAATCTGCCCTCAGGAGGAGAGACATCACAGCCATCTGGGCCTGGCATATGTTACACACACACTGCAAGAGGAAGAAGAGGCAAAGTCAAATCTGACGGCAACCAGGGGGAAACTGCAGCAGCTGCTATGGGACTCAGCATTTTATGACATCTCCATCATATTTGGTGTGTAATATGTAGGTTCACAAGATGTTGAGGGATCTAATTGTAGAAACAGAAGACAATGATGAAATGGTGCTTTCAGTAGAGTATAATTATATGAAAATGAGAAGTCTGGTGTTTTCTTTATCTCACAATTCTTAGCATAAAATTTCTATCTGCTGTGTTTCACTGCTGTGTTCCTGCAGTAACTCAGAACACCCTTAGATGAAGACAGGGCAGTGTAATCTGCAGCAGCCTACTGGTATTTAAAAAGCTAATTTTAGACCATGAAAGAAAAGAACTGGTTTTTATTTTTAACAAACAATCTATTCTATAATTTTCATTTAACCCTGAAGGTCAGCTGAGTTGATTTGTTGACCCCTTTAATTGTACAATCTTAACAATTATACATCTATATTTCAAAGGTCCAAGTCAAATATTTTCATTAGTGTTATTAGTTTTATTTATAATTTACCATAGTTTTTAATGATTTGAAAACCTGCAGCATACATAGAATGTAACATTGCAGTCTAACACAAAAGGGACATACCAACAAAAATAGTTGAGTTGAGTTGAGTTTATTGCAAACGTTTAAAGGTTCAGTATGTTCAGATCAGTGTGAACTCGTACACTTACATGAATTACATGTTGTAGTTCTTTGAGCTGGAAAACCAGTCAGTGGTAAATATTTGCTGACTCATTTGGAGTTGGATAGCTCAGGTCAGTAATTACAAAAAGTTCTTTAATGCTGCTCTCCTACACATTCCATTAAAAATATCATGTAATCAGATGAGCTTATGCTAATATCACATATTGAACCTATAAAAGCTGCACTAAACTCAGCTGCAGACATTTCTGCTGGTATGTAGGTTTTTGTTGTGTTCAGTATCATAGATTTATTATCTGTGATCATTTGTTCATTAATGTTGTTTGACCAACCTTTTAAATTAAGGCTAGTCTACTTAACCAAACTAGACTTCTAAGGGTGAATTTGCTGTAGTTCAGTTTGTTCCAGTGTAAAGTATGTGATCTTTTGCAAAACTATGCTTTCAAGTTAGTTTCCCAACGTTGGGTGTGTAAATACATTCAAAGGAGATACTAAATCATCACTTAATGAGCCACACATTTGATCTTATTACAGAGAGAGTCAAATCCACATCTCTGCACATGGAAAAAGCCATTCTGCTGGGTAAGGCTGGTGAACACTTTCGAGCCCTGCAGCTGCTGGCCCACCATGAACCAGACCCCCAGGCGGCAGAGGCCTACTGTGACAGGTTTTCTCAAGGCCAGGACCCAGAGTACAGGCAGACCCTGCTTTCCACCCTTCTGAAGGTCTACCTGGACTCTGAGGGTCTGACTAGCGCTGCTGTGGATCTGCTCAACAACAACCCACAGGTCTTTGCCACAGAGAAGGTGGTTCAGATCCTGCCTGAGTCCTGGTCTATCCAACTGGTCTCCCAATTCTTGGTTGGATCCCTCAGGGAGACTTTCCACCAGACACGCATGAGGAGACTCCAGAAGGCTTTGGCCCAGGCAGAACTGCTCAGGCACAAGGTCATTTGGGTGAGTTTAATGACATATTTCACATTTTTCTGTAGTGAACATTGTAAGTATTCTGAACCCTGTTGTCCTTTCATTCCCGTCCACAGATGCAGGCCTCAAAAACAGCTTTCAAAGTTCACAAAGGGCAAGTGTGTAAGGTTTGTCAGAAGGATCTGACAGAGCCACAGTTTATATGTAACCTCCAAGGTGAACTGATTCACACAACCTGCACTGCCTTCTCAGCTTTGTAATGTCTGCAGTAAATGTGTAAATGCACGAGATCACAAATTATTAGTTTGTTAATAAGTATTTTAAGTAGTCCATCAAAGGAACGAAACTCATAACAATTTGAGTGCATTTTTAATAGCTTTTCCAATAAATGTTTAAACCTGGGAATTAAAGTCTGAAAAAGTCTTAATTTAAACCAGTGTAAACGTCATATCTATTAAAAGTTAACTAATATAACTTTAATTAAAACTATAAGGTTGTAATTTGAAAGCACAAACACCAAAATCAGGCTGCAGTAAGAAAATGATATTCTTTTCCCTCTTAGTAAAAAGAACATATTTGGAGGCATCCATCACCAGCATTCTGATCAGTGACTGTAATTCTATATTTTTTCTCAGTTGATCACAATTGCATTTGCAGTTTAATTACATACATGCAGTTAGTTACTCCTTATCATTGCTGATATGCAAATGTGTGTGTTTGTGTATTTTCCAAGCAGCAACCTCCAAGGCTGAAAGATGAAGCCAATGCAAAGTGCCAAAAATGGCAGATCCTTGAATGAATGGCCACTTGAGGCTGGCTCCAAAAGCAAATCAGTCAAATAAACATGTCAACACCCTGGTGCAAAAACTGGTTTTGGCCTCTATAGCTAATTTCCTTGCCCATGACAACTCTATGCTTATTTTCTAAGTTGGCCATTCAGAACGTGTATTTATTGAATAAAACACTTTTGTTTATTTAATGTTAGCTGCAGCTTGGCGAGTGTGAGCCCCTCACTCTTCCTCAGCTTCTCTGTCTTCTCCAAACACTAGAGCACTTCTGGCTCTAAAAAGCCCAAAACGCCAAATTCGAGTCTTCAGAACTGCAGTGCACAAACCAATGAGTGACATCACAGAGACTTTGTCCTCTTTTTATATACAGTCTATGGCTACTCGGCGCCCTAGATAATCATATTCATTTCTTCGTGTCTGTTTCCTACCTGATCATTTTTCTAGATTAGACTGTGTCATCAACACCACTACACCGATTCAATTCATGGACCTGAGACCAGACAAGTTCCCCAAGTAGAAAAAAGAAAATACATTGTGTAAATAACTGGTTTCAAAGTGCAAAAAAGCAAGCAGTGCAGTTTTCCAGGGCGGCATGTCTGAGCCATTTCCTAAAGAGGCAGCAATAGCCATAAAGTGAAATGTGGAGGACACTCAGGGGCATATATTAAATGATCAGACAGTGGCATTTTGCATGGAAACCACCTGTGGTCACCCGGATGGCCAAAGAGAATTTGAATCGTGTATATATACATCCCGGCCATCATGGTTTCCTCTGACTGTGTATATTTGTCTGCATGGAGCTGAAAATAGAATGTCAATAAGTACAGAGCAGAGGCTGCACGTGAGAGACTTTTTATTCAGCTCCAGCATTAATGTACATTTATAAGCTAAAATATCCTCATAATTACATGTTGGAAGATAAAACATAAACAAGTCGAGGAAGCGGAGGGGGTTGGGGTCACTGCTGTTATAAACTAATTTTACAAGTGACCAAATAACATGTCTCTCCAAGGAATATGAAATCAGCGGCAATTTTTACCACCATCGCAGCCCATATCATTAGGAAACATTACAGTGTCATCCAAATAATAACACACAAACTGAAGCGAACCGTGCAGTATGGAAATCTTGTAAATAAACTTAAACACATATCATTAACTTGGATGACACATTCAAGCTGTATTTGTCTATTGCTGTTCTAATTTAGTCATTAAGGCTAACCATAATGCCATGAATTTCACTGTACTGCTGCATTTTTTGGAAAAGACTGAAGGAGACGCCTAAAGGAGCTGGAGTAGTAACTTAGTAGTTCTTTATTTGGATAAAACTGCAAGTTTTTGGCTTAGAGTGAGTGACTAATTACCATGGAGATGAATAGTGAATTATGACTGTGTTGGTAGGATTGCATTTTGTGATCTGTGGCCAAGGTTTCTACTGAATTTGTACTCCAGGATTTGTTCTTTCTGACCTAATGAGGGTTCTGTGGGAGTTTTTATTGTCTCGAAGGCTAGTCAGAGCAGTGCTTAAGTGATGTCCAGTGTGGCTCTTATGAAGCTCTTTAAAAGAAGTACTAGAATTAAGGGCTAAAAGGAACACTTGATTTAAGCTTCAGGGTGAAATTTCTCACTTTAAGCGTCTAAAATTAGCATCTGAGTCATATAAATAAACTGGCTCAGACCCTGAGAAAACCATATCCTTGGACGTGCCCCTTTTATGTGGTTTCAGGAAAATTGCCATGGCCTCTCTTCCATATCAACTCCTTGTAATTTTGATAAGCTAAGCATTTAATTTTAACCTGCTGCTCAGTCATTGTATGCACTCATGGATAAAACGGAAAGGTATCAGTGGATGAAAACACACAGCATCAAATCAAAACCTTTTTATATACAGTATTTTGAGATGTGAAGGGGCCTCTCTCAGTTTGTGTGTCCTGGCTGTGAGCGCTGCTGCTCTGTGACTGGTCGAGCTTTGGGCTGTGTCTGATGACCAGCGACCACTGGGTGGACTGAACCTGGATTAGGTCCATGTTCTTTCCCTCTCACGGACATCCTCAGGGAATACTAATGTTGTTTTGCACACTTGTGGCAATACTGCACCCAGACCATTTTTTCTCATCTTTGATATTGACCAACAGCCCAGAGTAACTGGAAGATAGAAATAAACACCCACATGTACCTTATTCTAAATTTAAGACCTGTTTGGTATATGAGTATTTTGATTTGGCTTTATTTGATGCATTGTTCATTATGCAAGTAGAGTTTAGTCTGTCTGCACTTAATCAGTGGGAGTTTCTTTGTGTTGTGCACTTTCTATGTGAACGGATCATAACATACTATTAAAAAAATAGCCTTCTTTGGCATTCTTGGTTTCACATGTCCTCGATAACAGCCTTTTGCATGATTTCTGTTTCAGTGACTCAAGTTAGATTTTTAGCATTCTTAGCAAACTGTGACACAAATTAGCAAATTCCTCAGTGCTTCTTTTGTGTTCCTCTACAGAATGATAAATGGCAAAAACCTGAGTTGGCTAAAACCAACAAATGACCAAGAAACAACTCTGTGTAAACACATAAACACAAATGAATATTGCAAATTCACACTGAAACACTAGCAGTCTGACTCACTGTCTCCCCACCTGCAACATCCCCAATCTTGATCCTTTCTTTTTTTTTTTTTTTTTTTTACCAGATTATTATTATTTTTATTAAATGTTCCTAATCTGTAGACTAAATTATCTTTATCCACTTGGATCAGCCACATTATGAGAGGATCTGAACGCATCAAAGTGAGACTCATGGTTCATTCTGGTTCAGGTTCATAATAGATTAGAGGTTTGTTTTGTTTGACCAGGCTGTAACAATAAAGAGTTACTTGAAGTTCCTTGTTGATTCTTGAGTAGCTATATGTCCCAAACTTAAGACCACCTCAAACAAGTCACCTTTTTTGACTCATTTTCCAAAAATGTTCCTGTCTATTAGCAAATTTCTGTCTCCTAGTGCAAAAAACTGACGTACTAAGCGCACATGTAAATCTTACGTATCGTCAACCTCTTAAAATAATTGCTTAAGTCATTTTGGCATGTTCCAAAATTTGCCTAAGTCATTTAATTCTCTCATGTTCAGTGTGTGACTGACCTTGTTGTTTGTACGTCAATAAGCATCTGTTGTTTTAGCTGTTTTGATTAAAATTGTTAGTAAATATCATATATTCAACAAATGGTTCAGTTTTTTGTGTTTCCTGAAAAAATGACTTAAGCGATTATTTTAATAAGGTGTTGATATTTAAGCTTTACAAATCGTACATATAGAGCCTTTTGGAGGCACAC
The DNA here is from genome assembly GCA_030068375.1 of Ostorhinchus rueppellii. NCBI lineage: Eukaryota > Metazoa > Chordata > Actinopteri > Kurtiformes > Apogonidae > Ostorhinchus > Ostorhinchus rueppellii. The sequence continues at coordinate 19,543,823 of JAQQZY010000016.1, read as the reverse complement.
TGGTATAGTGGTTAGCACTGTCACCTCACATCAAGAAGACTCCAAATCCAATCCCTAGTTGGATCAGGGTCTTTCTGTGTGGACTTTGCATGTCCTCCCTGTGCTTTGCAGACCTCCACTGCTGTCAGGTACATGTATGCTAGGTTTATTCTCCTGTTCGTGCCTTTTGCCAAAGCACTGGATTAGATGCGGAGCCCCTAACCCTTCAGTGGCGGCGCACTCTTCCTTGCTTTGTGTTCTTGGAGTTAAGAAAAACATGATTTATATCTACTGTATAAAACTATAACGGTTTGTATTGTCCATAATAATATGGAAATGTACATATAATTATTCTATATTTAGAAAGATGGATTTCACACTGTCCATGTTTGTATATTTCACATTATATGTAATATCTAGAATTATCAGCAGGTGATTGTAAAAGTCAGATTGATTATCACAGTAATATATGATTGTATGAAGATCCCATGAAACTGCAGAATATTGACGGGTAATACTGAGGTAAACCAAGGGAAACGAGATAACATGGAAGTTGTGTTTTTGTTTTTTTTTTTTTCTTTTTTATGTTAAAGTTTAGAGATGAAAATGCACATGGAAGAATCATAAACAATGAGATGATATTATTCTAGTGAAGGAGTTTATTGTGGAGTGGCCTTCATTCATCTCACACTAGAAGAAGTCTCATTCAAGTCAACTTCACAATATTTATTGTTGTTGTAAGTTATATAACACAGAATATATTTTATGTATTACTGTATTTGTAGGCATGGATTTGGTAAAATTTGTGTTCACTGGCATCTACAAGGAAATGGATATTGGAATGAAGCAATAAAAAAAATGTCCTATCAGAAAATAAAACCGTTTAATAGCTGCAGCCCTGAACTTGGATGTAAACATCTACAATAAAACCTGGCTCACATTCAGACATTGGTCTTCCATATAAATATCCATGCGGCCACATCGTCAGCACAAAGAGGGGAAAGCAAGGACATTTTCTTCTTAAGCTTTTCTAAATTTAAGAAAAAAAAAACGTCTACTGTCTAGAGGACAGAATGTGACTGTTTACATGTTTACACAGTTTTGTTCTGACTATGAAGAAAGTAGCCACATACGGTTTTTCACATGTATTAGGATTGTTTTAATATTAACAGTTTAAGCTAAATATGATCATCACCACTGTTTTGCACCCTCTTAAAAAAAAAAAAACCTATAAAGGGAATGTCCCTTCTGGGTATATATGACATAGTCAGCAGGTACCTGACTAAATAAAGCCAATGGGAAAAATGAATACACAATGCTTTTCTATGTAACATGCATCATATTTATAGTCAAAGCCACAAATTACTGTATCATGTCCCTTATGACGCATTTTTCAGTCCCTTCGTGGTTGCTGAGAGACAAGGAGAATCTTAATTTGCAGCCCTTTTGGTAGCAATAATAGTAAGGTAGCAGAAAACCTAAATGATTGAACTTTAATTTCCACTTTCCCAGGCAAAACTAATTCTATAGATATAGCAGAAAATGATGGGAATAAATGGCAGAATAGGATGATCAAAACATCTCTTTTTTTAACTCCTGAGGCAACGCTCTCATTTTCAGAGCCTTCTACCTTGGGGTTTGGTCAAATGCCACTGGGAGAAATGTGTAGGGTGGCCCACTGGAGACACTCAGGGCAGAGGCAGCAACCACAGACACCCACCCTGCCCTGCTGCAAAGAGTCATGGGTTATATACATACATCATATGGTATGGTGCAAAGAGTTAAACCAAGGCTTCAGGGGTAATTATATTCAACCGTTTGACTCCCTCAGTTTTCAGGGCAATTTCTTCAAGTGGTTATTTTGTGGAAGATATGATTTGTACGAATTTTCAGCTAATTATCCTCGCTGAAAACATAAATTTGCGTCACATTAATATGACTTACTGAAAAGAAAACCAGATGAGTGTAAGTGCCTGCTCTCATTTGTTAATTAACTTTCTAAAAATCATATTAAAATATAAATCACAGTCAGATGTAACAGAAACGTCGCTTCTTTCTCTGACCTGAAGTCAACCATAAATAGATATATTCATAAACAACTTAAGTAGCATGAGCGTAATGATCTGTACTGTAAAAAACCACTAAATTGAGTCATTAGTTAAAGAATGAGAGTTCATTAATGGAAAGCGAGGGGTTTTGGCAGCTCGTGTGTTTACGCTGCTTTTTTTTCTAATGAGTCCATTTCAGGTGGAGAGTTAAGCACAGGGCCCAAGGGGTCTAGTTGTGGACGTCCGCCTGGTCTCAGAATCTGAAGGCGTGTGTGTCATTTCCAGGTCTTGCACCTTTCATCTCTGGAGCATTTAGGTTTCTGGGAACAGAACCAAGGAGACCTGCTGACGAATCTAAAAGCTGGACAGAAAGTGCAGTCTGCTCTATGGCTGAGCCTCTGGCAGCCTCATGGCTTCATTGTTCCACACCCTTTCACACAAATGAACCTCAGATTTACACCAAATTAAAGCTTGTACTCTACTTGCTGACACTGAAAGATGACTTTTTTAGCAAACTGCAGGTGATGAATATACAGTGGCTTTTTTCTTGTTGCTTAAATGTGACATAGAACATGATCAGATTTTTCACTTTCTATAACAATATGGAGGCAAGTCAGCAAAAAGATTTAATACATTAGCTCAAAACATAAGTTGATAAATGTATGTTAACCTGTGCCTCCAGTATCTGGACTGTTTATCAATCTTGCACACTGACTTAAACGGATTTTACACCCTCAGTGTGTATCTATGGGATCTAGTGGAGAAATTTGCAACACTCTTACTCTTAGCCTCACCATTTCCTACAGAGGTTGCTAAAAACATGAAAGATACTTGCATTTTGTTTGTTTTGTTTGCTTTTTAACCCATAAAAACCCAAACATCCACTGGCAACTAAAGCATCTACTGATCGAAAATGTTTAATAATGTCTGAACCTTTAATCCTATTAATACATGTAAATAATTGGTGTAAAATACAGATTTTCGTCTTTTCGTGATCATCTGGTATGACCCACTTGGATGTTCAGAGGCTCCGTAGTTACCATGGAAACACTGTCATCTTCTACAACATTGATTCATCAGTAAAACCCATGGAGTTTCATAAATGACAGCAGATGGACACACTTGTTTTACTTTCAAATATTGATACATTTGCTGAAAGAGTTGTTTTTTCTTCAGTTTTCTTTGGTTTTGATATAATCAACCTCAACTTCAATCTGAGCTTTTATGAACATGTACATGATGGCTGAATTAAATGTAGGAAAATACATGATTGAAAAAATGCAAAATAGAAAGGATAGTATTATAATAAATAGTGATAAATTACTTAAGAAATTTTTAATATTGAGAAAAAAAAAATATTTTGAAGCTGACACAAAAGTAGCACTTGGTCTTTATGGGTTAAATGCAGGAATAATATCTCACAGTCAGACATAGTAGGTTAAGGTAATGAACACTGAATGGCACCTGGATGAAAGTCAAAAAGATGGAAGGTGACTCATAAACAATACTTTTTAGTGATTATATCCTAATAAAAACACAGTGATTAGTTTTATATTATATTTCTTTAGTTAGTTCCCCCAGAGCATTAGGTAGAAATAGTCAGAAACAGCAAAAACACACAGCAACATAGCATCTGTAGATGGTATAAATAATATGATAAAATGAACTGACAAATGTAGGTGAGAAATATTAAAAGAGAAACTCTTCAAAGAATACGTCAGTTATGTAAAATATTGAACAAATCTCATGTAAAAACAAGCTTTAAAACCATAATCATGAAAAGTGCAACTAATCTTAAAACCAGGGCAACATTTGCTGAATGATCCAATTTATAGTGTTTGCTTCAATCACAGATGGAACATAGAATATGGAATATTCCCATTACACATCTTAACATTTTCCTGTAGAATCTTCTGGTCCATTTCAGAGTCCTGACACTACCACCATGTTTTTAATGGGACACAGTTCTGATGTAAGAATGCAGGTTTAGTTGGTGCCAATCATAAAACTTGTCATTTAGGGTAAAATGTTCCGTTTTGGTCTCATCCATCCACACTTTGCTCTTCCACTGTCCTCCTGGCTCATCTACATGGCATTTAGTGAACTGCAGAAAATGAGCAACAATGTCATTTTGCAGAATTGTGACTTTCGCCTTGTAGCTCTGCTATATATGCTATTGATGTTTAATGTTCAGATGGTTGATTTGACATTATCCATGACAACAGAGGCCCTTTGTGTCATAGGCAATCATCAGTGCCTTTTAAGGTCATGTCTCAACTGGCATTAAAATCTGTCTGTAAATGCACCTTGAATGATCACCTTGGATCTCACGTCCCTGCTCTATATGTAGATATAACCATCTGAAGATAAGAACTGTTGTTTTGTTGGGGTTTTTTTAACTTATAATGAGCTTTTTTCATCATCAATAAAAGCAAATCTCCTAAATCTTACACAGATTCATGCAGAAAAATGGAAAACTCTGAAGGGGTCACAAACGTTCAAATACCGCTGCTGCATAACATAAATGGTTGCACAGCCTGTGCCGTGTAAAGCAAACATAATTAAAGCTCTGACAACAGAGGGCATATGTGTTTAGCATCACGGGGTCCCTGATAGCTTCGAAGCTGTATCTGTGTGACTGCGCCTCATGTGGTGTTTGACATGAATGATTACAGAGCCTGTGCCACATTAAGTTACTGTTACTGTACCCTGGGAAAGTTGAGAATAGGATCACGCATAATTAGACATTTAGCGCCAATCTTCACCACAGATGAACACACCCTTCACCACATTAGATAAGCCAGGGAGTTAAAAATGTCCCAACACCCCCTGATAACAACCACCACACTTAAAGACGCCCTCGCTATCTGAACTTACTGTATCCCACACAATAAACGGCCCCAGGGGGCATGAAATTCAATACCCACCCCAAAAGGTCATATTCATCTTTTCAGTTTAGTTATAGCTACTGCAACAACGACAAAAAAAATCTTAGTAATCTATACTTTAGTGCAGAAAAAAAAATCCCATGAGCTATCATAAAGTTATATATAGCAATCAAAGCTCCAATCATTTCAAATTAGAGGTATATCATATTTTAGCATAAAATTACAATTCTATTTCTACAGATCGAACATCCCTGGAAGAATCCTACCAAGCACATTTCAAGGCTTTCATTAAATCCTTTAGGAGCTCTTAACTACCATGGTGCACAGAAGAATAGAGCGATTCTCAGCTGACGTGAAACTGCAAGACATCTCTGCACTTTGTGGTTTCATGCACCGACACATACCCATACTTGAGGGTATTTCAGGAGTCCTTAGCATCACTTTGTAGCTAAAAAAAAAAGGAAAGAATAATTCATGGAAGGTACAGGATGTTCGAGATTTGAAAAAAAAAAAAAAAAAGTTAATATTTCTACTTAAATGAAGTGGGTTTTTGTTGTCATCTGCAGCTCTTAACTTGCCCTATCTTCTGTGACACATGATCTATGTACTGTATGATGAATTGTGTTGAGTTAACTTTCAACAGCTGGACAAACCCTGTTGGTCCCGATACCGCACTAAATCAAAGAGTAGTCCTGACTGTGGTGACAGCACTGTGAATCAGTGTCCTAAATAAAACTCTGCAGCTTTCCATTGTCTAAACAGCTAAACCAACTGCAAAGCTCTATAACATAACATTGTGTACGCTTAACATGTTGCTTAATGAAGCAACAAAACCATGGCAACAGCCACTGCCATTTGTCTGAGTAAACCAGAGTAAGCATGTTCTTCAAGACCATAAAACCGGGGAAAGTACATTTGCTCACTACTTTCCAATCCTGGGGCAAGAACACCATGGAATATTTAGAAATCTTTGGAGGACAGTCTCTGTAACCACGGAACATCTAGTCTGACTCTTTTCATGGAACCCTACATCAAAAGTCTATAGACTCTTTGTGTTGGGGTTTGGCTCATAATAGGAGAACTTTACGACTAAAACGCATGCTTCATTTGAAAGGGACTCTTCTTAGTTCTGTTTATAGCTATGCTGTAGTTCTCCACACTGATCTTGAAGAAAGTCAGTTGAAGACCATCTCAAGACTTTTTAAAGGTCTCAGAATTACACAAAGAGGGCTCTGGATTTTAGGCCTAAACCAGCATGGGTGGCAGCCATGGCCTAGATTACAGGTATCAAACATGCGGCCACCAAAGGGTCCAGTCTGGCCTGTGGGATGAATTTGTGAAATGCAAAAATTACACTGAAGAAATTAACAATGGTGGTGTTAAATTTATTTTAATTCAGGTTCCAATATGATCTCTAAATGGGTCAGACCAGTAGAATACGATTATAATAACCTATAAATATTGACAAACTCAAATTTTCTCTTTGCTTTATTGTAAAAAAAAGTGAAATTACATGACCATGTTTATTAACAAACGATCCTTTTACAAAAAAATATGAATAACCTGAACAAATATGAACAACCTGAAATGTCTTAAGAGGAGTATATGCAATTTTACCAATATTCTGCCTGTTATTAAATGCTTTGTGTATTTGTAATAGTAATGCAATCTGTAATGCACATGTGTAAATGATAAACTGAGGCAGGATATTGGTAAAATTACACTTGTTATTCTTAACCCATGTATGGTGTTTGGGTCTGTGGGACCCATATTCATTTTTTATTAAAATAAAAATGCTATGTAATTGTTTTGTTGTTTTTTGTTTGTTTGTTTTTATTGGGGTTTTTAAAATATACATTTCAGACAGGGTACAATGCAATGCATAGCTATAGGTTCCTGAAAGGGGAAATAGAAGATGAGTCAATAAATACACACATAGCATATGCATCAAACCAAACAAGACAAAATAAATTATCAACAGGGGGAAAAAAGAACACAGAGGATGTCATATGCTCCTTATTTCTTTATTTTATGTATATTTTTTATAATTAGTCTTTGTTTTTTTTAATGATTTTTTTCCCTGTCATATCTTAATTGTATTATATTTTATTTAAAAAAAAAAAAAAGAGTAGCACTTTAATTCATAAATGTGACCAACATATGCAAATATTAAACATATATGCATATATTTATTGCTTGTAATTAGGATGAAGTAAAAATTTGTTGAGTATTTTAACATAAAATTGTTTATGTTGACTTAAAAACCCACAAACTCTGGGTGAATAACAAAAATATGAACACCACACAAGGGTTAATACATTTCAAGTTCATATTATTCAGATTTTGAAGGAAACTTTGTAGATGTAAACATTATCATAACATGATTTTACTTTTTTCACTCTTATTATTTTCCCGGTCAGACCCACATGTTAGGGGGAATAAGGCCTATGAACTAAAATGAGTTTGACCCCCGTGGCCTAGAGGGCTGAATATTTGGCTAGAGTGTTGGTTTATGACTGAAAGGTTTCTGGTTCAATTCCCTGGACTGGTGGAAAGTTGTTGGCTGATGTGCCCTTGAACAAGGCACTTAACCTCCCCCAGGTGCCTAATATGGCTAGCATACAGTGTGTGTGATGTGTGACAATCTAGTGATGACTTAAAGGCAGAAGACAGATTTTGGTGTGTGGTGCATGTTTACGTGTATAACAAACTACTACTGACAAAAAAATAAATAAAGATTCTATTCGTATGGCAGCATAAAGTACAGTTCTTTCATCATTTAAATAAAGTTCCAGAGATCCAAGACTTGCAGGTCAAAAATTTGGTTTTAAATGCAAAGAAAAATGGAATCAGGATAAAAACAAAAAACAAAGAAAATAAGATCAGGGTTAAAGTCTGTTCTAGAGGAGGAATGTAGAAAAAAGAAGCCAGTGATATCGTTATTTTAACCTGTCCAAGAGAAAGTAGAAACTCTGAGGACGAAGGAGACTCAGCAGCTACAGTTAACGCTATTGGTAAATCACCCCAGGACGACTGATATGATCAAAGAACTGTATGAATTTCAATTGACAATTCAAGACACCCCCAGACAAATGGAGGAAGCTATGTGGAAGAGACAGAGAGAAGAATGAGACGATGGAAGGGTGGGATGTTAGTGTTCAAAGTTCAGTGAAGTCCACAACAAAGGAAACTGTACTAAACTACCATCACAATGTCTGATCTAATTATTCACATTTCTAATTTGAAATGAGGAAACTCCAGCCATGACTTCTGCAATAACATTTTTTTTTTTTACAAAGAGTTCATAGGTACACCATCCAGGAACCATGAAGGACAGTAATATAAGTGTCATTTGTACAAGCAGCTACGATATCATACGTATATCTGCACCACAGCTCTTCAGAAATCGACCCTCACTCAAAGCATTAAACTGTGACTAATGTCCTCCTGCTGTATGTTTCAACTCCATCCTAGTATAACATAAACTGAGTCATGTGGCCAATACAGTCTTATCCTGGTGTGAGACTCAGAAAAAAAGGAATGTGTGAAAAATGATCAATTGCTGCTACGAAGTTTGACGTTTGCTTCAACAGTGATGATGCAGGCCACAGTGCTGTAGCTCACTGAGTATCTGGTCTAGTCCTCATCTAGACTTGTCTTGAGAACATCATACTCTGCCTCGGTTAATTGGTCTTATTTGCAGCACAAATGTGTGGCTAAAATCAGAGATGTATAGTAACAAGGTGGAACCACTTAAGTATTAAAATGCAGTACCTGTACTTTTTTGGAGTATTATTTTTTCCTCCTACTTCCACTTTTACTGCACTACATATTTTGG
>JAQQZY010000016.1:19520026-19531053 GCA_030068375.1 Ostorhinchus rueppellii | reverse complement strand
ATCTATCTATCTATCTATCTATCTATCTATCTATCTATCTATCTATCTATCTATCTATCTATCTATCTATCCCTCTAAATCCCTGTAAATCTCACAGATATACCTTTTTTTAGTTGAAGCCCTGTTACGGAGGTTTCCTTCAGACACATTTTCTTAAACATTATTTGTCCTCAGGGGCCCTTAAAGATCTAGGGCCTCAAGCAGTTGTTTGTCACATCTTCATGGTGTCTGAGATGTGAGCTCACTACACCATGACAAAAAAAGTACTGGTTTACTCTTTAACTATGTGTTGTGTTTTAAAGGGTTCCTGTACTACTAGAGGTGTTGTCGCAGGGATACTGCCTTTACTGGCCCTAGTGGGGGAAGGTCTTCAAAAAGCGAGTAGAGTGAAACTTTTTTTAGTTTATTATTTCTAAGTAAGTCATAACTGATTCTGACAGGCTGAATCTTGTACCCATAGTTCTCCGAAACCAGTGTAAGATGTTCAGAATTGCCATATTCATGCAATCTCAGGATTCATCTGATACCACCGACTATTACTGAGCCCACAACAGCCTCAGAAGTCTAATGCTAAAACCAGATGATCCACAGTTATTTTAACAGGGTTAAAGGTAGGCCGTGTAAAACAAACACTGAGGAGGAGAATAATTCCAGTTTAAAGATCATGGGGATTTGTGTGGTGGTTGTTGGCTCAACATTTACAATAGATATAAAAAATGTGGATCAAAAGAAGAAGAAGAAAAATGTCCAACAGCTGCTTATGTACAGGGTTCAGGACTTTGTGGTGCAAACTGGTTGTGAAAAAGTACAGTATTTACATCTGTAATGTAGAACAAAAACACAAAAAATGCAGTACATCTTAAAAAAAAAAAAACAGTCAAGACCTTTCAGACCTTCATGTGCTGTTTTAGGAGAATAAAGGAATGCATTCATTTTAACTTGTAAAATACATCATTATGAGAACAATAAACAAATGAGGTTCAGAAAAAAAAAGGAAAATCATTTCCATTCCCTCCAATGACCAAAGTGGTTTCAAACTCCTGCTAATGGCTGGTTTGGCTGGATGGATGAGCTCCACACAGCACAGCTCTGTTGGTGAGGCCTGTTTCCAAACACATCTGATCAAATGTTCTGTCCCTTTATAAGACAGCCACTTGAGAGAGCTGCTGCAATTTTAATACTACTGCAGCCAGGAGTTTCCAGACACAGTCTGATTCCACCTGTCTGTCTGGCATGGGATGGGAATCCAACGGTGGCTGTAACCACAGTTTTATTCAACCATGAGCTGTTGCAATCTGACCAGAATGTGACTAGACCAATGTAAACACCAGCAGAAAAAAGTGCACCAGTATTAGTACTGTAACTCTCTCTTCCTTTACCACAGGACCTCAGACTTCCACATTTGGAGATTTTGTTTGAAATACAGGCCTGCAAATAGCTGAGAAAAATACCAACTGGAAACTCTTCAAAGTCTCATTCAGCAGAATTAGCCGTTCACCTTGTGCCATGTAGACTCAACTGTCCAGCTCCGACTGTAACCAGCGAGGAAGACGTGTATTTACAGGTTTCAGAAGTACTTTAAAGAAAAGCCTTTAACCTTGGAAAATGGTATTTACAGTAGTTGCACTATCCAGGAAAAAAAGGAGATTTGGTACAGGAATTATAGAAAAGATTAACAGAGGCTCTTTGTCGGGAAAGAGGGTCAGAAACCCAAAATAGTCATCAGGCCTGTCCTAGAAAGATCCTCCAGTAGGCTGTGATTGTAGTTAAACCTATACATGCTGCAATTGAGGGAAAGAGCTCTGGGAAGTGACATTATAATTATTATGTTAGGAGGAAGGGAAAGTTTTACATGTGGATCAGCCTGGTTAACAGGTCTACAGTCGTGGTCACTTAAGACAGCTGCAGTGTGCTGAAATTATAGAGCACAATGACTCACTCTCTTTCTGTGTTTAAGACCACTTGTGTCTGGTTCTGGCCCTCCCAGTAAAACAGGCTCTCCCCAGAGAAACTGTTGCCTCATCAAAATAACAAACTCTTTGTTCTGCTTTGTGGACCACCTACAAGAGTTTATTATTTTTTTCATCATATGTTGATCATCTTAAAAAGTAGTGTGTATTGTCCATGTAACGCATAGGAACATTTTAACTTTTAAAAAGGAACTGCAATTTCAAACAGTCAAAAAAACCCATGGAATTCAGAAGTATGAACCAGAGAGCTCGAGCATCCTAAAACTAATCTGAAAAGGTGGCTTTTGCAATGTTTTTTTTTTTTTTTTTAAAGATTTCACAAATACAGTTACAAGCCAAAATGCATATCAGTGTTTTTACAAGAAAAACATGGATATAAAGTATTTAAAAGTGTGATGTATAGTGTGTGAATTATTCAGTGACATCTGGTATTGATGAAATAAATACACAAATAAAGTTGTATCTGAGCTTTTTTTTTTTTTTTTAATCAATTCAGTAACACTATCTGAGCGTTTGACACCATATTTAATGATGTTAAGATCACACATTTGCCATGAGTTTGTTTTTAATGAAAGTGCCCCCTACAGGTGTATTCACATCATATTGTTTTCATAAAGTGTGTAATCCCATGTGATTTGATGTTGATTGTCTAAATCACTGTGCATTGTTACAGATACCCACAAACACTGAAATCATGAAACTTGGATGGAGTGCATGATGTTGTTATTCAACAAATTCATTTTTATTACAACACATTCTTATGGTCCACAAGTTTCACTTCTTACCTGATGCACCTTTAACCTTCTTCAGTTCAGTCTCTACATATGGATTTATTTGCCATTTGCACAGACACAGACAGACAGGACAAAAACATAGGACACACAGTGAAAATGCTGTTCTAAAAAGCAAAAATAAATAATATATATGTTTTTTTTAATCTACACATAATATGTTAAGTTCACTTGTAAATAAAAAATGTCAAAGAAAGCATAACATGACAGCAAAAACATTTTTTAAAAGTGATTAATATACCCCCGTGACCCTAGTGAAGATAAAGCGGGTATAGAAGATGAATGAATGAATGATTAATATGTATATTTTTGTAATAAAAAATACTAATAAAACCAAAATAGCTTTCCATGTAACATACGACCATACTTCTACAGCTCACCCAGGAAGTCTGTCAGAGGCTCAGTTCTAAAATTACCCCTCGATAATGCAGATGACTCACACAAAAGCCCTTTATTAACAACCATATGTAAATGGCAGAAGGTGAATTACAAGTGTGCACTTTCCTTGTACATTGTCCTGAACACTGGCATAACTACCTGAAAAAGGGGTTTTTAACAGCTCATTTCATATAAGTGCAGGTCTAATAGCTCCTTTAAAGATGTGCTTAAGCATGACTTCCCATTGTGAAAGGACTTTAAATCACTTGTAATTTCACAGCATCCTGCAGAACTGCAGTCGCAAAAAGTCAGACTTCCTGTTACATTTCTGAGTAAATGTCCACTCTAACATAACGCAGTTAAATTTAGCCTTTTTACACTTTGACTTCGGATTTGTTTTGTCTGAAAGTCGGAGACAGTCTCAGATGACCTGTGGTTAGACAAGTTTAATGCGCTATGGTTTACTCTATGGTGGGTGTTAAAAAGATACACTGAAGTCAAGAAATACTCTGGACCCATGCAGGCAGCTTTCCATTTCTACAATCACAAGCCACATGAGATGCTGGATAAAGTCACGGCATGAGTGTTTTCGCAGGATCCACCTTTGGCATGGATCTTCAAAATATCCTGCAAATATGAAGAGTCTGCCCTCTGAAACCCCTTATGCAAACACAATGAGGAGCCAGCTACCAGCATGTAAACCATATGGAATGAACCTTCACTTTGTGTGTCCTCGTCCTGGTTTATTCTGGGATGTTCTTGTGTCTGTGGATGACCAATAACAAACTCCAAAACATCTGCACAGAGACACTCGTCTGAATGAATGCTGAGATTTTTTTTTTTTTTTTTTTTGTGATGTCTTCGAATAAAGGGCCAGTCGAGTATTTTGGTGTAGTTTGTCTGGCAAAACACAAAACGCAAACTAGAGTCTGGGACATTCTTGGTCACAGCTGAGTTGATCCGACAAACCAACTGCATATTAGCCATTTTTGTCATACTTTCATTTCTTACAGATTAGTTCTTTATGCACCTAATTGGTTTAGAATACAGGAAAACAGCTACTGTGAAGAACCACTGATGGATGGTTTTCACTTCTGTAAGGATGAAAACTAAAAGGCATGGGTGTGGCCTGTAACAGCTGATTCAGCTTTGTACAAGAAAAACTCATATGTATTGTAACACTTTCATTGTGGCTGGAGTGTCATTTAGTGTTACTTGACTAAATGACATTAAACTCATATTATTATATATTTTTCCTGAACCCATCAAACCATAGAACCTCCTCTTTTTTAAGGCTCATCCTTCTATTCAGAAAATACCTATCACAGTTTAAACACAGAAAAGAGTACTGTCATAAAAGTACAGGAACATATAATTATGATTTATAATGAAAATCAAACATTTAGCATTCCTTACAGTTTACACATATTAAATTATTGCAAAAATAATCTTTTCTTGTCTGTTAAACATTTTCTGGACTTACTTACATTTACCAGAATTAGGGGCTGATTTTGGTCTTTTTTTTTTTTTTTTTTAACAAAATCTGTTGTGTTTTAGCCACATATAACCACAGAGAGGTAGACTGAGTGAAGTGTATTGAAATTACACTGTAAAAAGTAAAACACTGAATCAACTTAAAAAAAAAATGTCTTCAATAGGTCACACATAAAAAAAATTAGTTGAATGAACCAAATTAAATTACATTTAATTTAATTTAATTTGGTTCACTCAACTATTTTTTTTTTAATGTGTGACCTATTGAAGGAAAAAATTTTAAGTTGATTCAGTGTTTTACTTTTTACAGTGTCGATGAAAATGATGACTGCTAAAGGGCTAAAATTAACCTTTAGATGCTTCAGTTTCCGACCTCACTCTTTGAATAACAATAAAAGAATAAAAATCTGAGCTAAAATCATGAGGGTTACAACATCCCCGGGGCATGGCTCCTCAGGAAAAGAACTTTTTACAACTTGAGCTCAACTGCTGTTAATGGAGAGCAGGTTTGATGTATTGTTTATGTATTTTATATAATGTGGAAAGACTCACATTTAGACACAGTAGAGCTTCTGTTTCTGGCTTTGGTGAGACTATCAGCCCACACAGCTTCCACCATGCAGCCAACAAACTTCTTAACCACACCGGATCGAGCTCGGACCCCGACATTGTTATGGACATACTGTACATTAAACGACTGTGACCACGTCTCTATATACGAGCAGCACGAGCACAGATATGTGAATTGTGTGGGCTAAAGCTTAGCTGCAACATTTATTTTGAGACAGACATGGCTACGACCAAATATAGTGTAAAGAAACAACACTTGTCTTATGTCTCCACAAGTCATTATGGTGCAGCGTTAACTATCTGCTCCAGCATGTGAGGTGACAGCGCGTTGTATAAACATTGTTTCTTGGTTGTTGCTCTGTATTTGAGCCACAGAAAGTGCCATTTTTCCAACAACAGTGTGTGCTGAAGTCAAAAGTAATTACGAACTGACAAGTCAAATATAAATCTCCTCCTGCTTCGATGCGTTTACTCTGCATTAAGAGAGCTGGGTGTAGTCATCCTCCTGTCTTTGGGTTGGGGTTTTTCTGGCATTTGTTGTGAAATAGCTGACGCTGCCTGATACAGACAGTGAAACCTGAAATTTTCTTTCAGGCTTGATGTAGCGGATTAGTCATTATCCTTAAATACAGGACTCCACCACCTACACTTAAGTGCTGAAAATCCCATTAAGGCAGTTTTATTTAACTTTGATATCTTTAAATGATCCCACAATAGGCAGATACTCTATGGCAGTCGTCTGTCTTCTGTTTGACGGGGATTTTTTTTTTTTTCTTACTTTGAAGAGATATGGATAAAGGTAAAAGAAGTAGTGGAAAGGTTTAACAAGTGAGCTGGAGATAAAACAAGAATGCAAAGGAAAATGCCTCTATATGTTGCGGTGAACTTTTTACCTTTGCAGTACATTGTGTACACACGTGCTGTCTTTGCAACACCTCATAAAAAGTCTGGCTGAACACTTGCTGTTAAATTAGTTTCTGCCTGCTGCAACTCTAAAACTCTGATTTCCTTTGCTAAACAAAGACGAGTAGCTGAGTCAGGCGTTTCCAGAAATAAACTTACAGCAAATGAACCCATAAAGACCCAAACCTCCACCGACGACCTAAACCATCTACTGATCTAACATATTCAACACCTGTTGACCCATTTATCCTATCAATAAATGTAAATAATCGGTGTAAAATACAGTTTGTCATCTTTTCATGGTCATCAGATATGACCCATTTGGACGTTCAGATGCTCTGTAGTTACCGTGGAAACAGAATCATCATCTATAACATTGATTCACCAGTAAAACAGATGGAGTTGGATCAGTGACAGTGGTTGGACACACCTGGTTTATGTTCAGTTAATGATAGATTTGACTAAAAAAGTCACTTTTTCTTCAGTTTCTTGAGTTTTCTCTGTTTTTGATACAATAACCCTCAGCTTTAATCTGAGCGTTTACACACATCTACATGATCAGTGAAATGAATCTTAAAAAAACTTGAAAATACAGTCACTAAATTATAATAAATGGTGAAAAATCACTTAAGAAAGGTCAGAAATCGAGAAATATTCATATGACAACTGCAGCAAAAGTAGCACTGGGTCTTTATGGGTTAAACTATGGAAACAAAAACAAATGTAACAGTTGAGGTGAAGTCATACTCCATTCAGTAGTAGAAATGTTCCACCAGTTGCATTTTTAAGACATATATGCACTGTAAAAAGTCAAACATTAAATCAACTTTTTTAAAAAAAAGTTCTTCAATAGGTCACACATCAAAAAACAAATAGCTGAGTGAACCAAATTAAATGACATAAAATTAGATTCAATATCATTTCATTTGGTTCACTCAACTAATTTATTTTATGTGTGACCTATTGAAGAAACATTTTTAAGTTGATTCAGTGTTTGACTTTTTACAGTGTGTGATAGAAACTTCATCTGACAGTGTGGTGAAAACATCAAAAAGTAAATGTGTGAGTAATTCCAAGGAGAGACCCGTCTTTCCAGGACACCCTGCTGCTGCTGCTGCTTTCCCATCCATCCCCCCATTTTCCTGCCACACTGGTGACCTCCCAGATACCAGCCCTCATCTCCATCAGGCTACCACCGTTCTTCAGCTACTTTTACACTTCCGGCTCCATTTGGGTCCGTGTTTGTCTTTAGGACCCTGTAATTTCCCCACCAATCACTCAAAAGGGCCCCCGTCAAGTCTGCCATTCATAAAGTCTGAAGTAGCTCTTAGTGGTCCGTGGAGTTTATTGAAACATTAAATTTGTATCCCAGCCGTGATGGTGTATCTTTAGCTGTTGCTTAACTCACGTGCTCTGGTTGGGTCGAACCCCTTACATCAACCGCCAATTATGTTCTCCTCTTGGGTGTGGGTTGAGCCTCGGTCAGCACGGCGAAGAAACCAGAAACATCAATTCTTGGCCAGCGGAGCGAGCAAAAACAGACAAAATGCGAAAACCTTTCTTCAAACACTGTTATCATCGTCGAGTACATGCACAAACATCACTAACATTGCCAGTAACAGTGTCCAACAGTGCACTCTGGAGAAATCTATGGTCTGTTCTTAGATACGGATGAAGGCCTGAACAACAAGCAGGAGCCCAGAATGCCAGTGGATGTCCTCTACACAAGGGTCAAACCAAGAAAACTTGCTCAGTCACTGCTTCCCATGCTTGTTTATATTTTCTTATCATTGTGTTTTAATATAGGACGATTAAAGACTCACACTGAGACATTGTTTCCCACATGAACTCACTCCTCTGTGATTGTAGGTGACAATACAAGCACTTTTCATTTGCTCTCAGTCTCAGATGTCACAGCACAAACAGTTTGTTAGTGTTTTCTCTTAACATCCAGCAGGTTATTTAAGGTTCAGGGCGACATTTGAGCCGTGTTTGAACTGCTGTAGTTTAGGTTGTGTTTCAGCCACATGTTAAACACAGAAACTAGGAAATGAAGCAGAATGACCTTGCAGTTCTTCTGAAAAAAACAAACAAACAAAAAAACCCTAACCCTGACACAATTATATGTACTTTCTACTCCTTCGTCTTGTTCTACATTTGAAGGGAATAACCAGCAATTCGACAGTGAGATTTCCACTAAATAAAAGATATTCTACTGACGTATCCACTGGTGTGGGTCACAAATGTAACAAAGCACTGATGGTATCTTCCTGAAAGCAAGGAAAATAAAAGATTCGGCTTTTCAGACAAATTTTTAATTAGTTATTTATGAAACGTCCTGTGCAGTCGACAAAAAAGCCTCGCTGGGGTTCAGGAGGAAATCAAAAATGCTGCAAAAAAAAAAAAAAAAACATGTGGAAAATCTCACAAAATGTACAATACACACAAAGACACACAAAAAAGGGAGACTGGCCGCACTGAAATGAGGTCCGAGTATTCACATTATATCAATTTCATGTGACGTTTAGTTGATTTTGCACGGAAACAGCTTTTATAAACATCCTTCAAGGGTTACATTTTACTTTTATACTTTCAATTATTCTCTACGACTTGAGGAAGAGTTCCTACTTTTACCAGAATCTTGAGTAAAGAGTGTAGTTTGATCAGTTTCGTAAACCTGTGTGGTTATAAATGAGAATATGTGCAGTTTTCATTTGTCCTCAGTGACTCTGGGTGCGCCATGTTTATTATGTTTTTTATTATTTTCTAAATTCATAAAACATTTTATGTCACATATGTACTGACGGACATGAAACTGTGTATACGTGTAAATGCATGAAATGACATGAAACTGAAAGCATGTGCAGGTTTTACAGTGCAGGGAGACGTCATTGCCTTCAGTTTGACGGCTGTTAACCTAATTTCTAATGGTTATTACAATGAAGCCTTCCAACCACATCAAGCTGCTGCGGTCCTGTAATGAGCTGAGCAGAGAAAAGTCTGCCATGCACTTTCACAACCTCCAATTCTGCCATTATAAACACAGGGACTCAAAATCCTCTTGGAGTGGCGTGTTTGCAAAATTGGAAAATATGCTGCGAGGTTATAAACAACATCAAAATGACAATGTTAATTCAAGTCTTCCTCGTGCAAAAAGTTGCTTCTGGTTCCAAAGTTCAGCATGAACATTCCTGCCTCTTCACAGATTCTCATGCAGATGGAAATTGTTTTTATTTTTTCATGCATGAAGACATGAATCATTGTTGTCAGAACATCAAACTAAAAACGGAGAAGCTTTTTGCCGTGGTTTGTCCCTGTTTAACTAACACAAATGAGCTGAAATTATCTGAACCTATAAACATATAAAATCCTAACTCCACCCTCTGTTGCTCTGTTATTTCATCTAAATCTGACTAAAGCTGGAAGAGTTGAGCCTCTTGTTGGGACACAAACAAAAAGACATTTTTAAAATAATATAGTGTAATAAAAAATATCGGCAGTTGTGGCACAGGGCGCTTCGGTACAACTAGTTCAGCCTATCCTGTGCATAAATCACTGTTAACTCCTTTTAATGTGTTTCTTTTCTTGAGCTATAAAGGTCAGATTAATTCATTTTCACTTAGAAATTTTACATAATCTGAATCTCAGTTGACAATACAAGACTATAAAAGTGCAGTCAACATGAAAAATTAGTCTTCATTTATGATTTTGGCTTGATGTGATCGTCTCAGTAGTGGAAAAAGTATCCAGCATTAAATTAGGTTTGCTGAAAGCTGAAGAAACAGTGAAGAAAATACATATCTATAAATAGAGAAGATCCATCCGTCCGTCCATCCATCCATCCATCCATCCATCCATCCATCTATCCATCCATCCATCCATCCATCCATCCATCCATCCATCCATCCATCCATCCATCCATCCATATGTGAAGCGTGAAGTGCAAAGTACAATTTAACAATATGCTACCTGTTACTAAATGCTTTGTGCCTTTGTAGATGTATAAATGATAAGCTGAGTCATGTTTTTCTTATTTTTCTTAAGAAATGTAATTTTTTCATTTTATTCTACTCTTTTCTTTTGTTTGGATAGATTGTAAATGTAATATTTTCTTAGTTTATTGCTATTTTTTGCACCAAAACAAAGAGAAAAGCTTGGAATTGTCATTATTTATAGGCTATTATGTCATTGTTTTACTGGTGAGATCAAACTGGCTGAATGTGGCCCCTGAACTAAAGTGAGTTTGACACCCCTGCTCTAGCGTGTCCTCGGTTTGCCCTGTGGTCTCCACCCAATTGGACATGAACTGAAACACTTCACTAGGGAGGCGTCCTGACCAGATGCCCGAACCACCTCAGCCCTAGTGGTTCGACTCCTGACTCTACTGCCCATCCACCCTGTATCTTCAAACTCGTTCTTCCAGTCACTGCCTATAACCTCAGCGTACCACAGTGTGAAAACGCTCCAGCTAAAAGTACTGAAGCAAAATGTTATTTTAAGTGTTAATATGCAGGACTTACATGAGCTTCGTGTACTTCAAATATGTCTGTTTTGTGTTGGGAGCTGGTTGTTGACTTTACTAACTCCATTTCTAAGCTAACAACTGTCTGTGTTAGATCCATGATAACAGCCTGTACACTGATTCACTCGTTTTTCTGTGTAAATCTTTACACTGTCTCCTGATCTGAAGGGTCTCTGTAGCTGCAACAGTGTACAAAACTAGCTACCATTAGTCTAGAAAAACAGTCACCATGTTAAAAAAAAAAAAAGCTCTCAAAACAACAGATTTCATCAGTAATGTTACATTAGAACAGAAGTGCATATTAATGTCCCATAATGTCAGCAAAACATTGACGTAAAAATGACTTCTTTGAAAGAGTTATCTCATTAAATATTATATTATTCTATTTTAACTATAGCA
>JAQQZY010000016.1:19506210-19518710 GCA_030068375.1 Ostorhinchus rueppellii | reverse complement strand
TTTTTACTCTATCATATCTGTTTAATCAGTCTTTAGTGAACATCTATAGTGTCTGAGAATGTAACAGCTGTGAAACAAACACAAAATAATGCTATGGGTTTTTTTTTTTCTTTTTCATTCATTCATCCTCTCACTTTCTTTAAACCACATTTTTCTGGTACTCTGAGTGACTGAAAAAAAGAATAAGGGACAATAGGAATAATTGCTGACTTGTAATTATGTAACTTACTTATCATATTATCATATTATTAGATTATATTTAAGGTTATCTCACTCTTGGTTCAGCAGTAGGATTACTGTAGCTACTGTTTCTAACATTACCTGATCTACCTACACCTGCGCTTTCCAAATCAAACTTAGTTCTGTAACTATATTTATTGAAAAAGTAAAATAGAACCCGATGCAATCAGACTTCCTTTCATTTTGAGCTTGTTCAATTTCCGGCTTAGGTAACATAATTTGTGATTTCTGTGATTCCCTTACTTGTGATTGCATTTCATATGATGTTGGAAATACAAGGAAGAGTTATTAAATATTGAGGAGAGGGGAATGGATGTGCTTTATGTGGTGTACTCTGTTGAGAGAGCTCAAAACTGAATAAACTGGACAGACTCAATATTGTAAAAACAATTTTGTTGGTGACTCATAGTTACATTTATTTGTCAGTTTTAGCTGCATTCTGACATTCTTCATCTCATTTCAATCTGTATTGGGCTGCAAACGCAATAACAATGTAAATGTTAAGGAAATAACTTGTGTATTTTTCATGTTTTTGGGTCTTAGAGACAATACAATGAACTGTTTTGGAGCCAAGTTTTCCAACTTTTATGAGTATTTGTTTTCACTCAAGTAGTTGCAACATAATTAATGCATTTTTACTGTTTCAAGACACATTTATGTAGATTTTAAGCAAAGCACATTATGTTGAATTTGTACTTAAGCTTAAAGTTTGGATAAAAATACTTCCATCACTGATCCTTTTGCTTGACCTGCATGTGTAATATGACATTTCTCAATCTGAATTTTGCTACAAACGTAATAAAAGTGTAGATGTTAAGGAAATTACTAATGTATTTTTATGTTTTTGGGTCCTAGTGAGAGATTTTATTCCTGTCCTTGTTCTGACCACAGGCCTATACAGTTAATCACAACAGCAGAATGAGCTGTTTTTGGGCAGGATTTCCAATATTTATGACCGTTTTCACTTTTTAAGACTTTTTAATTCAACATCATATATAGAATTTTTACTCTTTCAAGACACATTTCCACAGACTTTAAGCAAAGTACATTATGTGGAAGTTGTACTTAACCCTTTCGTGCATAGTGGTCACTCCAGTGGACAGCTGTTCAAAGGTGTTCTCTTATATATTTATGGATTTTTATTGTTTTAGTTCCAGATCAGTCAATACAGAGGAGGCTCATGCATCATCCCAAACACTGTAATTCATATCATTAGTGTAACTTTGGTGTTCGAGATAAACCTGATCTGCAGTGGCATGGCTGAGTGTAAAAAAAAAAAAAAAAAGCTAATTTTTTTAAACATTTTTTTTTTTTGTATATTATCTCCATGTAGGTATGACAAAACGGTATGAAGACATCAGATTAGCAGCATTAAAGATATTTTTATTTCATACATCAGTAAATACATGTTTCTTTGCTTGTAAAATTATAACTGTAAATAGGTTCTTAAATAATCAATCGTATTTGGATTTTTTTTCATTCAAAAAAAAGGAACAAAAACACTCAAGAAAAAAAAAAATCTTGACTAAAGTTCTCATTATTCATGCATGAAAGGGTACAGCTTGAATTTTGGATAAATGTACTGTGTTAGATTCCACCACTGATCCTTGCGCTTGAACTGCACGTGTCATGTGACATTTCTCGGCCCTCAGACAGCCTCTAGTCGTACGTCTGCACCTTTGCTCTCAGTAATTACCCCGGTCTTGACTATGAACAGAATTTCAAACATTTAGAAATGAAGATCACAAATTAGATTATCTTTTATTTGACAGGAAGAGCATAAACAATGCTTGCCAACCGTGATTAAGCACTTCAAGCAAGGGAAGGTAGCACTTTTGAAAATTGCAGATAATTTGATCTAATTTACAAAAAAAAAGAGTTAAGAGAAGCTTCATGTCGCAGAATCTTTTAATTATAGCCCCGTTGAAAGGCGTCTGTCACTGTTACCTGTTGTATAGGCGTCTCAAATAGCAGCTCTCCTTCAATTGTGCAACTCATCACCATTTGCAAATATATACACACCTTGTCAACGGTGTGTGTGCACATTATAAGAACACAGGAAGACCATGTACCATAAATGGGCTCATATTCAGGAAGATCTGGGATGGAATATAGAGTACCCTACACATCGTTTATGGCTACTTGTGTGTTTGAGAACATGTGATTATTTGGGTGTATGCATTTCCTATGTGGCCGAGCTGAAATTGAGAAATTATAGTTGGAGGAGCTCAAAGTAAGCAAGGAAAGGTGGTGAGTGAGGGAGGATAATACTGCAGCATAGAGCTGATTAGGGAAATACAACATAATGACAGAAACTGGCTCTAATTGTAGGAATAAAGCTGAAACCTCTGATGATGTATGCGCAAAGAGGGCACCAAAAATAACAAGTGACCACAGGAACATGGCCCCTCCTCAGCAGCAGCACCAAACTGAGGCTCTGTACAACAGTAAGACCTGCCCTCTGGTGTCCAAACACCAGTACTGCACCTGCATGTCATCACACTGCTCTGCATTCACAAGGCAGAACAGAAACAACAAATGTCTTTTCCAGTGTTCTTTAAATAACTTTATTAGCTGTTTAGAAAGTGAAACACTTACAAAAATACACAACTCAAAGCTATAAACTGCTCGACCTTAAATAGTGACACAAATCAAGGCCACTTTGTGTTTTTATTTTTGCCACAATGACAAGCACACCAAATAACATCCAGGAAATTAAATAAACATATAAATCCTTTAAATGTTAAATAAGCAAGTCAGGGTGTGAGTGACTGTAAGTAATTCAATAAATAAGCAAATGAGTGAATAACTAAGTAAGTGAGTAAATAAGAGTAAGTTAATGAGTGTGAGTAAGAATGTGTGTCACTAAATACACAAGTAACAGCTCAAATAGAAGGATAAAGATGTTAAAGAAAGATATTAAAGAGGTCTATGAAATGGATGGTTTGAAGTTTGAGAAGAAACGCCCAGAGACCAATTAGATAGCTTTAAAAAAACATATGTCAATATCTGTATCTGATCTCGGTTTGATTAAAAAGCACTAATGATAACCTTTTTACCCAACAAAGCTTTGAAAACTGACCAAAGCTCCCAAAATACAAAGTAAAGCCTAAATTCTCTCAACCAAATATATTTGTTTAATCAGTCTGAATATTATTTAAATAGATAAGATGAAGTAAAAAACAAAACAAAAAACATAGCACATGTACACCAACAGCATCAGAAATAATCATCATCCAACTCTATTTCTGCTTAAACAGTGTCTAATACATGCACAGTCCCCTGCACCTTCCATTCCTGACACTCTGGACAACCTTTCCCCACCATTTCACATGTTTACCTTACGATGGCAGGCGTGGAGGTGCCCAGACGGTCAGGAAAGGTAAAAGCCAGGTTTGCCGCCAGCCGGCTGAGCTCGATGTAAATTTGGAGATGAGTCTGCCACTGTACATCCTCAATACCAGCTTTGTGCAGCAGCACAGGTGCCGCTGCAGATCTGGTGTTGTTTTTTTCTAGATGCGTTTGGGCTATTTTCAGATATTTATACAGGGGGGTGCAATAAACACTCATTAATATAAATATGTTACGAAAATGTGCAAAAACCTATGAAGAAAACTGTAAATGAATGTGTCATATGATTATGTCCCTATCATAGCTTAAATGTTTTATGTTTGTGTATATTTATTTATTTTTGCTCGAACATGCAGTGGAGAAAAAAGACTAAAATGAGTGATAATCATGTGTCTGGATATGCAAGACATGGAGGCACCCTGATGTGACATGCCCGCTTTGGGCAGATCTGTCTGCTAATTACAGCCCTGCTCTGAGGAGGGAGGTACTTGCGTGGTGGGGGCTTTTTTTTTTAATGATGCGAGGGGTAGATATGGTATAAATACACAGGTCATTGTACCAGAAGGCAGCATATCCTCACTTGTGCTCCTACCCTAAGGATATACAGCAGTACCAGGAGCTCACTGGTGCTGAAGAGATTGTTTTCCCCACTTTGGATGCCGGTATGTGTGCTTTCTCTTTACTGGAGTGGAGGCCCTCAGCTGCTTCTACGGCAGCTTTGGGAAGGGAAATGTTAGGGATACAGGTTGTTGTTGTAGAGCTTCATGGGTGATGCTTAGAAACTCTTCAAGGACTCAGGATGCTCTGACTGGGTTACAACTTAAAACTTTAAAACTTGTAGCTCTGACTTTACTTCCTTTCTGTAAACATGTACAGAATGCAGAGTTAGCTCAAGAGAGAAGTTTTGACCTCTGTAGAAGAGCAAAAAAAAAAAACAAAACAGAAAAGAAAAGAAAAGAAAAGAAAAGTTGAAGTTTTCTGCTGCACCATGCCTGATTGTCTTTTTGTTTCTCCTGTAGGTTTGATCCTTCAAAATGGACATAAGAGTAGCAGCGATCCTGCTCCTCATGGGAACCCTGGCAGCAGCTCATGGGAAGGGCTACGTAGTGAAGAAGGTGGTGCCCTTCAATGTGAAGAGCCACGGTAAGAAAAGTCACCCTTCAGCTGTGTTGTTTTAGAAGCAGAACATGTTAGAATTTACTCCAGTTGCTTCTAAAGTCAGATGTTCCAGAATCCATCTAGCAGCTCATCATGATCTCCTCTGTCTTCCTTTCTTGCTGAGTTTTCGTGACAGTCTTGTATTATGTTTGATCCCAGGGCATGTTTAATGTGGCCTATAGGACACCTGCCTTCCAAAACTTAACTCCTCCTTTACTCTACAACTTGTTATGCTCTGATTGGCTTCAGCGAAGTGCAGGCTTCTCCAATCCCAGAGCCTCTTCACTGCAGGGCTTTGAGTCACTCACTGCACATTTTTATAGTTTTCCTTTTAAATGCAACTAAACGTGGAGCATTTATGTGGAGTTTTTGTCTTTATGAAGTTTTTACGACTTTCATTTGTGTTTAAATTCAGATGAATGAATCAACATTTTTAAAAGAATGGAAGGAAAGCTTTTCTTATAGGAGAAAAAGTATAGTTTATTTACTGTTGTTGTTTGTTTGTTTTTTAATCATCCAGCTCCCAGTGTATTTTGTATATTGAACAAATGTTAATAGTTGGTTTTGTTTGTCTTGGATTGTTTCTAATTTGTTTGTTTATATTCACTAAACTCTCTGGTTATATCTAAAATGTTACATTTTTTAATGCATATTGCTGGACTTCAGAGTCTTAATGTCAGAGATTTCTTAATATCTGCCTTTTTATTTATTTATTTATTTTTTGCCATTTTTCAATAGTTATAAAAGAGACATTACTTCTACACTATTTTTCTTCTTTCTTTTTCATTTTGTGTAGTTTTAGTTCACTTTGATCAAGCTTTATTCTCAAAAACAAACCCATATTTTTAGTAAAATCCAAAAATAAAGTAAAAAGATGATATTGTACATTTAAAATGATACTATTTGATGAACGAACAGAGGCTATAACACAAAACAAAATATGAAAATGTTCACTTTAGTTTAGTTTAAATCTATATAGTGCTATTTTTATTCGAGAAAGTAGCTGGTGGTGAATTATTTTTGGATTGACGCTGACAATTACAGTCCAGTCACCCAGCAGTGCGGTTTGTTTGGGTGTGCCTGCTTAACACAGAAGTAGAAACATCTGTTTGGTTTTATCCGAACGAGGCTACAGTTAGTGAGGAGTGAGTTTTTAACATGTGACCACATTAAGGCAGCAAATAAAAAGGGACTGCCTTTAATTTCAACCTGCTGTTTCACAAACAAGTCACAGACCTTCTCATCTTTTACCTGGACTGTATGTTAAACATGTATGTTAAATGTAAATCATGATTGTTTAAAACATACTTCACTGATTATCCTAAATACTAAATACTAATACTATTAGAATGCTGTTTTAATATATTATTTTCCAGTAAATGTCCACACAGTAGTTATCAAAAACATTTTATTTTGAAATTATGACGTTTAGAGTTCAGGAAGTAGTTTTTAAAATATGTCCGTGAATCAGTGCACTAAAATAAAACTTTAACAATAAAAGATTTGCACAAGACAATAAAAAAATAAAAAACAAAACAAAACAAAACTGAACAATGGATAATAATGGATCAGAATGTTGTGAAACAGATATGCTCCTCCTGAACCTCCCACATCCAACCATGACGCATTCATATTTCTGTGTGAATTCTAAATACAAGATGTACCAGCAGTAGAATTATGTCCACACACTGTAGAGGAAGCAGCCTCACATTTTCACTAAAGGTTCATACCTTAAAAACCAACACAAAATAATGACCTTCCTCTTATTCAAGTGTCATGACATAATAATATTAAAACAAATAAGAACAATCTTTTATGACAAGACAAGACATTTGGGTTCATTAACTCAGCAACTATAAACATAAATTATAACATAGTTAAGTTTAGATCAAACTCAACTTTTTTTTCTACATTGTTTCCATTTCAGGTGTTTGTTTTTTAGGTTGAATGTTGTTGTTGTTGTTGTCATTGTTGTTGTTGTTGATGTTGGTGTAAAGGTCATCCAACCTTTGACTCTTCACAGTGGTGGCAGGCGAACCTGGTGCTCCTGGTGAGCCTGGCCCTGAGGGACCTGCTGGCCCTCCTGGCCCCCCAGGTGAGAGTGCTGAAGGCCTACCTGGCCCCGAAGGACCTCCTGGACCCCAAGGACCTCCCGGACGTTCCATTGTTGGCAAACCTGGAGCCCCAGGTGGACCTGGTAAACCTGGTGCCCATGGAGAGCCTGGTGAGAAGGGAGACACTGGAGCCACTGGAGCCCAGGGACCTAGAGGAGCCCCCGGAGCCCCCGGAAGCCCAGGACCTGCTGGTCTCTCCGCTACTGGCAAACCCGGACCTTCAGGTCTCCCTGGAGCAATGGGACCTAGGGGAGAGCCCGGTCTGAAAGGACATCCAGGTGTGCCAGGACTTCCAGGTGCTAAGGGTGATAGAGGGGTGGGAGTTCAAGGACCTCAGGGTGAGACAGGACCTCAGGGACCCCAGGGCCCAACTGGAGCTCCAGGTGAGCCCGGTGTTGGAAAGCCAGGAAAGGCAGGCATGCCCGGTGAGCCAGGAAAGTCAGGTAGCCCAGGTAGGGATGGTGCCACTGGTCCCATGGGACCACAGGGACCCAAGGGACACACTGGTGCCCCCGGTGTAGGTCTTCCAGGTAAACCAGGTGAAAATGGTGCCCCAGGTATGCCCGGCCCAGTTGGTCCTAAGGGCCACCAGGGACCTGCTGGAGCTACCGGTGCCCCAGGTGTTCCCGGATATGGAAAGCCAGGTGCTAATGGAGAGAAGGGAGAGAGGGGAGCCACAGGTGCCCCAGGTGCCACAGGTGCCAAGGGTGACCAAGGATATACTGGTGCTACTGGTGCAACTGGTGCAACTGGACCCACTGGTCCTGGAGGACCTCAGGGTCCAAGAGGTTTCCCAGGTGAGGCTGGCGCTGTTGGCCCCAAAGGTGACACAGGTGCAACTGGATCTCAGGGACCTAAAGGAAATAAGGGAGATCAGGGAGTGCAGGGTTTCCCCGGTAAGCAGGGTTATCCAGGTGCAGCTGGTCCCCCAGGACCAAGAGGTGCCACTGGCGCAACAGGTGACAAAGGTCATGTAGGTGCCCCAGGTACTCCAGGTGCCCCAGGTGTTCCAGGACCTGCTGGACCCAAAGGACATCCTGGCCGTGCAGGTGAGCCCGGTTCTGCTGGTTCTGATGGTGCCCCAGGTGAGAGAGGACCTTCTGGACCTCAGGGTCCTGCTGGTGCCCCTGGTCTTAAGGGACACCCAGGTCTTCCTGGTGCTCCTGGCCCTGCTGGTTTGGCTGCCAAGGGTGTTCCTGGACCTCAGGGACCTCCTGGTCTGCCCGGTGAGCCTGGTGCTGATGGAGGTGAGGGCCCAGCTGGCCCTCCCGGTCCCCCTGGTCCCCCAGGAGAGGTTGTTTTTGAGAAGGGCATGGGAATGAGTGAGGTTATGGTCAAGGCCCCCATGTCTGCTTTCACTGCCTCTCTGGCGACCCCCTACCCAGCTGCTGGCAGTCCCATTAAGTTTGACCAGATTGTGTACAATGCTGAGAATCACTATGACCCTGAGACCGGCATTTTCACCTGCCAGGTTCCTGGAGTTTATTACTTCTCCTACAGCATCCATGTTAATGGAGCTCATGCCCTGGTTGCTCTGTACAAGAACGGCCAGCCTGTTATGTTTACTTATGATGAGTACAACAAGGGCTTCCTGGACCAGATGTCCGGCAGCGCTGTCCTCTTGCTCGATGAGCAGGACACAGTCTACGTCCAGATCCCTGATGACGAGGCCAATGGTGTCTTTGCCGCTGAGAATGTCCACTGCTCTTTCTCTGGGTTCCTCATTGCCTCAACGTGATACGTTGATACAGTAGTTCCCAAAAAGTCAACCAACTAAAGTTGCAATCTGTTTCTCAAACTAAAGTAAACTCCCTGTTCACTTTTTCCTCAACCAAACAGACAGGTAGTTCACTCTCTTCTTTGAGGAATAGTAGCATCTCGACTTGAACATGAACAAGAAATAGGTGCTTAGACGAAGGAAAACTAATTTATGAAAACAGGTGATCAGGGATGGGGAAAGCAATCCACAAAGTTACCAGTGAGCTTTTGTAATGGAGACAGCATGTGAAATTGAGGTGTTAAACTGTGTTGTGTCCTATTTTTTTTCTTTTTCCACTCTGTTTCTTTTATACTGACTTCAACTGGTGATTCTAATTTTAGTGTTTGTCTGTTTTTTGTTTGTTTTTGTACAACCTTGTTTTGTTGGGGGGAGACCAGTAATCTTATTAAAAGGAAACAAATGCTTTCTGTGCAACATGTTGAAACTGTTGTCCTTGTACGTGACTTGAATATTGTGAAACGGTAATGGTCAAATTGACTATTATAATAAAATAAGTCACCAGAAAAGTGTCATTCAAAACACAAACTGTTTACCAGCAACATCGTTATATCCCTGAACATGCATTATGTCATGTAAAGCATAATGACTAAAATAAAAGATGTCTTAACAAATGTTTTGTCTCAGAAGTGATTCTTTGAAATGAGTTGAACCATTTGCTAAATATTAAATACTGAAGTTACTTAAAAACACACCTTAATGACCTGTATATATCGCAGAATCTAAGTCCAGTTCAGAAACATTTAGGATAATTGGGGTAAGAGGGGCAGCTAGAACATCCAAATGGGACACAAGCTAGTCAGCAAGGAAGTATCAGAATCTTTATCCAATGTACTGTAAATGCAGCTAGAATACAGCAAATGAAATCAAATACAAAGTAATCCTGCTGAGCTTGAAGATATAGTACTTAAGATGAAAACCACCTGGAAATTATGGGTTTGTGAACTGTTTGGGTTAAAACAACCCAGTGAAATTGGTAAAGAAATATAACACTTTTGATCTAGAAAAAAAACAGCTCTCCTGTCTTGACTGGATCAATATGGCAACAACAGTGACGTACAATCCAGCCCCAAACACAGCATCTACATATATGAGTCTGTTTAGAATAGTTTGTTTCATTAGCCAGCGTTTGCGTTTGGAACGTGATAGAAACTAAAACTGACATATTTTTAACAGTAGTTTGGTAGAGATCAGAAATGCATCTCTAACAAGTTCAGCAAAATACTAACTCAGGTGTCAAAAATAAAACATAAATAAATAAGAAAATCCCTAACAAAAAATAAGTAACTGAAAATAAATTTAAAAATTGACAAACTAAATATACAGAATAAACAGATTAAGAAGTGTTGATAATAGATTAAAAAAATAAATAAATAAATGTTGAAACTTAAATATGTGATTAAAAAAAATATGTAAAATCTACAATAAAGTACTGTCATGTACCATTATGTGCATTGAAATTACAACATAGATGTGAAAGTAATCTATTACAGTTACTGAGTAAGATACTCAGTACAGTTACTAATCAAAATACTTTTGAGTACATCCAAAATAAGTGGACAAAAGCTTGTAAATATGACAATATTTTCCCTACATTACACTACAGAAGTGGGGAAAATCCTGTCATCGCTGAGTTTTTACTCATTTGAAAGATTCTTTTAGAAAAGGAATTAATTGTGACAAGTTACACTACATAGATGGAATACAAGTAAATGAAACTGTTGAAATACCTATTGCATTTTCAGGGTATGTCATCTATAAGCTCCAAAAGACTTAAGTATTACATATATTTGCCAGTAATTCCATAAACTATTAGTTATAGGTAAAGTCCACTGCACGTCATTACTCGCCGTCATGGGTCCATGTGTGGAACGTGAGATGGATGTGCTTAAAGGCCTTAAAGAATGAGTCGTCTGACCACATGATGGCTACTGGATCTGTGCTCTCCAGCCAAAGTTTACAAAAGCTACTCCACCGTGCAAGTCTGAATATGGGTGTGCTGAAAATAGTTAGCGTGTGGGATGAGGGACAGGATGGTCCTCATGCAGGGCCGGAGATGTTTGATCTTCCCTGGCAGTTCGGGAGCTGGTGGTTAGGTGAGGGGCCCACGGGGAGGAGGACAGAGAGGAAGCTGGTGGAAGGAAACCACTGGGGATTGCCATGTGAAGAGACTGCCATTCAAAGACAAGCATGTGGTGGACGTATGAGGTGGGACAGACACGAAGACAGACGGAGGACGGCCACAAGCCACACTCCAAAATTAACTGTTGCACTTAAAGGAATATTTCACGATGATATATTTTTTGTTTTTCAAAAGGCTTACCTAGTGCGTCATCATCTGCAATCAGTTTGTGCATCATCCGTCTGGAGATGAAGGAACATATGGAGCCCACTTGATGCCAAAACACAGTGAAAATGTGTTTTACAAATGGCCTCTGACTCGTAGGATTAGCAAACTAAGGCCTTTTATCTGTCAAAAAACACCTATGAAATAAATCCACACCCTCAGGGACAACTACAGCCTTTCATACATGGACAAAAGAAAGGCTATATATTTCATTTCAGAAATTCAAGCAGTTGGTTTTTGTAAAAGATTAAGAATTTTTGTATTTACCCAAGAATAAAAATAAACGATTTGTTTTCTTTTATTTGTTGAGGAGTTGTTTTTGTGTTTCATTTTATTTATTTACTTCTTTTTGTTGGTTCTATCATTTTTTCTATAATTGTTTTGTGTTATGCACTTGCTGTTGTATTTTGGGTTTTGTGTTGTTGTGTTACGTGTATGTACATCCTGTTTGTTGAGCATGTTGTGGGGAATTGTGGTACTTTGTTTTTATGTTGTTAATGATCCTAGGAAGAGTGGCTGCTGATGGGAATCAAAACTAATAAACTAATCAAACTAATATCCTACAAGAAAACAAACAAAACATCACAAGTATGTATAATAATCTTTTCATAAGTAATATTTTTCATGCTATTCTGAATAAACAAGTGGTGCAACGTGTTAAATGAACTGCACTTGTGCCACAGACAGTGAACTGGGCTCTACTGGGAGGTCTGACCATTTTAGAGTGCCCTTTGAGACCTAACATTTGGAAAAACATGAACACGTTCAAAAGTGACAAAATAAATAAATAAAAATTGTTGTTTGAAATTATACAATTAACCATACAAATGCATACATATATGTTTGTCTGTCTGAAATATAATTTTACGAGTAACCAAAGTTGCAGTTTGTAGTAGAGATGATAAAACAACATGGCTCAGTCGACTGCATCTCTTGTTGCTAGTGATGTGTGTAATCAATATTTAAATGGCATCAAAACAGCCATGACCTCAGCATGTCTCATCTCATTCTCTGAGAATGGTGTAAAAAAAAAAAAAAAAAAAAAAAAGTACTAAAAAGGCAACAACAAAAAAAAAGAGGTGTTTTTTTTTTTTTTTTAGTTGTTTTGTCCAGCATCGTAACAGCAGAATGTTAGTGTGGCTGCCTTTTGGTGCTAAACAAACCCATGACCTCAGCATGTTTCGCCTCATTCTCTGAGAACAGTGTGAAAAAGAACTAAAAAAAAAGGCACAAAAAAAAAATCACCTCAAGTCTGGTCATGTTGAAGATGCAGCAACATTTTCAGGAATTCAAGACCATGGAGAAAGGCAGTTACGCCGATGTCACATCACTTCACAACTTGAACAGTTTTACAAAAGACTGTGACTTTCCTGACACATGAAACCTTTTAAGCTGATGAACACATATACCTAATGGCATAAGTCAAGCATTCATTCATTCATTCATTCATTCATCTTCTATAACCGCTTTATCCTCACTAGGGTCACGGGGGTCACATGGAGCCTATCCCAGC
>JAQQZY010000016.1:19492302-19506110 GCA_030068375.1 Ostorhinchus rueppellii | reverse complement strand
AATGGAAGGAGACACGTCTTTTTTTTTTTTTTTTTTAAATAAGTCAAAAATAATTTTAAAAAATGACGTGTCTCCTTCCATTGACTCTAACACAATTTATTTCTGTTATGAAGTCCCATGGGGCACATGTGGAGGGGGCAGGACTCCCTCGACTTTGATGAAAGGATAGACAGAGGAGGAAACTCTCTGAACTAATGGGAACTCAGTGAAAACACAGAGCACCCTGTCATAACTACATGCAACCTTGTAATTTCATTTACTTAATGAATGTAACAAATAAACAAATTAATTAGTCTGACCTGGCAGACCATATAATCAAATACGAGACTAATATCACCGTTGGCTCACTTACTTAAATGACACCAATCAGCCAAGTGCTTTAATTATATACTGACAAATAGCAGAACAGATCCTCTGATGGACTTGTTAGAATTTATTAAAATGTATTAACAAGTCTGACTCAATCAGCCAAGCTCGCTGATCATTAAAACCCTCATGACACCAATGGCACTCACATGTCACTATCAACAAATTATATATTCTAATCCAATCCAACTTCATTTAAGAAGCACTTTAACCCTTTCAAACATCAATTAGGAGAGTCTTAATCTAGATTTTTTTTCCTAAGTTTTTTTTTTTTTTATTCCTCTTTAGGCATGAAAAAAAATGCGATTGAAATTTTTCTTACAAACCTATTTTACATGGAGTTGTAAAAATGTCCAATCAGCTGAAAACTGTGTGTTTAGTTTGTGAAGCAAATAAACATGCATACTGTGTGAAATCTATAAAATAAAAACATTTTTAATGATGCTTATCTGATGTTTTCAAAAATCCAATCCTGGTCCTCGAGGGCCGATCTCCTACATGTTTTAGATGTGTCCCTCTTCCAACACACCTGATTCAAATGGTGAGCCTCTCATCAAGCTCCGTAGGAAACCGAGAACAACCGTCAGGTGCTGGAAGAGGAAAACATCTAAAACATGCAGGATATCGGCCCTCGGGGACCAGGATTGGACACCCGCCCCTGCTCTAATACTAGTCCCTACTCACTTCATGAAGATAATATGCAAAAAAAAAAAAAAAACATTAATTACAGTCTAATAAAAATAACAAGCAATTGATTTACACTCAAATATGTTACTCCATATCAGGTTTATCAAGAACGGCAAAGTTACAGTAATGGTGTAAGTGCATGAGCATCCACTATGTTGGCTGATATGGAACTAAAACAACAAAACCCATGAATATACAAGAGAACAGCCATAGAATAGCTGTCCACTGGAGTGATCAGTATACATGAAAGGGTTAAAACAAGCACAGTGGACCAGAGTGCTATACAGAAGACGAAGAGCACAATAAAAATTAATAAAAGCATTAAAATCAAACACAGTCAAATAAAGTAAAATAAATAGAACAAGTTAAAATATAACAACAGAAACAAAATGTCAACATTGTACGAGTGCTAAAAGGCCAAGGAGAACAGGTGGGTTTTAAGAAGAGATTTAAAAACAGACAGAGGAGGTCTGTCTGATCTGCAGAGGCAGGTCGGTCCACAGTCTGGGACCAGCAGCAGCAAAAGCCCCACCTCCACAGAGCCTGTACGTTAAAAACAGCTGATCAGCTGATCTGAGAGAGAGAGTGCGTATGTGAGTATGAAGGAGCTCAGAGATCAGAGGGTGGTACAAGACCATGGAGGGATTTAGACACAAATAAAAGTATTTTAAGCTGGATTGTAAAATGGACAGGCAATGGAGTGACTCTAAAATCAAGAAATGTGCTCATATATTAGTTTATTCAAGAAGGATGACCTATATGAAAGTGCATCCTCATGCATTTGTGTTAAATATGCAAATAAACGACAGTGACTAAAACAGTTTCAGGAGATAAACATGTTCATTTCTTTTCTAAAGTTTGTTTGGGGGGTTTATTCAGTATTATAACCAGCCTTAAGCTTCATTCCTCGGTCATACTTAATTTACTGACATCTCTAACAAATAATTCATCCCCTTTATGAATTTACTGTCAGATGTTGTAAGAAATCAGACAGTACACCCACATTTGTTTGGACAGTTTGAGCTTAATGTTAATCTCGTACATGTATCAGAGCAGGAAAAGCACGACTCTGCAGCTAGAAAATAAACTGAATAATGATAAACCCAACACACTAGAATATAATATGTTCACCTCATTGGATATTTATGTGGTCTGAAAAAAAGGTGCATTATTTGGCAGGACTGATTTAGGAAAAACTCAACATAACACAAATACTTGTAAATAAACTCATAGCACCACCTGCTGTTGTGGAGGGTGACTCACTCGGGGCATTTGTGGTGAAATTGCCTGTACAAATATTTAAGTCGTGAAATCTTTTGTCTTTCTAGGATATATTTTTGTACTTATAACACATGCGTTATAATTGTTTTAGCAAGTCCACTCTCTGAGTCTGTCAGGAAATCATAAGGTATTGAGTGAAACAGATTTCGTTTGCTAGATTTTGGCTGGAAATTATCTCCATACATAAGTCCTTAGAAGACACTGATTGCTATGGAAAGCATGTTGCGGCAAGGTCAACATTATACTTCATGTCTGTGAGCTGCATGTGGGGCTCTTTGGGGCCTGAAATGGGTTGCAAATCCCTCAGCAGTCTGACCAAGATGGACATAGAGACCAGGAAGGATTCCGAAATAGAAATATTATGTGTAAAACACACCCTTCTTGCGGTGGCCCAAGCTCCAGTACACAGGGTAAATCTGGGTGCAAAGGAAATAGACGGTTTGGAATGAGCATGGGTACAGCTGTGGGTGACTAAAAACACCCTGCAGAAGTCTGCTGCAATCTCTTCCACTCCTAAAAAGACTGGTGTTTTATGGGATTCTAGGTTTCGTCGAAAGAACATGAGAATGGCGAGTGAAGCCATCTCGGTTACGTCTGCACTGCAGTTGTTTTGCGAGACATCATAAAAATGTTTGTTTCAAACACTATCATTTATGGAGTGAAACCAGAAGCTCTGTGATTGAATGAAACACAAAGTACCTCAAGTCTCATCACATAATTTGTGCTGTGGTTGTTCCCCAAGTAACTCACTTGACTTCTCCTAAAAATACTGCAAGGCTGAACATGTTTCTCACATTGTGTGTCCCTGCAAATTAGGTTGGTTAGAAAAAGAAATATGTCTGCTATAATCGCATTTTTAGTGTGCCGACAGGGACCTCAAATGGGTACTTCTGCAGAAGAATCCCTAGAATTTGTTTTGTTACAGTTGAGACATAATGCGATAATTGTTTGGAATTTGTGTGTGAATGTAGTCCTTTAAATGTAATCCTCAAAATAAACTGAGTACATTTCCTATAAGTCTGAAAGTTTAATCCATTTTTAGATCTCTTACAGGTTTGTGAAGTCATGCTGGGACAGACTCAGATTAGTGCAAACACTTCAATGCCAGCTCTTTCCACATGAGGGTGCTGTAAGTACAGAATTGCTGATATATGTCAGCTACAAAACACCAGCTTGAAATCTCACACCCACTCAGGAGGAGTGTTAACAAGGACCAGTACAATGAAAAAAAAACATGAGGAGAGCTGCACTGGATAAAAAAAGATGGAGAACCCCATCCATCTTTCACTCTATATGGATTTTCATTCTGTATGCCATCTTTATATGAAAACACCTTCATGTCTACTTCCTGTGTTTTTCTGCAGACATCTCTAATCTCCTCAGCTGTACGTTCCTGATGTGTGGTGGCTACTGGCCTCAGATCAGCCCAGTGTTACTGATTTCCACTTCTCTCTCCTCTCTAACCGTCGAGGCAGATGGCCGCCCACTCTGAGTCTGTTGGAGGTTTTCCTTCACACTGTAGCCAAGTGCTCACTCCCATGGGATTTGTATATATATATATATATATATATATATATATATATATATGTGTGAACATCATGACCTTACTATGTCATCTTGAAATTATCAGTATGTGTGATAAATGACCATCATATGAAGAAAACTGATTCAGGAAGCCATCAAGAATTGGCTTTTCTCAAATCTACATAGAGGAAAAACTACAAAATTTAAGTAGAAAAAAATGTGTACTGTATGTAAATACTCTGGTAGAAGCAGTTGCAGTAAAAGTATTAAACTTCTCAGAGATTTTTTTCCTATTGTGTAAATTCATATTTATTCTGTGCATCAAATATGACTGTGTGGAATTAAAAGCCATAGACTCATGTGCTGAAGGTAATGTAATGTTATACTGGGACATGTGTATATAGTCTCTTCTGGTATCTATGCTGACAAATACTGTTGTGTGGTTCATTTTATAAAATACAGACTGTAGTACTGTACACTGGGATAAGAATGTTTACTTCTGAAATATTCATTTTATGGAGGAAGAATTGACTCGCATGAGCAAAAAATGCTAAATGGTCTATTAAATTCAGTTGAAACCAATACAGACATTAAATACAATGCATTCTAATACAATTGTGACATCTAAACTAATAAAAATGAATATATTGACTGCAGGTGCTTTAAATGTTTCAGTGATCTGCCATCAAATGAAGTGTTACATCAATACTGCCTTAGATTAAAGCATGCAGGTGAAACACTGCCCTCTATCTGTTGTGGATTTTATTTGTTCACATTCTGAGTTGAAGTCATGACAGCTTTATGCAAGATCTGCTTAAAACATCTCCCAATTTTATTCAATCTTACAAATGGTGAAAAACAAGAAAACTTCATTTACAATGGGTAATCTGTTAAAAACTTCAGTCATTTAGGTACATCTCAGTCATAAAACCAGTAATATCAAAGTCTATACAACGTGCATTACTACAGAGGTTTGAAATGGTGGAGTCTAATGGAAAGTGATGAGCACCTATTTGTTTGTGTCTAAATCTAGTTTGTTTAATGGTTGTGTGTCCACAGGAGAATTGAGCTTTAAGTTGTAAACAGCTGTGCACTGCAAAGACAACATTTAAGACGTTCCCTTTAAATATCACAATGCGTCAAAATGTTGCAGACACAGCTTCTTGCTGCTACATCTAATTGCCCAGCACCGGATACTTTGATTAAATATGTCAAATTCATGTCAACACAGTCATGGTTTCATGTAGAAAAACATCCACACACGCATTCGTACTTCACTCACACACTCATCCACATCACAAATGCAAGCACCGATGAGCAGTGAGGAAGCAGCACACACTCCAGTATGCCTCACTGCCCAGGACACTGCAGTCAGTATGGATGAGATGGTTGCAGAGATAGTAAACAAACACCAACAAAAAATAAACAAAAAAATCCCTGGTTTTAGACAAGTCCTCGCATTCCTTCCTTCAAGACGGGCTCCATCGGTTTTCCTTCATTCCGGCGTCTCTTCGTTCAGCAGGATTACTCGGTGGCGGCGGCGGCCTCTGGACTAGCTGCCGTCTCTGGTTCAGCAGGTGAAGCTTCAGCCGGTTTCTCCTCTTCGGCTGCTGCAGGCGCTGCTGCCTCTTCTGTCTTCACCTCTTCCTCCTTCTTCTCAGCCTTTGGCTCTTCGGCTGCAGCCTCCTTGGTGGCGCCCTCCTCAGCGGCTGCCGCCGCCTCCTCGGCCGGCTTGGCCTCCTCAGTAGCTGCCTCCTCTGAAGCCGCCTTCTCTCCTTCGGCTGCTGCTGCTGCTCCTTCCTCCGCCGCCCCCTCCTCAGACTCCTTCTTGGTCTTCTTAAAGGAGAAGCCGCTCAGCTTGAAGGAGGGTTTCTTGAAGGAGAAGCGCTTCTTCTTCTGTTTGCCATCCTCGCTGGTGGATGGGCCCTCCTCAGGTTTGGCAGAAGCCTCTCCGTTTGTAGCGGCCTCCTTCTCTCCGTTGACTTCGGCACCTTCTGCCTTCTCAGCTCCTTCTTTCGGGGCCTCCTCGGTGGGTGTGCTGCCATTGGCCTGGACCTCAGCTTTGGGTTCCTCTGCAGCTGGAGAGGCATCTCCATTGGTCTTGGCATGTCCATTCTCCTGGGGAAAACAAAAAAAAAAAAAAAAATTAAGTTGATTCTGAGCATGCAGATCATCCCATTATTAGGGAAAGGTGATTACAGACAATAAAACCTCTGAAAGCTCCAATACTGACCACAGAAACACAGATGGAGACTTTTTCCACTGCTGTTAACAGAATTTGCTAACAGTTACATAATGCTTGGTTGTTTTGCTTCCCTTTTCTCTTGTATACTTTGATGTTAACACCAACATTCATTCATTTTTAAATGTCCAACCTTTAGACTCCCATCTCACCACTTTCCAACTCTTATGTACTTTAAAAAGATTCAATATGAAGCATGTAATGATAAATGCCCTAGTCAGTCAATATCAGTAATTACATCACATGCCAAATCCCCATATGTTTAGTTTATAGGAAGCAAAGAAACTACATGATGACAGTGGAATATTAAAAAAATAAAATAAAAAAAATACACATTTATAGAAGTGTCTCTTCATTGAGATGCATTGGTTGTAGTCTTAAAATGCAGAAAGTGATTTCTTTTGTAAATGATTTTCCCAAATACACTTAAAATTAATACGGTAAGCTATGGTGTTTAGAATTCATTTGAATTTTAAGTAGCTTCTTTCTGTTCTGGATGGTCAAAAACCAAGTTCCTTGAAAAGGAGAGTAATGTATCCAGAATATCATACAACTGGTATGTGACAAAAAAAATAAAAAAAAAACTAATTCAAGCATATGGTTAAAATAGACTGCTAGTGTCTGAGGACAGCTCAGGATGTCAAAATAACTAATTTTATTCTGAATTAACACAGGCACATGGAATTGTTTTATTTTATTAAGAAACTATTAAAGCCATTAAATGTAGGTACTTCACAAATGACCTATCCATTGTGTACATGTGGATGTGTACACTTAATGTGTGCATCTTAAATCAGTGCAATATATGGTTTTCATAAGATACATAGATTCTTTTCATTTAAATTTTTTTTTTCCCTTTTATACTTTCCATCTAGCTGGTATCCATGCACAAATTGTGTCATTTATGTTTTGTAGGCTCTCTATAATATTTTTTTTTTATATATATATATATATAAATAAAATAAAAAAAAAAATAAAAAAAAAAAAGAGATAGGTTCCTTACCAGTTTTTGAAGACTCAAATTGCCTTTTAGGTAGCAACAATTCTAAGTTTCTTTGCAATTTCATACAATTTTATAGTGGCTTGTAATTTATTAGCCGTGTTTCCATTTCAAGACATGAACTGCATTTTAATTAAACACATTCTCTAATAAGAGTGTCTTATTCTGACACATTTACTCAATTTCTAAAATGGATTTTACCATTTCTGCTTATTCTGTAAATCCTATCGTGCTGTGATATTTAATCAAAAATCACCAGTGTTTTATCCAATAGGAAAAAGCCGTAAAACTGCAGCAACATCTGTTACTAGGACGGTGACGACAGATCAGTGGCTTTCAGCAGTAGGCTAGTCGGTTAGACTGCAGTACCGCCGGGGGCCACCAGGGGGCGCACAGCCCGGCGTGCATTCGATTAAAGCAACAGAGGAATTTGAGATTTTTTTTCCATTTAACGACCACAATAACGAAACAGTTGCATAAATGTCATGTTTAAACACATTTGTCTATAACATTCCCATATATTTGTTATTTTGTGAGTTTTGAGGGCCAACTGTGCAGAAAACGTGGCTCCTTTCTTGAATCTAACAACAAAGGCGTGGTATCATTTTTTAAGATGGCCATGCCTCAGTGAGAGCGGCCCCAAACCCTGCTGTATACAATCACCCACATCCATTTTCTATTGTTCCAGTTGCAGGAAACAGAAACAGCAATGCAATATTTTAATCTAATTTAGACGTTGAGCAATAAAGGATTAGATTTGTTTTGCAGCACAGGCTCTTTTCATAATGAGGTGAATTTAATTATCATTTGTTATAAATGGGGTAAATTAATTAGGGATAATCTTGTTATTCTGCAAAATAACCCCTTTGTAGCCATGCACTGGGTACAATGGATATATGCGGCCACTTTCCCTGAATGCCGGTGTGCGTGGGGATGCGCTACATGGAACATGGAGCACGCCATTAAACGCACCACATCGCCAAATTCTGCCAAAATCCAAGCCTGAGCAATTTCGGTTTTTAATACTCCACATTGCATTTACCTGTCCGTTGGACTTCGCTGCAACAGCCGCGCCTTCCGCCGGCTTCTCCACCGCAGCTTCTTCTTTTCCAGCGGTTTTGGAGATTTGTGCTCCCATGCTTTT
Source organism: Ostorhinchus rueppellii (assembly GCA_030068375.1). Classification (NCBI taxonomy): domain Eukaryota; kingdom Metazoa; phylum Chordata; class Actinopteri; order Kurtiformes; family Apogonidae; genus Ostorhinchus; species Ostorhinchus rueppellii. The sequence goes on along the minus strand of JAQQZY010000016.1, from coordinate 19,497,866 downwards.
TGGTCCAACAAAGGAACCCCAACCAACCGATCAAATGAATGAACAAAGACCGCAAGCTTCCCTTCCCCAAAAACACCAAGTCAGACGCCGACACCTTGTTCGCCAAGCCAAGCACGAGACGAGTCCACGCGCAACCGACGCAACCGCAAAGAGTACGCGTGAGAAATTGTTGCGAAAAGATGCAAAAAGAAACGCGAATTCTTGCAATTTTTTCCCTCGAGCTGGAGTTTGTAAATGGAGAAATTGGCCCCGCCGCAAATGAGATGCGGAGTACAACGCCCAAGTCCGCTGATGAATGGGCGCTGGGGCTATGACGACAAAGACAGCCCGCGTCCACCAATCACAAGTCCGGGATCCGACCAGTGGGGAGGGGGTCGTGGAGTGGGGAGTCATGGACAATAGACGAGAAACAACAACATGGCCAGCAACTTATTTTTATATCGACTTTTGAGTGCTGAAAGTGGATGTTTGTCCGGATTAAATCATCATCCTGGATCCATCAGAGCTGTAAAATCTTTATTATCCAAGTGGACGATTATTTGACGTGGGAATAAACCACAAATATTGTCTGATTGGGTTGGATTTACGTGGCAACCAAAGTAGTTTTTGCAGATAAACCAGTTTTTATCAAGATTTACATTGTCATTTTTGTCTGATTTGTGAATAGATCTCATGGGTGCTTTAATTGTGTTCAGAGGCATCAGTAACATGGATTATTTTATTTTATTTTGCTTTATCTGTTCATCTGTCTTCTCAACATGTATTAAACCCCACCATCCAGGACCAAGAAAAAAATAAATAAAACCATCAACAAAATAAAGACAATAGACAAAGCACCCAATTTTATTGAAGCATTTGACGGTGATCTTTTGATACACCCATTTGGAAAATACAGACAGTATTTAACAAGTAGACTGGTTTTGTTTAATATTTTTATTTATTCATTTATTTCTCAGGGACAATGTAGTGAAACATAGTGGACATATAGAACATTTAATGTTCTGCACAAAGAGTAGTATACATGATTTATAATTTACACAGAAATACATTTAGCCTACAATACAAACAGCAATAACATAGAAGCAGTATAAACAAACAGTATACAGGAATATTCACATTTATGCTCAAAGAAACGAGATAATTAAAAAAACAGTCATATTTCACCAAATATTACAAATTTCAGAGGTGATTAATTTCTTGTTTTGTTTTCAGTCACTTGCTGTGAATGTTTTGACATCTGTTATCAGTTTTTTTTTTTCATTTGTGTTCCAGATGTGACTGTCCTTTCACTGTTTAAATGTGGTTCTATATTTACAGTTAGATCTCCTGGTTCTGTTTTTGGCTCTAGTGCTGATTTATTGATACATTTGTGAATTAATTTAAGCTTTCAAAAAAAAAGAAAAAGTGATTATTTGTTCAGGATGTGACAGTGGTACCAGAGAACTGGGTTTTTATCCATAATTTTCATAGCGTGTCTCATTAAAGCCCTTCATCCACTGAGCAGCTGAAGAAAAATGATCTGAATGTTCGTTGATGACAAAATAGTCAAGAAAATAAAGAAAATAGACAAAGCATCTTTATGAAGCATCTGACCATGACTTTCTGATAAATCTGTGTGACACATCTCATACCCATTTTTTAATTATAAGGTGTAATCCATGAACAGTATATAAAAAATAGGCTGATCTACCAGGGTGTCACACATTAGTTTGATATTTATCTTATCAAACCTCAATTTTATTTGTCATTTGTGTTTTTTGCAAATATGTTCTTCTATTTAAGATAAGATAAACCTTTATTAGTCCCATGAAATTCCAGTGAGAGAAACAAGAGTTAAAATCATTATATTAATGTTAACGCACAAAACAAAAATGTACCATTTTATGACCACTGTCAGATTAAATGCCATATAATTTCATCTTCTTAGTAAATGTTTACATACAGCTGTATTTGATAAGAGTAAAGCCAACTTTGCTTTGCCATGGGTCATGAATCCTGTCACTTGTCTTATTAGTCAAATCTCTTTGTCACAGGAACCATAGAACTGTCAGTCACATAAAAAAAATCTTATTTGACAAGTGGACGTTAGCTCTGTGATGGACTGGTGATACGTTTAAGGGTAAACTCCACTTTCACCTGCTGAGAGATAAAAAATAGGCTCTGGTTCAGAAAATTAACCCATAAAAACCCAAACAGCAACTGGAGACCAAAATCACCCACTGATCTAAAATGTTTAATAACTTCTGATCCACTGACCCTATCAAAATATGTACATAATTGGTGTAAAATACAGTTTGTCATCTTTTCATGGTCATCAGATATGACCCATTTGGACATTCAGAGGGTCTGTAGAGAAGATAGGAACACTGGCACCTTCCACAGCAGGGGTGCCCAACCCTGGTCCTCATGAGCTCCTATCCTGCACGTTTTAGATGTATCCCTCTTCCAACACACCTGATTCAAACGATGAGTCTATCATCAAGCTCTGCAGAAGCCTGATAACGACCGTCAGGTGTGCTGGAAAATGAAAACATCTAGAACATGCAGGGATAGTAGCTCACGAGGACCAGGATTAGGCACCCTTGATCTACAGCATTGATACACCAGTAAAACCCCATGGAGTTGGATCAATGACAGTGGATGTAGATGTTTATTTTTTGTTCTGTGATAGATAGATAGATCGATCGATAGATCGATAGATAGATACATATGTATGTGTGTGTCTAACATAAAACCTTACATAAAAACCCTATGAGAACTGCTTAAAAACCCAGGAGACAATAAACAGAAAAATACAGTCAAATAAAATACACTGCAAGAAAGAAGAGGTAGTCATTTCACAGACACCAGCAGACACACAGAATACCTCCAGATGGATTTGAGACTAACAGAACTGGTGACTGAGAATTTAAGACTTTGTTAAGGGACAAGGAAAGGGCTAGTCTTGGGCAATGTGGGTGCTTGTTATTTTACTTGGTTGCAAATACTGATGTCTTGTTTTTTCTTTATAGTTTAAATGAGGCTAAAACATGCCTATTAAATGTTACAAGCAAATACAGTGCACATGCGTGATAGTTTTGTTTTGTTTTTTTTCTATGAACAAAGAGTTTCATTACAGTCAGTGGAGACGTAACAGTAATGTAATCTGTTCTGGTACATACATTCCCTCTGCTGTGGATAGTTCAGAATATCAGTAGTACATTTAAGCCAAACTCCTGTACAGGTTCCATGAACTGGAAAATCAACTCTATAGATAAAAAAAAAAAAATAAAAAAAAAACCCAAAACATTTATGTACCAGGTTGTACACTGTAAAAAGTAAAACATCGAATCAACTTAAAAAAAAAAATGTCTTCAATAGGTCACACATAAAAAAAAATAAAAAATAGTTGAGTTGCATTTAATGTAATTTAATTAGGTTCACTCAACTAATTTTTTATGAGTGACCTATTGAGGAAATTTTTTGAGTTGATTCAATGTTTTACTTTTTACAGTGTAAGTATTTTTGACACTTCCGCTTTGGCCTCGCCTTCCAGCCCTGGAGGTTAAAGCTCAATGAAAAACCTGCAGCTTTCTGTCCTGGGCTGAGCCCCCTGTGTTTTAAGACCCTGACAACGCCTCTGATTGTGTGTGCTTACCCCCCTCCCCCTCCACATACTGTACGTCCCATCACTAAACAGACATCCTCTGTAACTAAAAGTCCCTGTGACCACAACTTCTCTCATCCCTCCTCTTGCATAATAGCGTCTTGTCTGCTGCTTGCAGCTGGAGCATCACAGTGACCCAGATATAATGAGACTTTCTGGCCCTGTTCAGCTCCAGCCTGCAGTGCTCCGACTCCACCAGCAGCCACACGTCTCCTCTTTTTGCCATCATCTCATGACCCACATCACCATGGTTACCGGTCCAAAATGGCTCAGAGAAAAAAAAATAAAGAAACAGACTGTGGGCTTTAACGATCATCATGACTCCTGGTTTTGGAGACTGAAGGGTGAGAGTGAGTTCAAAACTCAGCAGCACAGACAACAATTGAGGATTAGCGTGACTTCTCCCCCCACACACCCCTCCCCTGATCCATCAGGCTAACTAGGACACACTCATTGTTGTGATATTCAGATGACATGCAAAGCTTTAATTATTATTGTGTGAGCTGCTGTGAATATGTAAACAGGGGGACAAAGCAGCACGGAGCAGACGTCGACATACAAAGGTTTCATTTATACGAAGAATCATCCTGGATCAAGTGTGTGCTGCGAGTCTCGATTAATTAAATCATGAAGTTACATTATTGTCAAATAAATGTCCGATGTATTTACTGTCTAATTATTTTGGCAGCAATTAAGAAGCTGACAGTTCAGTCATAGAGCAGAAGTAATTTATTATTTATTTAGACATTTAAAGACACCCTCAAGCACGACAAATAATCAATACAAACGATCAATAATTTAAATAACCACAGATCTAGTTTCATATGATACAAATGATGGATTATCTGTTGCTCAAGTCGAAATACAAGGATTGAAGATAAAAAGCAAACTGTGATTTATGTGACTCAAATCTGATTTTTGTGTGTGTGTGTGTGTGTGTGTGTGTGTGTCACATGGGATCTGATCTTTTCAGTTCTAGATCCTTACGTGTTCCTAAATTTCAAGTCAATGTAGATTATTATTGATAAACAAGACAGAAATGTGGAATTAAATTTTGAAGTAAAATGAAAGTCTTGGTGTTAACTATTAAAATAACAAATGTTTTTAAGCTGACTGTCAACATCAAGCAAAGAAAGTACAATTCTACAGGTGTAATATTTTCAGATATGTTTAACATCTGTTTTCACTGTGAACTAGAAGGAAAGTAAATAACACTAAAGGTGCTAAAGCGAACTTCACATTTTAAAAAGCCATTTTAACCAAATGATGAGGAAAAAATCTGAAGTTCAACAAAATTATATAACCTCCTCTATGTTTTACCACAGTAGGTTTATTTAGAAAGAGGTTGAAAAAAATGTGCATTTGTTCATTTAACTCATAAAGACCCAAACATCCACCAGCATCCAAACTCTTCCACTCATCTAAGCTGTTTAATACCTTTTGATCCTAATACTATCAACACATGTCATATCATACATTGGTGTAAAATACAGTTTGTCATCTTTTCAGGGTGATCAGATATTCCGTAGTGAACATGAAAATACTGTCATCTTCTACAACATTAATTCACCAGGAAAACCCATGTACTCTGATATATGGCAGTGGATGGAGACACTTGTTTTCTGTTCAGTTGATGACATTAATGATATTTTTTTATTGAAAAAGTCACTTTTTTCTGCAGTTTCCCTTGTTTCTGATATATTAACCCTCATCTTTAATTTTAGATTTATTAACATCTACATGATCAGTTAAATAAACATAACAAAATACATGATTACCTCCACCAAGGAGCTTATGTTTTACTGTTTGTTTGTATGTTTGTTTGTTTGTTTCCATCCGACATTGTTTGTTAGCAACATAACTCAAAAAGTTATGGATGGATTTTGATGAAATTTTCAGGGTATGTCCACTCTGGGTC
>JAQQZY010000016.1:19443653-19457495 GCA_030068375.1 Ostorhinchus rueppellii | reverse complement strand
TCTACTTTTATGAGAGTATTTTTTCACCCAAGTAACTGTACTTCTACTTAAGTACAGAATGTGAGTACTTTTGCCACTTCTGGTACTAGACACATGTTTTATGTTCATTTAATGATATATTTTACTGTAAAAAAAAAAAAAAAAATCCCTTTTTTTTCCCAGTTTTCTCTATTTTTTTGGTATAATATCCCTCCAGTTTAATGTGAGCTTTTATGAAAACCTGCATGATCAGTACTTTAAATACTGGAAAATAACAGATTTTTGAAGAACTGTTTTACAAATTAAATGTACTTGTGGTTTCACTCCCTGCTTGGTCGTTTATAATTATATTTGTTCAGGTATAAGATGTATTAATAATGATGTCATGACTAAAACTGGGTCTCCTCCATCCTTTGTTGTGACTGATCTAAATCATATGAAGTACTTTTCAGAAGGATCATACAGATTCTGCAAAAATTTCATACTCGGCTAATGTTGGTTTTATATGATCTGTTTATCAATGTAGCATGAATGTCACTAGCACATATTGCATGGTTAGTGAGTTTATTTCAGTCCATTTATAGCGATATTTTAACATTTGTCCAAATTAAAATATTCGGGTTTACTCTGCATTAACTTGGAGAGTTTGTATAACATGTTTTGCTGAAAAATGATGATAAAGAGTTGCTTTAAGTCCAGGAACTGCAGATTTGTCTTCTGAAGTGAGTCTGATTCACACAAAAGTTGAAGAAACTAAGAGTGAAACCAAAGCTGATTCCTTATAAAACAGACGGGACAAAATAAGCAGCTGTCTGAACATGAAAACAGAGAATGTGCTTATTCTCATTTGGATATTGTTTTGTGTATATTATATTGTATAAATCTATAATGATGCAAAGATGTAGAGTTTCAGGACAGATAATGGCAAGAAAAAGCTATCGCACATAAGCTAAACATCCAGAAATGAGAAAACTGGAGGGAAACCTGTTCTAGTTGAGTTGTAACGTGCCGGTATTTTTATACATGATGAGAATATTGTGAATCAGACACACTGAAGAACTCAGGATTGAATATTGGATTTTCATAGTCAAACTAACTTGGGTTTTTAACATACATCCCTGTGATGTTTCCATAGAAATCTAATAGTTCTTCAAATGACCTTTTGACCTGTTCTTGTTTCTTGAGGGGTTTCACCATCAGATGTTCTTAATTCATATGTTACTTGAGAAAACTGGAATTTTGTCGTCATTAAATTAGATACAGCTTTATTAAATTTGTGAAGCAACCGTTTCGTTAATGTTTTGGCTCATTTTTGACACATGAAAAACCATGATGGATTCAAAAGTCACAATTACAGTAAATGTTGACTCTTATTTATTTACACTGTGATCCAATACTTGTTTCCAAAGCTGTAGAAATGAGTCCACAGACTGTTATCATGGAGATAAACAGTCATTACTTCAGAAATGGAGCTAACGTCAATAAACAACCGACTCCCAGCAAAACACACAGTAACACCAGCTCCATGTAAGCTAATGGAAATCTTACATATTGAACCTTTAATCCGATGTAATTAGTTACATTCAATGACAGGCTGTTAAACGGCCTTAAAGGCAGGTCTGGGGGTTTGTCCTCAGTCTGCCGTGGTGTTGACGTTTCCCCCCATGCAGCACCCCTCTCCATCCGGACCAACGGTAAACAAGTGTGTTTCTAATTATCCATCTAAGTCAGCTGACTGGTATTGTTGATAAAAGTGTGTCTGTGCCGTCAGTTCTTCATATCTGTGTTGTGGAGCTCAAAGGGAGGGCGCAGGGTGAGCTGAAATGTGCATTAGTTTAACTGGGTCTGTAAAGATGGTAAGGGCCTTTTTAATTGGCAGCACAGATTGCCTCAGTCATTACAGAAACTGGTTTAGTTTTACTTTAGTGAGGCCAGATGCTGGCTGAGGGCTCCTCATGAGACTCGCCGTAGAGCCAGGCAGCAGTTTAACTGAGCTGGGAATCTATAGATGGGTGTGTGGCTCACAAACAAGCAAACAAAACGTAAGTGCATGCCAGCTTGTAAAGGCAGTGGCTGGGTGTAAATTCTTCTCACAAGTGTGGTTGTGCAGTAAAATGGAAAAAATATACCATGACGCTGCTGTTAAATTCTTTAATGACAAGTTCAAGTGAATAATCTAAGCACGGGAGAAGACCTGTCGACGTCAGTTTGTCCACATACACTATGCAGACAGCAAACTGTTACATGTTACTTATGGTATGTAATGAATCTACACAGACAGACATGATAAATAAAGAAACTCACATTGTATCTTTGTAACTGAAATGTATTGACTGAGGGATAATACTACCCCCTCTGTTTACAAAAAATACATCCAAAAATATCTTCCATAAGACATTAAAGTTATGAAGATGAAATGCACACGAGACATCCATGATTTTTACCTCAAATAACCAAGAAGGTTAGGTTTTTGCCAAGGTTTGTTTGTTTGTTAGCAACATAACTCAAAAAGTTATGGATGGATTTTGATGAGATTAAATTTTGGAGGCGATCTGGATCCAGGAATTTTTAAAAGGATTCTTTATCATTGTGAGATGGCGCATGGCGGCACAGAGCTGCATATGAGGTCATTCAGTGACATCTAATGGAGGAAAGTACAAACACTGCCTTGGTGGAGGTCTGTGCTCTGAATGCTTTTCTAGTCTATGTATTTAACCTTTCTCAAGTGACGCATCACTATTTATTATAATAATATCATCTGCATTTTGCATTTTTCAGTCAAATCTGACCTTGCAGATATTTATAAAAGCTCACAATAACATCTTAGAATGATTCACAGGTTATATGAAAACAGAAAAAAAGTGAAGCAAAAGTGAATTTTTCAACAATATATCTCATTACGTGAACAAAAAACAGTTTTCTACAACCACTGTCATTTGTCAAACTGCAAGAGTTTATTAACAAATCAATGCTGCAAAAGATTACAGTTTCCATGTTCACCATTTAGCTCCTGAACATCCAAAAAAGACACGTGATGCTGCTGATAAGCTGAGGAACTGTATTTTACCAGAATTGTTTGACTGTATCGATAGGATTAGTGCTTCCAAAATTATTCAATATTTTACATCAGTAGATGCTTTTGGTCACCAGTGGATGTTTAGGTATTTGACAGTTAAAATAATTATTACCATCAAGTTTAAAGACTGAATTTAGTCTTGAGTGGAAGTTGAAGAAATCAGTTGTGTTTTAGCTGACATTAAACCAAATGACTCCAAAAGAAAAGCACATGCAGGTCCTGTGTGTCTCCTGAACGGTTTTGTCTTGAATTGATTCTGTGATGAAGTGCTTTGTGAAAACGGGACTCTGTCTATTTTCACGACAAATGCGCTCTGTCGCGTTAAATTCCCGCCTAATTAGTGATGAAGTTCTCCTTATCGTGTTTAATTTGAGCCTAATTGAAAGGTTTTTCAGAAGACGTGCTCCAAGTCTCAGAGGAAGCTCTGAAATAATGGAACATTGAATCATAATTTCCCCAACGGAGAAGGCTTTAAAGCTATTATTTTACCCTTGTGCTAATTTGGTCTTTCTGCTCTGCTCTCCTCCCACAGACAGTAGAGAATGGGCTGTGTCCAATGTAAGGATAAAGAAGCAGCTAAACTCACCGATGACAGGGAGACCAGCCTCTCACACAACTCGGGGTACCGCTATGGGTCCGACCCCACGCCGCAGCACTACCCCAGCTTCGGGGTCACCACCATCCCCAACTACAACAACTTCCACAGCGCAGCCACGCAAGGGGTGACGGTGTTCGGAGGAGTCCACACGTCCTCACAGTCTGGGACACTGCGATCCCGAGGGGGGACAGGTGAGCATCGAGGCTTTTAGAGTCTTTTGGTAACATATAAAACATGTTCGCTGCCTGTGGATGCGTGAAAGATGTGCAAATGTAAACTGAATCGTGTTCATCTGGTGCAGGATGGTGGGGACTGTGACCATGTCTGGCATCATTTCATCCAAATGCTTTAGATTCTCTAAAGAAAATAAATGGTACATGCAGGGCTGGGCAAAATACTGAATTAATTTGATTTGTTTGCATCATTTTTGCTTTCTGAAAATTGCAAAAAGTTCCTGAATTGCAAATTCCAGATTAGTCCCCTGGAGACGTTTCTTGCTTAAAAAAATAATGCAAAATAAAACCTTTTTGCTACTTTTCATATATTATAGTGTGAATATGCTTCTCCAGTCATGTGGCATTTAGTTTTAGTAAGGTAGTATTTTTAAAACATATTGCATCTTTAGTTCTTCGGTCAGAAAACAATTGATTAAAAATCATAAATCTGATATAAGACTGATGGAACTATCTTAACTTCTTGGATTTTCTTGGTCCCTTCACCTGTCTGTAGTTACATACTAGTTATATTATATTTAGTTAAATGTAACAAGAATTAGTTGGTTCAGTCACAAAATAAATGCAGTTGTGATTAGATTCAGTCACTTTTTAATCAAAAGATTATATGTAGAATCTAAATACTGACCACAGTGAGGTGGATAAGTACAAGATGGACAAGACCACCTTTCAGTTCCAGTAAAACCAACCATATTGTCTTTAAAATATGTAAGGTTTTTATGTGTTGACATGAAGATTGTTTTAGAGTCTGGTTTGCACTGGACAAATGCGTCAGTTATTTTTGTTTTATAGTAATACTTTTACACTAAAGTTTCAGTAGTCTCCATGTTGTATGATTGAAGTGATTTAATTCCTTCGTTGCACAGCTTTGTGAAACTTTCTCCTCATAATTATAAGATGTTTTGTCAGATTTAGCCTATGAGATGGGTACAAGACAAGTAAGGTTTCTAGTTTGTTTTTGTTTAGTGAATGTAATCTGTTCAGCATCTTTTAAGCTTCTTGTTTTTACGTTGAGCATTTACTTGCACTCAGACTTGATTTAGGAACCACTGAACATGTCACCACCACGATGCACTGAAACTTACATAAGGGAGTTATTTCAGGTGGGTTAATAGCCTCTAAAGACAGGGTGACCTTGTAAGGGGAGGTATGTTTGTGTCATTAAATGAGGGTCAAGTTTCAAACGGAGCCATAAAATGTCAATCTAAGCGGTAAAACCATAAACTTTTCGGCCACTTTAGAGTCTCTGGCACTGATCCAGTGTTCAATAAAAGACTAATGTTGGGTGAGCAACACCAATATTTTAATCTACTTTTGTCTAATGGCAGGATTTTACTCCGATACTGCTATTAATGTCATAAAGACTGGAATTGTAACATTTTTTTTCTCTTGTGTGGCGATAATGTGGTCTTGTGATGAACTCTTTTCGCTCCAGAAGATGAATGTCTCCTGGCTGAAAGTTAATAGAAAACACAGTGACCTAAATTATCCCTCATACTCTGACGAGTGAAGAGATCAGACGTTGTGCTGAACAGTGCAAAAGTAGGCTTTACCGACTGAACACTTTAAAGGTACATACATGTGATATGCAAATTAAAAGCATCTCTTGCTTTGGTGTGAACGTAAGGCCTCTTTTTCCTGTAGGAAGATCTCCATACAGATTAGAAAAACCCTCTGCGTTTGTGGAGTCAGCACCAGCAGAATATCATGAATATGAAATCGCTCCAGGCAGTCTGAATAAACAGCGTACATATCTAAAATCACAAATAGAGGAGAAAAATCAAACATGATGGCTGATTAAGAGCAGAAACTTCACATGACCCAGCTGTGAACACGTGAACATGTTCGCCTTCGACTGTGGAAACCCTTTTGTTGACGTTCTCAGTGTAACGTTCAGGCCTTGATAGTGGCACCGAGTGTCCAGGGATGATTTAGATCAAATCAGAAAATGAAATCATTTTATAGTTTCAGACTTATTAAGAGATACAGGGGCTCAGAGGCCGTCCCAAATCACATCAGATAAATATGATTGCCCTCTCTAATCTACCTAGACCTTCACAGCATTAACTGTTCATTCACCATTCACATGTGTCTGTACCATAGGTGTCAAACACATCCAAAGACATACCGTCACCCTATTAAAATAATCACCCAAGTTATTTTGGCATGTTCCAAAATTTGCCCAAGTCATTTAATTCTCTCATGTTCCATGTTTGATTGACCTTGTTGTTTGTATGTCAATAGGCGTCGGTTGTTATAAATGTTTTGATTAAAATTGTTAGTAAATATCATATATTCAACAAATGTTCCAGTTTTTTGTGTTTCCTGAAAAATCTGGGGAAAAATGACTTGGGTGATTATTTTAATAAGGCATCGATACACTACTAGGTTAGTTGGTTGATCTAAATTACCCATAGGTGTGAATGTGAGACTGACTGATTGTTTGTCTCTATGTTTAGGTCCTTGTTGAAATGAGAATCAGTTCTCAAGTAACTGACCTGGTTAAATAAAATAAATGTGGCTCGTGGGCTATAGCCGGCCCACCAAAGGTTCCAATCTGACTGAATTAATTTTAGCTCCAAAATCTAAATTCTATAATATTATGGCTGTTACTAATGTTTTGTGCCTTTATAGATCCACTGGGATCTATATATAATACACACATCTAAATGACAAGTTGACACATCATGTTGTTGAAACTGCTCTTATTTTTCTTAAGAAATTTCAGGTTTTTCAGGTTATTTTTTAAAAGGATAGTTTGTAAATGTAAAAAGCTTTCATAATCTAATTTAACTTAGAAAAATTCTCAGTTCTCATCATTTAAAGATTATTATTATGCTATTATTTTACTGATCCAGTCCACTTCAGATCAAATTAGGCTCTATATGGTCCTCAAACTCAAATAAATTTGACACCTCTGGTCTATACAGTTTGTGCATTAGTCACAGTTACATTTAGAATAACATTTCTCAGCTGTTTCAAGTCAGATTGTTGATTGAAACATGGTCGGTCGGTTGTTTATTATAGAGCAGCTGCTTATGCAAAGGTAGCAGGTGTGTCACTGAATATATTTTCGATCATGTTAAGCAAATGACAAACAAAACAAAGTCATATGTCAGTCTCTTACTGGTTTTGCAAAACAACTACTTCAATAAAACATTTTTCTATTTATTAATTGTTATATTCATATTTACTGTTGTTTTAATCTTTTTTTTATGCTTTATTGTTTTACTTATTTCTGTTGTTGTTGCGATATATTTCTGGTTCCTAAGGTGTTTTTATATTTCTTGTGTTTATGAAATAAGCTGATGAAATGCAATTTCGATCTGCACTGTACCGTGTTGGTATTGTGCCTGAATGACAATAAAGTGAATCTTGAACCTAGAAAATCCAACCCTTTCATTTCAGTTTTATTTATAGAGCCCAGTATTCCAGATCAGAGCCTGTTACTGTGATACTATGATAAAATATTGAACAGAACATATAGTACTGTTCAATACAGGTCAATATTATCATGAGTTTTAGTCTTTGCTTGTACAAATGGTGAAATTCAGTGACATAAATATTTTTTTAACAAACTAATAAACATATGACTGCACTAAATGGGAAGCAGAAAATTGTCCTAAAGTAAATCCCAGATCACACATGTTGGAGTTGAGCAGAAATGGAACCTCTGACTCTAGTTTGTTGTGTGTTTTGTCTGAGATAAACTCATTATTTCTTGACAATCGGACATTTTACAAACTCAGTATCAACAGAAGTTGGTGCAAATAGTTTATATATCAACCACTTCCTTTAGGTTTTTTTGTTGGTTGATAGTTAAGGATTCAGACAAATTTGTTTAGGCAATTGGACCTAGTTTCAAAGGTAATTTCAGACATAGATAATTAATTTCACTTGTCATATTTTTGAGGGAAGGGGCAGGGATATTGGCTAAATAATTAATAATAAAACCTACTATTGGTTGCTGTCTAATGCAGAATAATGATAATGAACAGAGACGATGCTTTAATCCATTTTGCTGTTCTTTTTTCTCTGGTTAAACAGGGCTGTTTGCCTGTTTAAATAAAAAATATATATATCTTATCTCCAGTATTTTTTACTCTTCATCTCTGGAGTAAACAGACCAGACATCAGTTGAATCTGCAACAAACTCTGCGTTTTCTTCACTGCAGTACGTCCTCAATCTGATGGATGGTCTGGCATGATTCTTATGTGGAGTTCAACATAAAACTCAAACAAAAACAGACCAAAAAAAGAAAAAAACTCAACAAACAAACCTGCAGAAGAACGTAGGTGTAGTGTAGCAGATTGGCTGCAATGCTCCCTGTATTTGTGGATCTTCTAGTTTGTGACTAAAACTCTGACTTATGATATATTGTGTGTATATTACATGTGACAGGATGGCATGCTTTTGTCATTCTGAGTCAAAGTAACTCAAACATGACCTGAAAATAAATGAGCATTAAGATAAAAACACTGAGGGAAGGAGATTTGTTTGACGTGTAGATGGTGAGTAAACCACTTGTAAACCTTTTCTTTATTGTTTATTGTTATTTTATATGCAGATCCTCCTCATTTCAAAACCATCTCAATCATAAAAGAGTGATTCATTTTTTCCAAATTATCTTGTGAAAATTCCTGAGATTTTTTCCATAACTGTGCAGCCGTGCAGAAAAGAAGGATCTTTTTTGGTTTCCTTTTTGCTACATAACATACGGTCCACGTGTTATAGACAGATGAACAAACCCAACAAACCACTTCATCCATTCAACCAACATATGCAAATGTTTTCTTCCGCAGGGGTGACTCTGTTTGTGGCTCTTTATGACTACGAAGCCAGGACCGAGGATGACCTCAGCTTCAGAAAGGGGGAGCGGTTCCAGATCCTCAACAGCACGTAAGTGTGAAAACATGTGGATGACAGCATTAAGGGAGGTGGTCTTACCCCACTCCCACTCCCACCCGCCTCTTATTCTGTTGTGTGGATTGAAAAGGCTATAGAATCAAGTCACATCATACATAAACTCTGACACATCTGGTATGTCTTAGTGCTTAATTACTGACACTTCACAGAAATAAAAACAGGCTTTGCAATGACTCAGACAATACAAACATCATGTTAAGGAGGAGTTGCGTTTAAAGCAAACCTTCTAAAAAAATGAGTTCAAGGCAGATGCACTCCAAAACCATGTCAATCCCCACAGACCCCTGTGTTTAACCAAGTTTACACCAGAAATAAATATATTCACAGACTTTAAAAACACCACTTTAGCAGTTTTTGCTTATTTATCCATTCATGACTACGACACTAAGGGGGAAGTTTTATATACGATGTACTTGGCAGCAGTAAATGACAGCTCAGTGCCCACTTTCTGTTTATTGAATAAAACAATGTTGTATATGTGGTTGAGAATTTACACTAACAAGGCCATCACAGCATACTAGGGCATTAGTGACTTCGGAGTTTTTCAGATTGATTTATTTGTCAATAAAGTTGAAGTCGAGTCAACTCGTCATGTGATGACATCATCACATTGACAGCGGAGGAACACCACGGACACACAGCCGTTCAACAATGGACAACTAGTGCTAACGTTCACTGGAACATGAACAATGTACAGTAAAGAGCAGATAAAAAACTGTAAAGACACAAGCATCAACAGTCCGTCACAAACATTTGAACCAAAACACAACACAGGTTAACATCTGTGTTGTGTTTTTTTTCTGTTTTTGATATTATAACAATAAACTTTAATCTGACTTTTAACGAACATCTACACGGTCAGTAAATTAAGTACTGGAAAGTACTGGAAAAATGCAAAATACAGAGGATAATATTAGAAGAAATGGGAATAAACCACTTGAGAAAGGTTAAATAGAGAGAAAAGTCTATTTGGGTACTGCCACAAAAGTAGCACTGGGTCTTTATGGGTTAATGCAGTGGATTGTGATTTTAAATACTGTTAAAGCTCCTGGTCCGTTTACAACAGTGCATCATTTCACACTCGGCTGTGTATTAACACAAATCATTACTTTATTTATCTTTCTTGGACAGGAAAACACAGATTAACCCCTTACCGCCTGAATCGATTTTCAATTGTGGAAAAAAATGTTTGACTTGTGATTTTTCTTTCAAGTAAATAGTATTTTGGTTGCATTTTGGAGTCGGGGTGGGTGTGGGGTTAAGGGCTGACAAACAAAACTAAAATGTGAAGATGTAAAACAACTCCACCCTCTTGTTCATGAATAGGCATTTCTTGTTTCCAAAAACATGGCAACAGCAAAGAACATGCCAAAGTCAAAACAATAACAACTTTGTTTACTTTTTAAAGACAATCTATAGTTTGAATTTGTCCTTCTTTGCCTGTCACAATATTAGTATTGATCACTCTGTCCTGAACTCTGTCCTCATTTTTTAAGATGACTCACTGGAGCTCCTCAGTGCATTGCAAAACAACTGCTTTGAATTTTTCATGTGATTTTTTTTTTTTTTTTTTTTTTTTCCATCCTTGTGCTCTCCTCTCAGCTTTCAGAAGCGACAGATCATAAATCTATGCATCCACTAACTCTGAATGTTTATTTGTGTCTGTCTGCATCCATTTGTTTATTCCACTGGGCCTCCATCCTTCATCCTTCATCTGTCTCTGTCCTCCTCTTCTTCTCAGGGAGGGAGACTGGTGGGAGGCTCGCTCTCTCACTACAGGTGGAACTGGTTACATTCCCAGCAATTACGTAGCTCCAGTGGATTCAATCCAAGCTGAGGAGTGAGTAAAAACTTTTTTTCCATCACAGCTTTATCAGCAGAGAGCATATCATAAATACTTAATAGCTCATCTTTCTGCCAGACAGTGTGTGGCTAAGTAAAGTAGAAATAAGACAGAACACTTAAAAAATTACTCCCTCTCTCTCCTTCCCTGCAGCTGGTATTTTGGTAAATTAGGCCGAAAGGATGCAGAGAGGCAACTACTCTCCAACGGCAACGCCAGAGGCACTTTCCTTATCCGTGAGAGTGAAACAACCAAAGGTATTTTTGACCACTTTGGAAATCCTCAGAGTCTGCATGCTTTTAAGTTTAAGTGTATAGATACATGTTGGTGAATTTAAAAAATGTAACACTACCTAATATGCCTTGACAAACCTCTAAACATCAATCACACTCAAACCTCTTAAAATTCACTTTAATTCCAGGTCATTAATATGCAGTTGCTCCAAATTCAATGCCCTCAATTTTTTTGCACATTGTGCTATATACAGTATACACTCATTAAAAAAAACACCATGTTCTATTAGAGTGTGTTCAGGGTCCCTGTAGATCCTTCAGGGCATAATCTGTCAGATTTGCACATGTTTTATGTGCTTCTGTGAAGTTTGTGTTGGGGTGTATATCTGAGTTCATTCATAAGTGAAGTATGAGTACATCCAGAACTGCCTTTACTTTGATTTCAGTATTTCCTGAAAATTTATTTTAACCTTCTCTTCTCACTTTTACAATTTTTCCTGAATGAAAATGAACTTGAAATTCCATAGTATATTTGCAATTAGGGCTGGGCGATAAAATGATAATGTTAAATATTGCGCTATAATGTTTTCTTGATAGAAATATGAGGCATGTTCGATACAAATTCGATTAATTCATTCGCACGTGTTTTGACAGACGTAAGAAGAATAGCCAATTATAATTAAGTAGCACTGCAACAAACCAATCACGTTACAGCCACAGCAAGTTAGACTGACACACAGCACTGGTGTAAGAGCAGCTGCAGCACGCATGCTAATGTTTGGGCTGGTGCAGGACGTAATGAGTGTGCCCTCATGAGAAAATTTGACCGAGATCTCAGGCGACCAGGTTCCTGAAAAGTAGGATGTGGCATAGAAGCCAGGAGTCAAAGGTTCAAAGCATATTAAGTTTAATTTACTATTTACACCAGTTATGGCCGTTAAAGAACGCACTGCCATGCATATACCCCTGGTATTGTTCAGTGAAGATGGTCTGTTTTGTTTGTGTTTTCTTTTAAAACTTTTCTGTTGGTCAGACTTGTAGTTTACTTTTAAATATATGTCCCTCTTTTATTTATCTGAAACAGTTGTATAATATTCTGCAGCACATCTGTCATTTTCAACTTCTGACAAAAAATAGATCATATTTAAATTAAAAAAAAAAAAAAAAACTTCTACTGTTTTACAACTAACTTATGA
Source organism: Ostorhinchus rueppellii (assembly GCA_030068375.1). Taxonomy (NCBI): domain Eukaryota; kingdom Metazoa; phylum Chordata; class Actinopteri; order Kurtiformes; family Apogonidae; genus Ostorhinchus; species Ostorhinchus rueppellii. The sequence goes on along the minus strand of JAQQZY010000016.1, from coordinate 19,445,410 downwards.
GTAACGGAAAATTTAAGCTTGACAAAAACAGTGATTTCATTTATATTGTGATGCATATCGATATCATCTGGTATGAAAAGAATTATCATGGTATGATTTTTTTTCCCATATCACCCAGTCCTTTTTGCAACCTGTTTTTGTCTACTCACTGAAATGTGAAATTATTAAACTAATAAAGAGGTTGAATGGCTGCCAAGTTAACTTAGGATACTGACAAAATGTAAGTTGTACAACTATAATCTTGAGTCAAAAATGTTTCTAGAAATTGTAGAATAATAGAAATGTAGTCTGTAAACCAATACCCCTGAACAAAAAAACTATTTCAACACAAACTTCACCTAAGAACCTTAGGTCTGAGTATTTAGGGTGTAGAATAGTTTTAGAATATCAGAGGGGAGGAAAGACTGTCTATATTTTGTTGAGGTTTTGTTTCATTTTATGGATGTTATTGGGTGTTTGCTAGAGCAGAGTGTGAAATTAACGCCAAATGTAGGTACATTTTCCATGTAGCAGGTAAATTTCAGAAGGTCTTGTCATGTTACTTCTGTCCTCTACAGAAATAGGAACTGGAACTTCATGCTGCGTTTAGATAAACTCAGAAATCTACACTCCAACAGATGCAAAGGTGTTTAAGATCCAAAACTTTTATTTAACTTTATCAGTAATATCTTATTTTTTTACTAAAACCATAACAGTTTCCCATTTATTTATACACAGACAGCTTTATTTAAAAAAAAAAAAAAAAAAAGAGGAACTCTATGAAAAATATCCAGTTGTTATCAGTAAGAATAAAGTAACACAATGTTCTTGCACCAGAATCCCGTGGTCCCCAAGTACTTGTGTGATTATTTTGAAGTTGTTTCTCTGCAGTATTTTTTAAGTTGTTTTGACAGGTAATAAATATGCTTTGCCGGTGGATTTTTTCATCTATTCCCCTTGGCCGATGAGTCAGAAAGTGAATTTGGACTACTGTGTACGTACTAGAGATCATTTGTCTGTTATAAATGTGACCACTCTGGATCCACTACCAGCATTCATCACTTTTTCTCCAAAACCCACATTAAAGGTAAAGGGCTGTGGGTTTTGAAGACATTTGCACACCTTAGGTGATGTCTGCAGAGTCTATACAATAAATGTTTCCAACGTAACCACATTATTTTCATTTATAGAGGTATTAACCTGCCAAACCCTGGGCCGTTTGTTGCTAGTGGGAATCATTTCAATGTAACACAAAGCAATGGATTAACAGATAGCAAAAAACAAACAGCTAAAGTAAGACAAAATATGTAACCATTGCTTCATAATGTGACCTTTTACTTTTGCTCTTCCTTGCCTTGTTCAGTGAGTTTTAGCGGTAGAGAAATAACACCTCAACTGTTGGACCTGCTTAGCGTTAGCTTAGCGCTGCAAAGTTTGTCTCATTTGTCTGTCGTTTTATTAGATTATTCATGATGTACGCTGGTCTCAGACGGTTAGCTTGGTTTAGATATGTGTCAATTTAAGTGATTCTTATTTGAGTTGTGTTCTGTTTTCCGGCAGTTGATTTTATTGTTTGCGACACGGTTAGCACTCGTGCCTCACAACAAGAAGGACGCGGGTTCGATTCCCGGGCGATCCTTGGGACCTTTCTGTGTGGAGTTTGCATTTTTTTCTCCGGGTACTCCGGTTTCCTCCCACAATCTGATAGGTTAATCGGCTAATCTAAATTGCCCATAGGTGTGAATGTGAGAGTGATTGTTTCTCTATATGTCAGCCCT
>JAQQZY010000016.1:19305925-19319516 GCA_030068375.1 Ostorhinchus rueppellii | reverse complement strand
ATAATAATAATAATAATAATAATAATAATAATAATAATAATAATAATAATAATCATAATAATAATAATAATAATAATCATGTATTTTATGTGTCATTGTCTCATCCATTCAGGATGAAATAGAAATAATCAATAATTACCTGCAAAAGTATGACAACTAAATCCAACCTTTTGAGAAAGTCTAATAATGATAAAGTACAGATATTTAGGGTAAAATATAAGGAGTTCAGAGGTTGAGCTGAAAACTCTATTTAAGTTCAGTAATAAAACATGTAATACTTTATTTCCCACCTGTGTCTTTAATAAGAAACCAGGATTAAAGGTTTCAGCTCCTGTCTGATATGGACAGCCTGAATCCCTGAAGTCATCATGGCTCAGTGGCTCCACCTAGCTGTCTTTTGGGATTTTGTCTCAAAATCTTCAATGTGAGATGTTTTTCATTTGGTGCATACTGTACATGTTGCAGCATCCCAGTCTCAACTGAAACCAGGTCCTGCAAAGTAAACATATTGGCAGTAAAAGACAAATTATCAGCCACATCATGAGGATGATATGTTTACCAGGAGACACATACAGTGTTTGTCCTTGTCTTTGGTCAGTTCTTCCACATTGCATTTTGAGTCTCTCCAGGTATCTGACATGTATGCTTTTTAGACAGTTTGGACCTAATTTAAGAAGGACTTTGGACAAATACTGTTTTTGGAGCACTGCAGGTAAATTTACAGGTCACAAGTGTGTGTGTGTGTGTGTGTGTGTGTGTGTGTGTGTGTGTGTGTGTGTGTGTGTCCCTGGGCAGAACCAGGTTTTCCATGAAGGAATGACTCAGGGTTTATGTTTTGTTAACAGGTAAATCCAAGCATAGAATATGATTTCAGTAATATGACTGCATATTAATCCCACCCACTTTTATTCTATTTATTTACTTATTTTTGTTTCTTTTTCTCAATTATTTGTTCTATATTCTCAAAAAATCTTGGTTTAGCATTGTTTATATTTGATAAATAGAAACTGATGTACCCTAAGGGTTGTTTTAGTTAAGATGCTTCTCCAAATAAAAGAAAAAAAAACTTTAAAAAACTGCATGTTTATATAATTAGAAATGTGGACTTTGATGCAGAAAAGCTCAGCTTAGTTTGACAAAATATATTAACAAGATAGAGAAATTAAACTAGATGTTACAAATAACAGTTCAGAAGTGATTAATGTGGTATTGACCTGTATCACCGTATTTATTACACATTTCCAGTCATATCTTTAATAAGTTTATTTATACAAATTAATGAGACATGACAGATAATCTGAGTACCAAACTATATTTATTGTATACAGTAGTAAAAGACCACAAATAATGTACAAATCAGTAGAGAAACAAATAACATGGTAAGACTTGGGCCCCGTTCTTCGTACGTTACATGTGGTTAAATCCAGGTGAGTGGCGTTCGCCATTTCATAAGATGTTTATCCAACTCAGAATGCATGCCAAGAGGCCGACGTGCTTGTATTGGATAACTGTGCTCTTATTTGAGTAAAAACAGATTGAGTGTGTCTTTGTACAGTATGATTTTAATGGTTTTTGGTCGTGACAGGACAAGATGTGGGGAGTCCTCTGTTCTATTCCCTGGGACCACTTTAGAGAAGCAGATGGCAGAAGGGTTACACTTTTTCAGCCATATATTTGCATTTGTTTTTACAATATAGAACTAATATAAAAGTTTACCTACTAAGCACCTTTCTACTGTGGCTGAGCAAAACTACGACAACTCTGGAGTATAATTCAAAGAGCTTAAGGGAAAGAGGAACATGAAAAAACAACTCATTTATCACACTGCGGTTCTTGCCAGAGTCCATATTACAACCTTACAGGGTGTGCTAAATCTGAATTTGTACCATATACTGCTTTGTAGCAAGCCAAACATGAGTTCCATTTAGGTGCAGCCTGATCAAAAATGATTGAAAAGACCTGCTATGATCCAACCCCCTCCATGCTTGCACTTGTGCCGCTTTGAGCTTAAGGACCTGCTGCTTAAAAAAATTAAATTAAAAAAAATTCAAGCCCATTTACGACAATCAATTATCAAGCCAAAAAGTCCTTTTTCATGTATGAAGAACGGGGCCCTGTGGGTAGAGAACACTTATCTCCCAAACGCTGTTGGTTGGCCTCCCTGCCTTTCTATACGATATGCAACAAATCTAGATGCATCACATTCTGAACTGGGAAACACTGAAGACACTAAGAATCACTTGAGATATTTGTTGATGGAAAAAAAAAAAATGGCTTGCACCTTCTTCCTTTTCTTTTTAAGTCAAAGTGTCTTCAGAGAGTGGGTACTGACTGGTTGGCTGCTCTTTTGCCCAAACTGGAAGCTGGTTTGTTGAAAGTATGTTTACGATCAGTTGTAACCACTACTCTTTCTTAAAAACGGAGACAACGAACCCTAAAAAAAAGCATCAAGGGACAAGCTTCCAGTAATTATTTCACTATCCCCAATTTACAATTTACAAGCAGAACTGCTTGGGACACCACAGGGACTGGCCACTGACCTGCTTTGTTGGAAAAATGGGATAAAGCAAAAAGCCACTGAATAAAATGATGTTGTTAAACAGCCACCAACTAACTAAAGATGAGCCTCAACAGTAACTATGAAAATTCCACACACCCTACTTTTAAAAAGTAGAGTGTATACTAGTCTGTAATGCAGATACCACAAAGGGGCCCTTCTCAATTAGCAGAAGAGGACTTTAATGAATGAAATACATGCTCCCTTATATGTGACAGTTTTAACCTTTGCTTTGAGAGTGATCCTTTAAATACGACAGAAGCTGAGTCTTTGGAGTATTGGTCCAAGCCCCACAAAATTTATCTAACATCCACTCTGACATGTCTGTACAGAAAAAAATAATAAATCAACAAGCCCCCTGGGTGTTAATTCTTAAAAAGGAAAAAACAATACAAAAAAAAAAAAAAAACATTGCAGAACTCTTTAGCAAAAGCACCTAAAATGCAGAGAGAATTAAAATACATTTCGACACAAGATCAGGAGTCACCGTTCAGACGAAAACACATATGAGAAAGCCAAGTGAAATGGAAGGCAGATGCGCATTGTAAGTTTAGATAATGCTTCTACATTAAATTCATGCCCATTGAATGAATGACAGAGACATACGTGTGACCCCTGGACAAAAAAAAACAAAAAAAAACCCTGCTGCAGAGCCTCAACCTGCGTATATGGAAAACTGTGAAACAAACTACTGGGTGCTAAGCTTTGAGCTGAGAGTGAATGAGAAGCACTGAGAAACCAGGGACTGCTGTGACGCATCATTGGTCCAATCGCAGCCTGTGGTGCCAAAAGGAGGAGACGAAGAAAATGACGTCCTGATTAAGCCAGCAAAGAGACTGTTGACGAGCACAAAAAGTTCAGTCCTGGCAAAGACAGTACATAAACAGCTGAGGAGGCCCCCCCACACCTGACGCAAAACCATGACAGACATGTTTGAACTGAAGAAGAAATAATAATAATAATAATAATAATAATAATAATAATAATAATAATAATAATAATAGGCTGAAAGGAGCGATGGGGAAGGGAGGGACAGTGAAGGAAGCAGAGGGTGTGGTCTGAGGGTGGCTGTCGATGAGGTGGGAGGGGCTTAGCAGTGGCCGCCTGTTTGCTGCTGGAAAACGTCTATGGTGTCTTCATCTTCCATCTCCAGCTGAGACAAGAACAGAGGTACAGGCTTTAGTGTATAACAACAACAACAACAACCACCAACAAGTCAAAGAAAATTAACATACAAATGTCAGGTTACAAAGAGGTGTTATGAATGCATGTTTGCAGTGACTGGAATGCGTTGCATACCTTTCCTTATAATCACCATGAAATGTTGACTCAGGCTTATAAACAGAACATGTGATGTACAAGGCCAAAATAAATGCCTCTGACTTCATCTGAAAGTCAGTGTCTTCTGCTTTCTGTGTTTAGCATAGAACTAAAACACAACCTAAGCTACATTAGTTCAAACACATATAACCCTCACAATATGTATAGGTTCAAACACTTGACAGCTACTGCTCAGTTAAACTAACTTTTATAATCAATAATGAAACTGGGTTATGTTTCCAATTAACTTGAGTGGGATACAAGTAATACGACTCAAGATAATGAGTTGTGTTCGATTTACAGGTTGAACCATTTACTTGAAACTTGTCAGTACTGGAGTCAGTAAAGGAACACTACAATTTCAGCTTTGCTCTCCTCCCATTATTTTGTGTTGAATTTCCCTCATCTGACCATTTCTATACATCAAAGAAATTGCAACAGTTCTCTGCTTATTTCTAAGTCACAAAGGTTTACATAGACTGTCTCCATGTACAGTAGTTGGTCTTTCAAAACACGAGTATGTGCTTTAAAATTATTACACTGTAAAAGCTTGTTAATTACTTCAAATATGCTCATCATCCCTCCTTGTTTAATGTTTTATTGAATTCTTTTCTCTCTTTTTTTTTAAGTAAAAGCTATACTTGACATATAAATCATAATTATGCAATTCAGTGTACTATAACAAAGAAGTAACATAATTAAGAGCAGTGTGATGTATGGTTATAACAAGAAGAGTATTGAAATAAATAATTTAATTCCAATAGTCTAATTACTAATTTGAATGAAGTGGAATCTACTGCACATACATGTCCACTAACTTGACATCAAAACACTCAACACAAGCTGCAAAAAACAACCAGAGCAAACACTGCTACATAATACTTTTTTGCTGCAAATCTACCATTTTAGCATAAAAAAATTACAATAATCCTCGTGGTTCAAGGTTTTCCTTATTTTATAATAATAAGCCAATAATATACTTATATTGTCAATACAGTTTTACAACATACAAAATAGATCCATTTACAGCAACTTGAATTTGTGGACATAAACAAGCTAGGCCTATGACAATGTTGATTTTGTCTAGTTTAATGAATAACATTTATACAAGCCAATTATTTGTAGTGCCTTTACTGATGCCGATTATGTTACTACTTAGGTACTGAAGCCTCGTCTTAAACAATACCACGCTTTGTTTAGTAATCTATAGCATCTAAGCAATTGGGTTGGTGCCATTAATGTATTGAAGTTCAGTAACTAATCCTGTCCGAGTCCTTGTGGATGCTAAAACGTTAAACTCAAAAAGACAAACTACCTGTAAAAAGTGTTGAGCTTTGACACCCTTTCATACCAATTTCAATTAGGTCACGAACATGAATATAATCTCCTTACCTGTGCAGGTGTATCCGTTTCGTTGATAGGTTGGCCATCGAACCTGAACCTTATCTGCCTTATTGAAAGACCCTGAAAGAGAGAAATCCATATAAAACCAAAGAACACAATAGTCCAGGTTTACTTAGTTATTTTTAATTGTACAACTGTTATATCTTTTTAGTCTATTCTTGTAATTTATTCTTTTTTTTTGTATGATACAGTTTATAATTGTACAGCTGTTTTATGTCTTTAATCTATTCTTCTATTTTATTCTTTAATTTTTTTAAAAAATTTATTCTTTTGTACAGCACTTTGGTTGTTTTAAAGTGCTTTACAAACAAAGTAGAGCGAGAGATTAATTGCTAATCTTCCCCTGTAAGTCACTTTGCAAATGCATAAAGGTAATCCATACATTAGTGGATGTAATTATTTTTCACTAACTGTTGGAGGTAAATAGGAAATGAGTTCGTTTTGAGCTCACCTGTCGTTCGCAGTACGCCTTCATTAATTTGCTGAGGGGTGTGTGTCTCTTTATTTTGAACTGGACCACTGACCCATCTTGACCCGCAACCTTGAGGTTGATGTGATCGTTCTCAGTTTTTACTCCCTCCTGAACAGACACACATATTAGAGAAGCAGTGTAGCTTTAAGCCACGGAGGTAAAACACACAGCAGCACCACACACATGCAAACCGAGCACACAGATTGTAGCTAGTACAGCATATTAACTATGAAATGGTTTACAAACAGTCAAGAGCTCAGAGAGGATTGTGAAATCACGAAATACACCGTTTATTCAAGGAAAAATTAAAATCATATTTGATATGATAAGGCAGCCGTTGTTTGCCGGGCAGTCACATCATGCTAGCGTTAGCATGATTAGCCCCAGGCTAGTGAGTTTGCACGCCAGCCGTTCAAAGGCAATGTTATTTAGCCGGCTAATGCTGCTAACGGTTTTGTTTTGCTCATATGTGTCCAAACAACCGCTTAAAGATTAACAGTAACAGCACACAAATTACTACAGTCACTTTTTATACCAGTGCGTCACTCCTACTTGCGCTCTATTGTCGGTGCTGCAGTTGCGGCATTTACGGCGTTGCGGACATAACGTGGTCCCGCTTCGACAAAGAAAAAATCCGCAAATGACAATCATGGTGCATCTGACATTATTTGTTCATATGCTTAATGTTTATAAGCGGTAAAATCAAATGTCTTCTACCGGCACCAGTAGTGGGCATAGTTAGCGCAGAAAATGCATAGACGGTTGTGCGGGTGCCCATTCATTTGCGAAACAAACACTGCGCCGATTGAGAGAAACGTGCAAACCAGGCCATTTTAGATTGCACATCTGAGAAAAGGTATGGCTGGAGCTCGGGAAAGCCATCAGTGCAAAGGAGCCGCTCTTTAGACGTTGAAATCTTACCTTTGGCTTTTCCTCTGACATGTCGGCTGGATTTCGTGTTAAGGTTTTCGGGATAAACGTCTGACGGGTCTTTATTTGTCTTTCTGCCGCCTGCTGTCCTCTTCTCCTCCACCGACGGGCGCGCGCTTGGACCGCTGTTGCGAATAAACGATTGGACCTGACGGAACCATGTGACGTGAAAATCGCGGGAGCGCGGACACGGGAGCGCGCACATATGCAAAATACTCGATCACGCGAAAGAGAAAGCCTCAGGAGACGAAGCTGTATCAGTACCACTGCGAAAGAAGCTGTGCGGAAAATATATCCGTGTGTACTTTTATTTGTGATGCATATAGGCTTAAAATACATATTTGCGCATATTATTCACGCACATTCTTATCTTGTATTTTTTAAATTTAATGTTCTGATTATTTAATTATGGAAATAAGCAGGGGGTCAAACCCAGCCAATCCAGGGACATAATCCCCTAGATAAAATTGTTTTCCCCATTTATGGCAGCTATATGATAAGGATTTTAATGATTTACTTAATTCAGATTGACACATTAATTAGTCAAATCTCTGGAAGCTTTCACAGTTATGGTTTCATTGCATTTTGTGACATTGAATGTTTGTGTTCATGTCATTCTGCAATGAACTGGCAACATATCCAGAATGTACCATGACTCCACCCCAAGTTAGCAGTAATTCATCTCTAGAGGAGGAATACTCCACCCAAAAATGAAATTAAGTCTCTCACGGTCTCTCCTGGAGTTAGAACATTGTGGAAATTGATCAAATCTCTTCAGGCATTGTCCTGCTTTGGGAGCAGCGCTTTTACTTTTAGCTTAGCACAGTTGCTGTAAACCAAGGGTGTCACTTAGCATGTCCTCCAAATAAAGTGATCCAGACATCTACATTTTTTTCCATAAATATATCTTGGGAGCGGTGTGTTCAGAACGAGTCCAAATCATAATGCAAAATTGAACAATGCTATTACCTGGACAAATATTTACTTGGAACTATATTCGGCCTCATCACAGGCAAAGCACCTCTAGAAAGTTCTCACATAGCACTTGAAAAACCCCAACTTCTATAAATACAGAGGTGTGGATACTTATGTTTCTACAGGTATTGTTTTTACAGCAAAATTGCGATCGACATGGCTTACCACATACTTCAAGACCATTATCTCTTTGAGCCAGAATACACGGAAGAGGCGCTACGGATACAGTGTTGTTGCTGCTGTTGTATTTACAATCTCTCGTTAGTGCTCATCTGAATGTCCTTATAATATTAGATCGTCATATTACTGTTATTTTTCCAGTGTCTAGTTCATGCTCATCTAAATGCCCATATACCATGAGATTATCATAAACAGGAGATAACATCAACAGCCCTACAAAGCCATTCTCCTCCTTTTCTTCGTCATACATTGAAACTAATGTTACAGTTGGAATACAATAATACTTGCAGGCATTGACGATGCGCTTGTGTCATGCGTCTTGAAAATGGATGGGATAGCCGTGTCCTTCAGACGCTGTACTATATCTCTGGTGGCATATTGCATTTTCTCCACATAGTCCTCCGGTGTGAAATGCTCCTCGCAGACACGAAACCCACTAATTTTCGTCATTGGTGTTGATAACGGAATGTCCAGGGCATCAAGCCATTGCGTCCTCCTTGTCACATCTGGCGGAATTCTGTGAAACATGGTGCTGGTATACTTCCTTTGCTTATTTTCGCAACCTTTGGCTACACATGTAATTACCATGTTTACTCTGATCTAAACAAGACAAAACAACAACAAAAAACCAAGATACGAAAAACTTCCCGAACTACCAGATTCGACCGGAACTTCACCTACGGGGATTCTCGTGCTGCGTGAGAACTTTGCGCCTATCTAGCGGTACTTTGCCTGTGATGAGGTCGAATATAGTTCCAACTAAATATCTGCCCAGGTAATAGCCTTGTTCGATTTTGCATTATGATTTGTACTCGTTCTGAACACACGGCTCCCAAGAAAAAAAAAATGTCTCGGTCACTTTTTTGGAGGACATGCTAACCGACAACCTTGGTTTATAGCAACCGTGCTAAGCTAAAGTTATAAGTGCTGCTCCCAAAGCAGGAGAACGCTTGAACCACACTGTTCAAAGTCCGGGAGAGACTGTGACAGACTTAATTTCATTTCTGGGTGGAGCATTCCTTTAAGCAGTTAAAGAAAATGTATAAAAATGCATTGACAGAGGCATCATTTCTGCCATGCAATGCTTTCGCAATGTCACAATAAATGTCACACAATAAATTTCTATCCATAGTTGCATTCGTTTTGGACCAAGTTCTTACATTGCTGATGGGAGAGTCACACCATTTTGTGAAGTCTTGTCTATCACATCCCAGAGATTCTCAGTGGGATTCAAGTCTGGACTCTGTGGTGCTAATCCATGTGTGAAAATAATGTCTCACGCTCACTGTTTCACAACTGGATCCTAATGAGTCCTGACATTGTCATTTTTGAAATATGCCTGAGTCATCAAGAAAAAAGATCCACTGATGTTCAGAGCTGATCATTCAGTTTATTCAGGTTCAGCTGACCTCGTTTTATGGACACATACTGTAACATTACTGAATCTAAACCTGTCCAACTGCAGTAACCCCAGATTAGCACTCCCCCTACAGGCTTGTTCTGCAGGCACTAGGCATGATGGGTAATGACTTCATCCATCTCTCCTCTCACCCTGATGTGTCAATTATTCTGGAGCAGGGTCAATCTGGACTCATCAGACCACATGACCTTTTCCACTGAAACATATTCAAATCTGACTCCCTCCCTTTTGGCCAAGCAGTGTATACGCCCACTGTCTCAGCTGTTTGTGTAGTGTTAACCTTAGGCTCTCATAATAATAATAATAATAATAATAATAATAATAATAATAATAGATTTTATTTATAGGTGCCTTTCAGGGCACTCAAGGTCACCATAAAAAGTTGTTAAAATAAATAAAATACAATTCAAATTGCACACATACATATATATATATAAAAAAACACAGGTATATAAAATGGCAGCCGATAAAAGTGAAATTATGGAATTGAGTAAACCTATCTGAATAAATTAGTCTTAAACCTGGATTTGAAGGTAGTAACAGAGTGACTTTGACTGAATTTTTTATGTGTTCCAGGAGGGCATTCCAGAGGCCATTAGACCATCAGAGGAGCAGTAACAGTGGACAGGTCAGCACTGCTGAGTCTTTCAGTGTGGAGTCTACATGTTCTCTCAATGTCATGCACCTCAGAGACAGCGTGTTCATCTCTATATGTCAGTCCTGCAATGAACTGAAGACCCATCCAGGGTGTACCCCACCTCTGCTCATTGGTTGCTGGGGTAGGCTCCAGCATCCCTGCAACCTTCCTGATGATTTAGTCGATCAGAAAGTAGTAACAGTAGGAGACAGTTTGCAATTCAGCCAATTTAGTTATTATCATGATAGCTTTTTGTGCTGGAAGTGACCATGTTTGGATAAATGACGCCGAGCTACAAGAGGAGACTGTCTTGTTGTTCAAGAGTCAGAACCATCTTCAAGGGCTTAGAAGTAAGCTAGTGTAATTTTACTTAGTAAATCATAAACTTGGAGGCTCCAAGTAAAAAGGATCAGACTGACTACTAAATAACAGACATAGAATTTTTAGAAATAAATTCAGTGTAAGTCTGATGGAGCTAGAGTTTCATGGAGCCACCTCGGCCATCAGTGGAACTATATGATATTAAATTATATGTCAAAGGGAAAATAACAGAACCAAGGTAGTGACTGGCACTGCACATTTGTTATTATCATTATTTATTATATATTATTATTTAGAAACATGAAAAATATACATTTAGATCTAATCTCATGTTAAATGTATATAGAGTATTAATGAATGTAATGGATACATTTTTACCCTCATTTTGACAAAAATGTTCCTTTTTATTTGATACATTTACTTGGACACACCTTAAAATGATGATGACTAATGGTCATGTGTTAGGTTTATTATGCTGACAAGAAAAAAAACATTCTAAAATAAATAGCCTAAGTAGAGAGGTGAAATATTCCTGTTTTTAGTTTAGAGAAAATACAGAAGTCTGACATTTACATATTTTTATAGTTTTGCTTTAAGGTTTCAGAGCGTTTTTGAGTGCTGAGTAAAGGTCATCCCTCAAGAACATCTGTTGTGATTTCAATTCTAAACTATTCATTTTATCATAATTCCGGGCATGTATGATTCAACTATTCTCAGCTTAGGTTTTTTTTTTTTTGTGCTAACATAGTTGCACAGGCAGAATGAGGAATATTTTATCAAGTTGAAGCTATTTGATAATCTAAATGATTCAGGGCGTTTGAGAAATCCTTCAGGGCTCGTGCACCAGAAGCCCCCCACAGCCACCGCCATCTGTTAAATGTCATTTATTTACATAGAGCTGATGTCAGTAAACAAGGATGAGGTTTGAAGATACAAATGGTGATACATCTGTGGATCTGAATAAACACATTTTCAAGCATTAATCTTATATGACGAGACAAAAACACGTTTTAAACAGACGAGACAAGTTAGGAGCTGCTGACAGAAAGAGTCAGAACACTTTTATTAGTTAGATCTATGTTTTTACAGTATTTACAGACAATTACAACATTTAGAGGACTTAAAATCAGTGGCAAATTTAAATCAGGCTTGAAATTTGCAAAATTATGTAGCATAAAGGTGAGAATGTCATTATGAATATGTTTTTAAAACCAATCATGTATTTCTTTCTGAAAAACAACATAAAAAAAAAAAAAATAAATAAGAGCCACTAACAGACGTGGGTAATCCCAGCTCCACAGAGTAAAAGTCCTGCCATGGATTTGTTCCAACCACTCACTGAACCACCCCATTTGGATGAACACAACTCCTCCAGGTAGATGAAGGGATAATTAGTGGAATTATCTGTATTCAGTGAACAGGTAGAACCATATATGGCAGGACTTTGACTCTATGGATCTGGGATTACCCACCTCTGGCCACTAATGGCAGGGGAACTTCTAGCATGAAAATCATAGTAAGGACCTCCAGCAAATATGTTTCATAATATTTTTAGAAATAATATATATATATATATATATATATATATATATAATGTAATATAATAATTAATTCCTTCAAATTAGTAGTATCTTAGTGGAGCAAAGCAGTAGCACATTTACTCAAGCAACAGGCTGGTAATGGGGAAAAAAATAATGAATCAACCCATATTTTTTTCACAATGTACCACCCATGACCCAAAAAAGGATGGAGCACTGATGGAAAATTGCTGAATGTCTATCTAATAAATACACTAGGCTAATGCTATGTTGTTTTTAAGGCTACATTAATCTTTAAAATCTCTGCTGCTACATGTATTTATTTCTGCCTTTGTTTACAGCCTGTTTGATCATCACAGAAAATCTCTTCAATAAGATGAAATCAAAGTTACCTGCACTCAAAAAAATGAAACATTGACTTTAATTAAACTTATTTTGTCAACAGGTTCCACAAAAGGGTATTATGGTAGTTAAAAGCAAAAATATTAAGGTCATCTAACTTTGTGAATTCATAATTACATGACCTTTATATTTTTGCTTTTAACAAACATAATACACTTTTGCGGAATGTGTTGACAAAATAAATTTAATTAAAGTCAATGTTTCATTTTTTTTTTTTTTTTTGGAGTGTGTACCAAACAGCTTCACCTGTAATCACTTCAACTCCATGTCTTACTAATAAATTACATTAACTCTCAGATCATGTCTTTTCTCATGAAGATAAGACAGTCATGATGAGATGTCAGAGTTTTATGCAGAAACTAAAGCTTCACATTGAAAACATCTCAGTTCACAGATTTTCTCATGCAAATTTGGAGTATGGATTGGGGCCACTTAGACCTAGAGAGAGAGAGAATAAAAGTAAAGCATCTAATCTCTGTTAAGTGGAAGTAAAATAAAAATCTGCAAACAAGTGGGAGAGCTTACCATATTTTTTCCTGATTTCCTCATGCCTCTGTTTCATCTCTGCCCGCCTGCAAAGACAAAACATTCCCTTATGAGAAACACAATGACTAATGATATTTCAACATTCCATACAGTCAAACCAGAAACCAGTTTGGGTTGATAACAGTGTGACGTGTGCATTTTTCCCTCACTGTGTGTCATACAATGGAAGAAACTGATATGGATCATGAGCAACAATGTAAAAAGGGTGGCCTGTGCGTCAGGTGTAAATAAGATTAGACAGGATAGACAAACACACACATTAAGACTTTCAACAGATGTCCTGAAAGAAAAAAAAATGTAGAGATTGACTAATAATGACTTTTTAAAGTAGAAAACAATATAGAGATCCAACAAATCCGTTATTCCTTCAGTTAAAATTGTTGAAATTTCAAGGATTAGTAGATTATAGTATTCTGCCAATTATGCTGAAAACTCACAAAAAAACCAAAAAAAAAACATTTGCCAATTAACATCCAGAAAAGATTTGGAAAAACAGAAATCATGTATGACTTAAAAGGAACAGAGATCTTTAAAAAAAAAAACAAAAACAAAAAACAAGGTTCAGGACTAAACTGATGGAACATTGTGTTTCTGTAAAAGGAATCAGTTTATGGAACAAACTGAACAAAGAAACCAAAGAATCCAAGTCAAACATCACATTTAAAAGAGTAATTAAAGCCAGTTTGTTAAAGAAATAATGACATTTGTTAGTTATGTTTGTCATATCAATATTAATTTTGTTGTTGTGAATAGTATTAAAGTATTACAGTATTAGTTTTATAGTATTATAGTATTTTATAGATAGTTATTTTTGTTGTTGCTTTTTAAGTCGTTCTTTGTAAATTGATTTCTGGGGATAAAGGGGCAGATAAAATAAGACGAGTCTTCT
>JAQQZY010000016.1:19282525-19295940 GCA_030068375.1 Ostorhinchus rueppellii | reverse complement strand
ATTAGCCCATTAACCTATCAGTGCATGTCTTTGGATTGTGGGAGGAAACTGGAGTACCCGGAGAAAACCCACGCAGATGCAGACACAAACTTCACACAGAAAGGTCCCAAGGTCCCACCCAGGACCTTCTTGCTGTGAGGCACGAGTGCTAACCACTGCACCACCGTGTCGCCTGGTATGAATTTAACCAATTATTTTGCTGCTACAGACATTTGAAATTTTGACCATTATTACTAAATGGGGAAAAAAAGATTTAAAAATTCATAAATAATTTGAACTTTGACCGACTGATCCCCATTTTGTTCCCAAAATGTAATCAGGTCTATTCTGGGTCACTGGCAATCTATAAACCCAATTTGCTTTGAACTGAAGTAATAGTTTTGCTGTTACAGTGTTAACAATCAAAAAAACAAACCAAAAACAACACTTCATCTTTGGGGGCGGGGTAAAAAACAAAATGAATTCGAATGAATAAATAGTACATTTTAGTTAAAATACTCTTTCAAAATGTGACTTGTGTTTGTGTACTTACTCCAGCAGAGGCCCCAGCGAGCCTCGTTAAGTGGACAAATGGCATGAGGTGGAAGGATGGTCCTCACCGGGTACGTGATACAGGATTTAGTTTTCTTGCACCACAGACACTGTAAAAACATCAGAACGCCTTTTATTGTGAATCCTGAAGAATTTAGGACAGCTGTAGCATACACACAGAGATATACACAAAAAGTTCATGGGTGGGAGGGGTGGACGGATCAGTTTCCCCTCCAACCGGTTTAACAGGTGTGGCGGTGGAGGAGGAGCTGTTCTGTGGTTCCTCCACCTGGGACTCTTTTGTTTTTCTACCACACACACACACACACACACACACACACACACACACACACAGACACAGACACAGAATGTACTTTATGAAGGAAATCAGGAGCTTTCTTACCGTCACATTTGACAGACACTCCTCACAGCTTGTCCCGTTCTTCGACTCACATGCTGTTGAAGAAAACAGAGGTTTAGTTATGAACATAAACTTCGAGAGCAGGAAATCTGGGTAAACACAGTCGATACAGAAGTGCTGCTTGTATAGTTTAGATGTTAAAACAATGAGGATCACAAGGGAACTTTACTGTAAAAGAGATTAACTGAAAACATGAGGAGGAGCAGATTAAAATCAGGTCTGTTACTGTGGTTTTTCTACCTACTGCTAATCCCTCTGGGACATTTTTCCATGGAGACAGAACACAGTAAACAAAGTCCAAGTCATATTATAATCAGCAGATCAACTTTGTGTTCGTGTAAAATGTATATCTAAACAAAGACCTTGTGTAGTTGGTGTGTTTGTAGCTACTTCTGTTTTTCTTAAACCTTGAAACAAACCTTGTGTGTTGAAAGAACTAAAAGGAGCCTCATTGTTCCTGCTGTGAGTTTTCAATACTCAAAGATCTGAAACTAACAGAACAATACCCAAATCTTCCTTTCATTTAAAAATAATAAACTTTAACCTCAGATATTAGCCATTTTAAATAAGCTCCTTATAAATAATCTACTTTATTTTTATCCATTATAATAATTTTCCCCCTCACAGTAGGTAAAAACATGATAAATGCTGATTTAACCATGAAAACTAGGAGTAAAAGTTTTATATTTAAAGGAAAGTCTCAAACGCACAAGTTGTTGCTGCGTTTAACATCACCAAGGAAAAAAAACAAAAACACAATTAACGCACCAGACATTATTTTAACAGGCAGTCATTCCTCATTCCACATCTGATTTGTACTCACTTTGTTCTCCAGACTGCGCAAAAGCTGTTGCCAAGCCGAGCACAAGCACAAGAGCGGGGACAAAACTCCTTAAATCCCTCATGATGGGAAATATATTCTCCTTCCAAGTCTTGTAAGCGGTAAAAAATGAGGTTCCCGTCAACGCGTTTCAACTCCAGAAGTGATCTTACTGAGCGACGCACACTCTCCTGACGTACGCCCTTTACGCACCAAACAAAGGCGACGGAGGCGGATTTTTACGCGAGTGCGCACATTTCCCCGAGGATCCGCCTTCCTGTGTGTGGAAAAGAAACTCACCAAGACAATATAGAGGACAATTTCCAATAATTTATTAAAGCATAATTTTGTAAAGCCAGTTACAAATAAAAAAAAAGAAAAACAAACAAAAAAAAAAAACCACACGTATCTCTCTCTTTCTCTTTTTTTTTTTTTTTTTTTTTTTTTAAAACAAGCACAATGTTTTTTTGAGGGTTTTTGTTTGTTTTTTTTCTATGTAATGATGATAATAGGCATAGCATTAGATAAGAATGGGCCCACTCTGGCCGCCTGCGGCTGATAACAGGACCCTGGTGATTAAGTTGCCCTTGGAGACTGATTTGTGATCAGATTTTTTAAGCTGTAACTTCACATTATTATTATTATTATTATTATTATTATTATTATTATTATTATTATTATTATTATTATTATTATTAAACACACTGATCACATTTCAGCAACAACAGAGCAACTTCTTCCTACTTAGTGTAAATCAGTGACAGACAGAAACCATAGATGTAGAACATGTAGAACACACAGCTCCAGGTTCCTCATGAGTTGTTTATGGCTTATGAGAGAACTGTACTTTCTAACATTTTGCGCAAATCTTTTAGCCAAAATGAAAATAACTAAAAGTTCAAAGTGGAACCTGTGAGTGGGTTCTGCTTGTTTTAGCTCTATGGGCGGGATCCCAGTGGGCGGTATGTTTGCAGCACTGCAGGCAGACAACAGACCAAACCAGCAAATAGACTGATCCGCATCGGTGTTCATTAGATATATAGGTTCATTAAATTGGCTCAGGGAATTAAATTAATGTTTGTTTGTTTTTTATGTTTGGA
The DNA here is from genome assembly GCA_030068375.1 of Ostorhinchus rueppellii. NCBI lineage: Eukaryota > Metazoa > Chordata > Actinopteri > Kurtiformes > Apogonidae > Ostorhinchus > Ostorhinchus rueppellii. The sequence continues at coordinate 19,293,068 of JAQQZY010000016.1, read as the reverse complement.
TAAGAGTGTGCAGCTGTGGAAAAACATGTGGGACAAAGTAGTGCTGACTGAAATCACTCACCACACTGGAATGGAAACACTAACTACTCATGGAATTTCACCTGCATGATAAATGTAACATCGTTAGATCATGTCAGACAGTACCACGAAGGATCGCAGGATGTGCTCAGTTGGAATAATCCTCCTGAGTAAATATTTTAGCTGACATCTCCTCACTTCCACTATGTCTTTTACCCTTTCATACTCCAGCTAACTACATGAAATATCCACAACCTGCACGGCTGCACTTACATGGTGAAAGCGATACGTTTTGACACCTGTGTTTTTATCTGTCATTCAAGGTTCAAGTTCTCAGTTTTGCAAAGACTATGTTGCTACAAACCAGGAAGTGGGATTAAAGAAATGAGAATTTATGAAACAACCAAAAAAAAGGTTATTTCCTTATGCCAGAATGGTAGTGGTTTGATCCAGACCTATCTCCACCACTTGTACTTATGACATTAGAGACTAATACAGTCCCAAATGAATGCTGACATTTCCTATTGTAGCTAAATTACACTAAGAGGTCAGGTATTAAAGAACAGAAAACATCTTGATAGAATCCTTTAGTGATATTTTCTTCTGTATCAAAATTACAGCAGTGTGGTCTGAGAAAATATGTCTTATTCTGTAAACAGATGCTCATCAGAAGCCTTCTCAGTGGTCCTCATATACTTAGAAGTATATAAACTTCACTTTTATCCAGTTATTTTTAATTGGGAAATTAATCCCAGAGGCAAAACCAGCTTTTGTGAAACACTGTAAACGTGTTTATTCTGCGGTAAAGTTGCTCTATGGCACAGGTGTCAAACATGCGGCCCAGGGACCAAAGCCGGCCCACCAAAGGGTCTAATCCAGCCCGTGGGAGGAATTTGTAAAATGCAAAAATGACACTGAACGTATCAACAATCAAGAATGTTAAAATATTTTAGGTCAATTCAATCTAAAATGGGTCAGACCAGTAAAATACTATCATAATAATCAGTAAATAAGAAAACTGCATTTTTTCCCTATTTGTTTGAATTTTGAAAAAGTAAAATTACATAAAAATGTTTACATTTACAGACTAGCCTTTTACAAAAAATGTGAATAACCCGAACAAATATGAACAATCTGAAATGTCTTAATAGAAGTAGGTCTAATTTAAACAATATTCTGCCTGTTACCCAATGTTTGTGCATTTGTAAATTCGCTGTAAGTGATCTGTAAGTTGTAATGCATATATATAAATAATAAACTGGGTGTAATATTCTTAAAAGTGAGCTTACTTTTAAAATTAATTTTCAGATTCATATTTGTTCATGTTGCACTCAAGTACAGTTCATAGATGTAATCTTTTTGCGTGGAATTTGACTTTTTTCACTCAGAAACATAGAAAAAACTTTGGAGTTGACAGTATTAATAAGTTCATATTCTATTATTTATATTATTTTTCTGGTCCGGCCCACTTTACATCATATTAGGCTGTATGTGGCCCCTGAACTAAAATGAGTTTGACACCCCTAGTCTATGTTGACGGACTTGCTTTTGGAGTATTTTTTGGCACATCTATGTTACTTCTCAGTTCAAGTGTGTGGAAACACTTTGCGTGAGTGTGTTTTTGAGATGTGGATGCTGCTGTTGTCCACCTGCAGAGCTACAGTTGATACTGACAGAACAGTGACCTCACTTTCAGTCCTAAACACACACATACACAGAGTAGTGGTAACCGTCAGCGTCCTTATCCGAGTCCTCACAGTGTCTTATCCACTCCAATACATCTTTATAAAGATACCCAGCCCTCATATTTGCGTTACATACAGTATATTAAGGAATAAATAAACCCCACCCCTCCCCCTTTTCAGTCCAGTGCTTTTTCCATTAAACTCACAACTACAACATCATTCTTTGCAAAGGTTAGTCAAGTAAATACATCTTATTTCCAAGGAATACACTCAGTAAAAGTACTTCTCTTTTTCATTTCCTTTTTCTTTTCCCACAGTTTGGATTACACCATTAATACACTCACACACAGCAGCATTCCAGACACAACACTTCAGGGTGTTAGATAGCAGGGGCCATACAATAAGAATAATAATATCAGCAATAAAAACCACATGTTCATGAACAGCTTTGAAACACGGACAAACTGGAGCGCTTGGCTTGTAAGTCACTGATCTCATCAGTAATTAAATAAAATCTGGATAGCATGAGCAGACGGTATACAGTATTTTATGGCTCCTGTCGAGTGACTTCAGCAACAATGATAAATCCATCAAAACACTGTGAAAACATGACAACCACAGCAGTCTTCTTAGTTATTTGTGTGTTATTAACTGCTTATGTCTCTGTGAGTCACATTAATGGCACGGCCAGTGAATGATGTACACATTGTCATCAGTTTCAGACATACAGTGGGAATTAACACCATTCATTTGCATGTCTTTTACACAAGAAGGTGTCACATTGCATTTCATATGGCATTTTTATACTGTACAGTGCACCTAAATTCAATTATAACTCTTATAATGTGTGATATACAGTACAAAACAATACATGTTGCTTCAGTTTATGTGTACATGTATGTGAATATACACTAGATTTATGCAGTGTGTATTAGTAATATGTAGACATACTGTAAATAGGGAAACATCTCATAATTTTTGATATTGTTGACAGTCACTCTTTAGCTTGTTTTCCTTGTAGAGCTGCAAGAGATTGATACCCATGCACAGATTCTTTACACCACTTTGTCTTCTCAGGGATAGTTATGATATTGTTCAGAAATATTTAAAGCCACTTCCTTTGGCTGTGTTTTCTTCTTGTGGCCACATGGTGGCACTGACGTGTGAGCAAGTGGACACATAAGTACTTACAAAGGAGATTATTTGCCCTTTAGTAGCCCCAAAGAAGAAACGAGTCCTTTTTCTCAGTCACAACATATCGATATAAGCAGATGTCACAGAAAAGAAGACAGGAGTAGAGACGGTAACAGAGAGAAAGCAAGCAATAATTAAGTATTTTAACATAATACTGATAGCATGAAACATGATGCAACAAGAGTGAGGACAAATGCACATAAGAGAAAGAGAGAGACTCTGAAATTGGAAGAGTGAAAAAGAAAGAGAGAAAGAGGCAAAAGGAAATTGAACTGAGAAGTCGTGGCTTTCCTCTAGTCTGGCAGTGCACTGTGGGAAAGGGAGCCACCCAGGACAGACCGGGACAGACTGGGACAGAGTGGGACTGGGCAGCGCAGTGGTACGTTGTGCTTGTTATTACAGTTTGTCCAGAAAGGAAAACGGAGAGAAGTTTGAAGTGTGCTTGAACATCTACATGCAGGACTACAACTGGGGTTAGGAATTTCAGAGCCATCCCAAGATACAGGTTGATTCTTTTCCCATGCTTGTTTTTAAATAATCAGTCCCTATCCCACACCAGTAGTTTGGCTTCTGTTTCCACCTCTATCTTCCTTCTTTTATCGACCGCCACACTTGATTCAACCTTGAGGATTAGCCGGTCAGTGCAACTGCCTCCATCAAAACCAACCAGCCGATACAACAGGGGGCGTGAGGCAGCTGGTGCCGCTGGACGAACCAAGGGAAGGGCTCTGACTGGTGTGTGGTGATCACCTGACCCAGGAACTGGCCACACTGCTCACGGACATGATACTGCAACGCTTCTTCACCATCATGTTAATGTAAGCTCTCATGATCTTGGTGATTTCTCCAACCTAAAGAGGAAAATTCAAGGTTATCTGCTGCAATTGTGGCTGTCACAACCCAGTTTGTTCTGGATAAGTATGAAAATACGTCAACAATTACCAGTATTTTCAGATTTTTAAAAAATGTGCTCACGGCTTGAATAAAATAACATATTCTCACTATAAATGAAAATTCTAATTATTTTTCATTGTTTTCTAAAGAATGTTTAATATGTGGGTCTGAGGATGATGATGATGATGATGATGATGATGATGATGATGATGATGATGATGATGATTATGATTAGTTACACTTTCCAAAATAAAAAAAAAAACTTCTGCATTTCACTAACTACACTGGTCTACATGTAAAATGCTTCCAGTCCAAAAATTCAGTCCAAAGTCCTAGTTGGTTGTAGTTTCTAAGATACAGTCTTAGGCCAAAATGTGAAATTCTGAGAATTAATGGGAGGAATGGGTTTTATTCAAAAGGAATGTTTGTCTCAGAGTCACCAGATCTACCTCTAAACAGTGTCTCCACATTACAAAAATTTAAAACATGCAGGACACCGGCCCTCAAGGACCAGGATTGAACACCCTTTCTCTAGTTTAAGAATAATGACTGTTGCTGCAATTGAGCCAAGACAACAAAACCATAATAGCAATAAAAATTCAGTAATACACAGTAAAATCATAAAGCATGTCTCAAAAAAAAGGTATATTCCATTTTTGTGTGTGTGAAGACTGCAGAGAAAAGAAAAGAAAAGAAAAGAAAAGAAAAGAAAAGAAAAGAAAAGAAAAGAAAAGAAAAGAAAAGAAAAGAAAAGAAGTCTGCATCTCTGGAGTTTGCTATTAAAAACTGGATCTTTCAGTCACCTTCGTGCAGGTGTGGACATCAAAATGTGAACCTCCTACATTTTATAACTCCAAATGCCTTGTGATAACTGAATCACTATTTCTGATGTTTCAGATCCCAGTATTTGTCATTTCCTGATCAGACACTAATTATCAGACATACAACACATCAGACATTCAGCCAGCTCAAACCTGATTCACTCATTTCATGTCTTATTTTTACTGATGATGTTTTGTTGGACCAGAAATGACTCCCTGCACAATTCACCAAAACCACTGCTGAACTATGGGCGGAACACAGAAACGCCTCAGTTCAGTTCCAGTCAGTGGTGACAAAGGTGAGAAAATTACGTTATGGTTGAATGAGGTTCTTTTGATTTCCTGTTGAATAATATGTGCTGTAATATTAAAATGAAAATCAATAATTTGGTGAAACTGGGAATAGAAATTGGTGTAGCGCAGCTCCTACACAGCTCCAGAATGGAAAGGGCTCACATTTTGATCCCTACTCCTTTCACTAAAGTAACTGAAATGTCTGGATTTTTCTAGTAGACACCTATAACACATACTTTCTAAATCATGTATATTTCACAATCTCATGCCTTGGATTTTCTTCATATTTGAAAAAAAAAAAATTAAGAAAACGCTTGTTCCAGTTTTTGACTTTGAAGACAAGTCCCTTCCTGTGTGCCCAATGGGAATTTCATGTACAATAGTCTACAAAAAGAGAAATTGTGTAATCCTTTTTGATTCATACCATCATTTACACATATACTGTTTGTCAATTCACAGTTCGTAACATTTTGCAAGTCAGTTAGTCCTAAAAATGATAAAGTATCTGACTCTGACTGTGAGATATGTACAGTGGTCCCTCATTTATCGCGGGGGTTACGTTCTAAAAATAGCCTGCAATAAGTGAAATCCGCGAAGTAGAGTCATCTTTATTTTTTACAATTATTTTATATGTTTTAAGGCTGTAAAACCCCTCACCACACACTTTATACACTTTTCTTAGACAGGCATTAACATTTTCTTACATTTCTCTCTTGTTTAAAGACTCTCAAAGTTCAATTTTAATGATCAGCCTATGAGGTTGGACACAGAAGAAATTATTGTGACTCATGCGTATTCCACAGTTCCTCTGAACATCTCTCTGCGTGGCGCTGCTGTTATTCTGGGTTTTGTTGAGGAGAAAACTTCCAAACATATAGCACTTCAGAGTCCCACTGACAGGATACAACATTTATGTACATTTGGCCGAACGCATTCTGTACTGTACAGAAGACACTGCGCGGAGGACATTGATTGACAACGGTCTACAGTCCTTTAGCCAATCAGGGTGCAGAACACAATGCGTACATTCTCCCATAGCCAATCAGGACACAGAACACAATGTGCGTTCATACACTGTAAAAAAAAAAAAAAAAGAAAAGAAAAATTGCACTAAAAAAAATCCGCAAAACAGTATAGATATAGCGAGGGACCACTGTAATTACAAAGACTACAAAACCAAAAGTCAAATAAGGTATGTCTTCCTAAATTTGTCTTTGCAGAAACTGCTCACAGGTAAAATAAAAGCTCTCATTGTCACCAAATTAGAAGGGATTTTCACCTCTTTTATACTATTTCAGTCATTCTCAAAAAATGAGCTGAAATGTGTCAGTGTAAAGGCATTTTTGACATTGGTGACACGTATCCCATGAGACAAAAGATGAAGTCCACTGAGCCATTTGACCCAATATTAGATGCTTCTTTACTGTCTTTAAACAAATGGCACCTTTGACTGTAATTGTCTTTTAAATTGAGAAATCATTATATATGCAAATGATGTCTCAAATGAATTAGGATCTAAGAATATCTCTGTCCAGTGATTTCATCCATATTTTGTCTAAAGTAAAGTCCCGTGAGTACAAAACAATAAGGGCAGGACCTCGGCTCTGTATTAAACCCACATTTAAAAGCACTTACCTGTGGAGTCTCAAAGAACATCTCCCTCTCATCCACAATGATCTTGTAGGTGCAGGGCTGTGATGCCCCAAAGAAGGTGATGTGTTCGTACTGGAAGGTCTCCAGAGGTTTGGGTTCACCTCGTTTATACACAGACACGTTATCTGCACTCACACCCAGCCACAGGTCATGAGGGAAGCCGCCCTCTTTACACTACAGATACAGAAAAAGGAGACAGGGTCAAATACTGAAAGACAAATATGAATCTGAATCCACCATCGCCTTTACTGTTCTCTCACCTCTACGTCAAACAGAGTAGATCCGTATCCAGGCCACTCTTTAATGATGCTCATGTATTTAAGCATGGCCTGGTGCTGAGGCATGCCCTGCAGCCGGGTCCACTTCTCCAGAACGCTGGTCCGTGTGGCTGACGTCTCCTCCTTCACCCACATCTCCAGCATCTGCTCCTCCTCCACCTGTAAAGACACATTTTATCCACTTGGTTAATTCTGTATCAGAATTAAGTATGCTGTCTAAAGATATGCTATTTAGAGAAGCAAAACAACAATTTTACAAATGTCTTTTGTCAGGTGTGTCAGCGTGCAAACATATAACAATGATCAGAAACTATAGCTCTTGTCAAAATACATATTTATTCATTCTCTTGTCAGTTGCTTTGACAAATAATTATAATAAAATTAGGTGTAATTCTTGTGGGCTGTGCAAAACTGATTCAAGTGGTTACCAAGTAAAAACAAAAGCCCCATAAGAACTGAATTTTCTCGCATAACACAGAAAATCTTCAAATAGGTATTGGTGGTTGCTGATTCTCAAGCACCACTATTGCAATACATTTTTAAAGAAGGTTCTGAAATGTTCCTCCTGCCTCACTGACCTTCTGTTTCTTCAGTGAACCCGTTTTGAAGCTTCTCCTCAGGGTGCCGTCCAGGAAGCTGGGGGTCTTTCTCTTCTCAGCCCCGACACTGACACCTCCCTGGCCTCCTGCTGTGCCCTTCCCATCTCCTGCTCCCGCTCCTCCTCCCCCTCCAGCTCCTCCTACAGCCCCCACTCCCGGCTTGGTGGAATGCAGAATGCGATTTCGGAGGCGGCCGATCGGATAAACGCTTCCCAGGCTCCACCCGGCCCGACCCGCACCGTCACCATGAAGATACTGGAGACGAAATGCAGCAAGGTGCTGCAAAGTCTCCTCTGAGGCTGGGAAGTGACCACTTATGAGGGATTCATGTGCCTGAGAGAACAAGAGAGAGGTGATCAACAAGGGAACAGAGACATAGAAACTAGGGATGCACTAATACCACTTTTTTCCAGACCAAGTACAAGTAGAACTACTTCCATTTGAGTACTTGCCAATACCGAGTACCAAAACAAGTACTTAATAATACCATTACAGTTCTTAGCTACTTTTGAAAATGTGCTTTATTGTCGTTGTCATTAGTCTGACTGGAACAAAGTGCTGCTTCTGACATTTAATATGTTGGAATGAGTGTTTCTCAATTAATCCACGAGAGGGCGCTGCTCTTAATTAACCACACTGAACAAATACCACGAAGAAAAGTAAAGTTTTTTGAGAAGAAGAAAGTCAGTAACACCAAACATGGAGACGACAGACGTAACACTAATGTGGATGCTAATGTTGCAGCCTTTCCACTGGTAAGGTTTAAAAGTGAAGTTACAGGAGGTAGGGAAAAGATACATTAATTTTAAGTTTCATTTTAACTTCTGTGGGTGGTGGTCTGCACCACTCCTAACCCTTATAGCATTATAAGTAGGACGGAAACCGGCCGAGCCCTGGGTAGTTGTCATAAATATGTCAGTAGTTTTTCACTAGTTCACACAGTTGCTCTTTGAACAGATCCTCTAACTCCACAGTTCCCTGTGGTATTCTCTGCATGAGTACACATCTGCGAGTACCTGGAAAATGGACAGAACTGTGTACACAGAGTATGGACAGAGCCCTCCATCTGTGTCTTAAACGTTACTTCCAGTCAGTGTTACTTTTGTCACTGTCAATTATTTAGTTAAGTCTCCACACTGATGACATTACTCCTCTGTACCTGCTGCACTGAACTGTGAATGTCACACTGCCATAAGTGGTATTGGTGAGGTTGTATCGGACAACTTTAACGAGTACAAGTACTCATGCTCAGTATCAAAACCTGATACCAGATACTGGAATCAGTATCGGTGCATCCCTAACAGAAACAGAAACAGCTCCTATTACTGAGGACATCTCACCTGTTCAAACATGAAGGCAAATTCTACTCCTTCTTTGGGCATGCTCTCTACATCCAGAAAGCAGTAGAGCTTGAAATACAATTTCCACTCGCCCTCCTCCTCTTCTTCTTCACTACCTGCCAGTCTGGAACAATAGGATACATTCAGAGAGAGGAGACAGTCAAAGTGTTTTTGTTAGCTTTGTGTTTTATTGGCTGTGGCTACACACAGAAATATCCAGAATTTTATAAGTTAATTCCCCTGTTAAACCACCATACTGATGAAAATCTAGTGTTGGTCCCCAAGTGCCATCAATGGCAGCTCACGGCTTCTAATATGCTAATCGCTAATGCTAGATACTCTGTGTGTGAGAGAATGCAGGTTTCACTATAGTTGTAATATAGTGAGTAAACCTTTAGCTTTGAAAAATTATTATTATAGTTTTAGTGGTGTAGTTGCTAATTTATCTCTACTTTAGAAGTATAGATAAAATACATACATTAATCTCTGAGCACCTTCAGTGGCAGCCTACTCCACTCAATGTGCTAAGCATTGCTAAGTAAGTAATGCTAATCGCTAATGCTAATGCTAGGTGTCGTGTGTGTGTAAGTGTAAAATGCAAATGCAAAAAACAGAAAGCAGATTTCCCTACAGGGATAATAAAGTCAGTTAAATTCAACTTCTAAAAATATTAGTATAGTTGCAGCAAAGTGTACTTGCTAACATTTATCTTCTCTTAATGCACAAAATAATTACATTAATTCCTGAGTGCCTTCAATAGCAACTCACAAATGCTAGTGCTAAATGCTAATGCTAGGTGCTGTGTGGATATTAGAATGGGTGCAACTACAAAATGCAGATTTCCCTACAGGGATAACAAAGTGAGCTAACCTTTAACTTCTAAAAAATATTGGTATTTGCAGGGTAATTCAGCTAAAGTGTAGCAAGTTGCTAACTCATTATTTCCACTGTTGAAATCTGCAGTTTAAAGACTAATATTAATCCTGTGAAGAAACTAATGTTAAACACAGAAACATAAATACCTCTCAAATTTGGCCAGGACATCTGCTACTATCACCCTGCTCTCCAGTGCCCTATCTGTGAAGGCATTGTGTTCAAACAGAGAGAACAGGTTCTTGCTGTCCTCCATGGCTAGACCTCTGATCAGCTTCTCCACAACCTGCAGCAGTGATATTTTAACATTTGAATCAGCACAGCCCTGAGACACTTCCATGATGTTTCAGTATTTTTTTTTGTGTGCTTTTCATGCGCACCTCTCCAGCGGTGGTGTGTGAATTGATGGAGATCTTGCAGGAGCCTCCACCATGGCAGTAGACAGTGGTGCTCATTTCCTGTCTCACCAGCAAGGCGGCGATCTCCTCCTGTGATGGAACAAACTCACGAGTCTTGGTCTTCTTTAAGGATTCCCCGATGAAACTGGCATAACGTTCAATCTCCGTACCAGGATAACGCTCTCGTACCCTAAAAAAACACACATTTATTTAAGATTTATTTTATGGATGTTCATGTAAAAGCGAAAAGCACCAATGATACGGCAAGTGCACAAACCTCTTGAGGTGGAAGCGGAGGTATCTGAGAATGGCTCGACTGGGCAGGAAGGTGCAGCTCATGCAGGTGAGTAGGTGCCAGTGTGCTCGGTTGGCTGGGCTGTTAGGCTGAGGCACATGATTGGTCTGCTTGATCACCTGACAATACACCTGAGAAACAAAATATTAGAGAGAATGTGAAAAAATTGAACAAAAACAACCTGACCTCTTGTATTTGTTT
>JAQQZY010000016.1:19157234-19181996 GCA_030068375.1 Ostorhinchus rueppellii | reverse complement strand
AAAGCAAAATTTGTTTAGCACCAAAAGGCAGCCAAACTACCATTCTGCTGTCAGGATGCTGGACAAGACAAGTTTAAAAAAAAAAAAAAAAGGAATATGGCATTAAAGTCATATGACTTCAATGGTACTTTATGGTGTAACAGGAGGAACCCCATGAGAAGACCACCTAAAGGTCACAGGATTTGGACAGAATGCCAGCTTTGTTCATCTAAAAATGTTAGAATGTGCCCAAAATATGGTCCATCTTTTCTATTTCAATGTTTATGTTTGCTAAGGTTTTACTGGGAACGCATGATTTATTTAAAGTGGGAATTAAAAATGTTGCAGCAGTGTTGTAACTATTTATCTGTGTGTGCAGATGTAACCACACAGACTACTTACTGTTTTACTCATAAGTCACTACATCAAAACTATTATATTGTGACATCCACTCCCAGTAGCCAAGATTCTGTACATAGACTATATTGTTATTTAAATGAAATTTATTACTGATATGTTCATCATTTCTTTTATGTAAATAGCATCTCTATTTACTCTTTTACTCTGATCTGAGGACATCCTAGAGATACAAATATCAAGTCTGGATCTGATACACAGTTACATTATATGCTTCATGTCACAATTTTTCCCAGAAATATTAGCTGCAGACAATGTTCCATGAACCATATAACATATGAAGAGCATTAATATTATTCAAACCAGCAGGTGGAGCTGCTGCCTCACAGCAGACATGCATCCCTAAACTATCCTGTTGTAGGAATCATTGGAGACAGACACTGCCATGAAGTCCTGACAGTGGGGTGTAAAATTGAACATTTGTCATTATTATGGAAACATATTGCGTGGCATTAACCTTTTTTTTTTTGACTGATAACAGCTCAGAGACAAACAAGAAACATGCAGCCAGTTGGAGGAGTATTCCTTCTGTATTGTTCAACTCACCAAAAGTTGCATACAACATATGTATAGTAAGATAAATGATGGAATAGCATGTTCATGTCTATTACAAATCCAATAATTGTAAATTATGTAGAATATTAGAAATGGCACTGTGAAAATAATCCACTACAACAAGAAGATCTGTATTAAAAACTTTCTTAAAGTATGTAAAACCAAAAGAATGTCATAAGTATTATAAGCAGTATATATTGAGAGAGGATGAGCAGAAAAAAATAGATTTTGTGCAGTAGATGTTTCCTGTCAGTATTTTACTATTATAAATTATCTTTTTGGGTTCAGAATACTGCAGCATTAATAAGGTTATGTTACATTTTACTGTTGTAGTTGTTTAAGGTTGATGTAATATATATACTTTTACATCTCAAAAAAGTAAACTTTACATACACTAGGAAAAACTGATTCAAGCAAATCCAAGAGATTTTTTTTTTTAAAGAATGATGAGAATTTCCCCAACCTGTAAAGAACAGCAAATCCTACCATTGATCACAAACATTTCAAATTAAGTTATGTACAGATGCATGGCTTTGCCTGTACAGGGCATAGAAAGGAAAATATCATTTGAGGATGTAAGTGGTATAGATGAAAACAGAAAGAGGAACTGCAAACACTTACTTTTTTTTAAAAAAAAAATTTGTTTTTAATTTGTCACACATAGGCTACAGACAAACATTTAGTATTTTTGTAATAAGATTTTTATTCAATACATCTGCGTGGTTAAAAATGATTGAATCCACACAACCTAAATGCACTTCCTGTGAACAAGACTAAGATCACTGGCAAAAATGATCCATATTGGTAATACTTAAGTAAAGTACAAGTACCTTAAATGTGTAAATAAAATAATAGTTGCTTCACACTATTAAAAAACTGGCCAATAATAAACTTGTCTTAACTTTAACAGTATATATTATACACACAATGCTAGATAAAAACAAATAATTCTGAAGCACGACACACAATGCTTAATTGTTCACTACAGTTCATGAATGTGACAGTGGGACGCGTGTCGTCTTTGTGAATTCAGATTTTATGAGGAGTTCCTGAACGCAGCATCAGGATCCTGGAACTGCGACTCTTCAGAGATTAGCAGACTGTTACTTTTTCGGGTGATTACTGGAAACATTGAAACGTGACACTTGATATAGTTTTTGTTATTTTGATTTGATGTATTAGCCCGACGTTTCTCCAAACCTGTTAATAGAGGGAAATGACATGTCAATGGCAAAAACTTGACCCAACTCGACTCTCTGCTGCCGTTGCAGTGAAGGAGACGGAGTGAACAGCAACAGCCAACTGAAGTTTACTACTGTTTCCTCGATAACAAAGGGGGACACAATTTTTTTTTTGCGATTATTCGACGCCATCGTTTAGTTAAAGGTCTGAAAAGCATTCAACATGCAAGCCGTACCTACCCGCTGTGTCTCTGTTACAAAAGGTACGTACTGATAAACTTAAAAGTGAGGCGAAGCTATGTTAACGTTTGCTAGTTAGCATTAGCTGACTTGTCTTTACCCTAAGCCCCTACCCAGAATAACGCTGGACCTGGCTCTGACTATTTACTGGAACTGACTGCAGTGTCCATATTTATACAAGCTAAAGCCACTCAAGTTGATATTTATACTTGTTGATACGCTCTTAAATGATTTAGTGAGAGCTTTAAATAACTTAAATCCTGCTGATGGTTTTAGTTAAATTAAACATTGATATGCATGACAGATGTCACGATATCTTAACAAAATGTTTCCTAAACGGTTCTTTTTATCGTGTTTTCTGTTATTTTCATACATATACTAAGTGTTCTGAATGCATATTGGCATTTAGCATTTTATACGATGGATACGTTCACATTTTCTTTATAATTTCCTCTGAAACTTTTCTTCTGTGTCGTTGTCAGGACATGGAGCAGGGGGAAGGACCGTCTGAATAACAGAAATCCACCTAAACTCACTGCCTCAGCTTCATCAAACCATCACCACCAGATTTGATCAAGCTAAATAAATGTAAAGGAGCTTTTGTGTCAAGCTATCATGGATATTTTTCCCCGGCCAAGCGGTGAAATCCAGAGAAGAAACCCCCAGCATGACTTTGAGCTCATTCAGAGGGTGGGAAGTGGCACATATGGAGACGTGTACAAGGTACAATAAATATACTGGTTCCCACAGCCTGTCATTAGAGCTGGAGGTATTTTGGTTTACAATCACATGACAATTGGACCTAGCATCCTAATTTAAAGCGTTGTGTTGTTTGTAAGGTTGGAAAACGTGGCAAACATACTTGACAGGAGCAGTTGAAAGATGGCCATTCTTTAGTCATAAAAATATACGTGTTAGCAGAAACAACTAGTTTGATTTAGTATCTAATAAGCTATCAACATTATGGATAGACTTATATGTTCCCTATGTGTACAACAATATATCTTGCTATGATATCAGGCATCACGTTTGATTTATGTTGCTAATTACTGTTTTATGTCATTTAGATGTTCTAGTTGTCCAGGAAGTTTTACCTGTATTGAGGCTTTTTAAGGAACTTGTTAGACAGTAATGATGTGTGAATGCTTGTAGCTTCTTGTGTATTATAACCTTAACACTTGACTATGCTGCTCATGTCCAACCTAGATTCAGCATTGAGTTGCAGCATGAATCGTTACCTGCCAAAAACAGTATGTTATTGGTTTTTAGAACAGTTCCACAGTGGTTATGTTTCTACCGCTGTCAGCATGATTTTACATTAAAAAAAATACTGTGTTGAGTTTCATGAAATTTGGTGGAAGGGTAGGGCACAGCCCAAGCACAATGCATGAAATTTCAGAGCTGATTCTGGCAGCTGGATGTGTAAATCAAGGATAAAAATACCAAAATGTTTAAGATTTTGCTTCCTCTGGAAAATAAATGGAAATGTGATGATAAAATATCCAGCTTATGGGAGCTGCCATGTTACCTCTGTGACCAGCCATGGACTACAGCAGTAGGATCATATTTAAGAGCAGTCAGTCTTTTATCGTGTCAATCATATTCATCCCCCTTTGTCTCTGAAAATACCTGCAGTTGGCCAAAATATTGTCATGACAAATATTTTCTACAGCTTTTAACACAGCCAAGATCAAGTGTGGCAGTCTTGTTTCCTGTCAGACTATTTGATGTACAGTATACTGAAGGGATGTCCGGAATTACAGTACATTAGGCTTTATCTATGCAAATCATAATTTGACTGTACAGAATTAATCTGTTAAATGGTGTTTTCATGGCAGTTGGGTGTAACACATCTAGATTTTTATTAGGGATGAATGATTTTGAGTCATTCATATTGTGAATTTTCTGTAGACAGTGGCAATTTGGGCTGCTGTTGTATCCATTTAACATGATCTATACACTGAGAAGTCATGTAATCACATACTGCACAAGTTGAACAGTCTGAACAGAGACTGATTAGTCCTTTTTTAGGTTTCAATGAGCAGAGTGCACACTAACAGAATACTTTGTAAGAATGTTCACTTGGACTAATAGATGAACTGGTTCAAATCTGGTGTGAAGTCACTGGTTGTGATTGCTCTGATTTAAAATGTGTTTTGGGCAATATGTCAACATTGAGGATATTGATTCTAAATAGCGGTTGCATTCAATTGAATGTATGGTTCTTGTTATTGAATTGGATAAGATGCAGTTGTGATTTGATTAATTGTATGGCTCTGAGTTTTATGTCACTGAACAGAACATGTGTGACATATGTGACACATTTGTTTGCTGCTTTCCCTTTCGCACTACTTTTCTTTATATGTTGGCATTAACAATATTGGTTGCACAGTCTTAGTTTATTTTACTGGCATACAGGGAAGTTTTTCCACATTTGTAAATTTAAGTCAGCAGATAAACAATAGCCTCTGAGCTCATAACCATTTAGTCGAAGGATGCAGATTTGCATCATAGTAGCCTTTGAGACTTGGTAAATCGCTTATTACATCCCAGTTAAATTAGTTTTGCAGAATCATTATTCACTTCCATATGGTTTTAAAAAATGGTTTGGTTTTCGACAGAAGTCTGTAGCAAAAAATATACTTTAACCAGCCTTCCCACTGTCTGTTGAGCCAAGTATGGTGTGTTGTGTTGGAGAATTTTCTTGTTTATGCATCTGCCACAGATTGATTGACGACCCGTCTGATCCAGAGTGTTATAGTTGAGGCAGCCTGTCATGGCCTCTCTCCATACAAAGCCTCTCTGGACAGCCCCCACCCCCAGACAGGCCACCGGTGGAATGCTGCGCCTGGTATTCTCCCACAGCTCACAGGCCGAGGGCTGCAGCAGGCTGAAATATGATCAGGCCCCTGTCTAAACATGCGTTTCACTATGGGTGTGTTCTGTGCCGCATTGACAGCGGAAACACCTAAAATTGGGATAAATCCTCCTCTGGCCTGCTGTGCACAGTTGAAATTTAATGGGCATTGCATTCCTCACTTTGAACGATTTATTACATCTGATTATAATAATTTAAGAATCACAGATGTTCTTTATGTTTAATGTTCCAGATAAAGATTAATTTATCTTCATTACAGAGTCATATGCTTAGGTCTCAGTGTAAACTATTATTGAGTAAAAGGCAAGTTGCATAGTTTTTCTACACAGTAGGCTTGAAGCAAAACAATCTCAAATCTTTGTATGTGGTACTACACAAATATTATTGTAATTTCCAGTGACCCTGACAAAGAATCGAAACAATAACAGATCATTCATTATTAACTTTTCTAATAAAAGGTGACCAAGTGTTTTACACATAAAACAATATAGAATAGTAAAAAATATTCTAGTATTGTAGCAATTAAGAAAATGCAGAAATGTCAAAATGATGGCAAAATTCTGAGTTTGACTAGTGATATGCTATAAATCATACTAGTATCCAACAGTTTTGGGTTTTGTTTTGTTTTTTTGCAAAAATACTCTATTTTACTTTTTAAAATATTTTCTTCAGTGCCATAGATAAGCATAAATTTTCATACCATGGTCCACTGTGAAACTACTATACCACTGCAACCTGACTACACTCATGTTTGGGGATTTTACATTTTAAAAAATGTCCCAGAGATTATTTGTTTTGATAGGTTTTTCTCCCCATATACAGTATGTTTGCAAAGCTAGCAAAACGCAGTAAATAAGTCCTATCTCGGTGACTGTCACTTGTCCTCCATAAACATGTTCATTGTGTGGTCCCACACTCAGTAAACCATTGTCATGTGTATTTTCTCTACAGTTGGCTGAATTGTAGATTGTGTAGACACTGGACACACCTGTTTTGTTCCACAGTCTGGCCTGGTGATTGATCTTGTAAGATGTTGTCTCTCTAAATGTCTGTTGCGTGTCAGACGGCTCCTTTCTACAGTCAAAGGTTATTAAAACTATGTTTTCTTACTGCTGTGTCACTGCAGGACTTCTCCTTTTTGGGTTAAGTTCTCAGGTTCGCTTTGGCTACTTCAGGAAATGTCATGGATGTAGGTTGTGAGAAAGTTACTCAAACATATTTAAGATAACTTAGGTGCATGAGTCATTGACCCACAGATTAGTGTAATTCAACCTCAAAACTAAACAGTGTGTCATAATATGTACACAGTGCTGTAAGTGTCTGGTAATCTGAATGAATCCCATTGGTTAAAACTGAGTTTCTCTGTTTTGTTTGTGTGTGCATGTGTGGTATCGGCAGCAGAACAGTTATAAACTCTGTGTGGGATGCTGTTTATGAGTGTGAATAAGCAGCACATTCCCAGTGTTGAAAGGTAGACATGCTGGAGGGTTTTATGGTTTACGGTTGCTTTAACTCGTCCCATCACTTCACTGCTATGGATTAGGGAGCATCCTGTCTTGACCTGGATTTGGAAAATCTTATACTCAGCTGAGATTCAGGTTGGAAAGTGGTACACAGGAAACACATTTTCAAAAAAAAAAAAACCCCTCAGAAATATTGCTATAAATCACATGATTTTAGCTGGAAGAAAGTGAGTGATAGAACATGATATGAAACCGTCCTCTATCACACAAATTTAAAAGCAATTTAGAAACTCACTCATCTGACTGGCAAGTTCTGAAAAGGACTTCATTGTTTTTCCAAGCAGATAGTAAATGATTGAACTATCTTAGTCAACGTTAGTCACTCTTGTAATTAAGTAACTCCTAATATATATTTAAAAAAAAAAAAAATTACAGAAACAAGTAAAAATTGAGTCAGGCCAGTAAATTTCTGGCCCTCTTTTACAGTTTAGGTGCGGTCACTCTTTTTTTGGGTTGACCCATGTGAGTGATTATTTAGTGGACTATAAGTAAGAGGGAGAGCAGATTTTTTTTTCTTAAATCTAATGTTTGAATTTTCTGTCGCAACAAATGACAGTCACTGGTCTGATGCTCATGCAAACTCTGGCAAACATTAGATCATAATACAGATTGACAGTGTAATTAACGGTTGTGTCTTAAGTAACAGCTGAGCAGAAAGTTATGACCACTTCAGTCATATTGTGAGTTCTGCATCCCCACTCATACTTACCGTTTGTCTTCTAGGCTCGAAACATACAGACAGGAGAGCTTGCTGCTGTGAAGATCATAAAGTTGGAACCAGGTAAGAAAATTAATGTTGTTATTTCTGTTTTTCTCATCAGTCAGCTTTATCTGATTTATTTTTCTATTTTTCTTCAGAGAAAATTTAATCTGGAAAGTGAATCAAAATTTTTTTTAGGGTGAATGGAATCCACTAAAGAGACCATAAAAATATCAGCGCTTGTATTAATGTCTGCAGATATTGACGTATTCTTGGATCTTGTGTGATTTGACATGTTTGGAATGGCAGTCTGTAGGTTCTAGTTACTAACTTTTTCACCACATCGAGTATTTATTGCTGACTTTGGTCTGGAAATGCAGTAATTATCCTGAGTTGCTTGTCAACTACTCCATGTGTTTGTATTGTGCATGTGATTGTGATTGTCTTGAGGTGTGCAGTCGATGACCTAGTGACAGAGTTGGTACGATCCAGATTAGTGGGATTATGGAGACGGCTTTATACCATCAGCAACCAGACAAAGCTCATCTGATTACTAGTCAGTGAAGAAAGAGACTCCCTATAGTGTATTTTCTCTTTCATTCATCATGTTACTGTTGATGCTCTTGAAGTGTCTCTAAAATGAATGAATGTGGAAAACTAGTGGTTTTTGTCCGAAGTTTACAGGTGCTGTTTTCTTGCAGGTCACCCTGTTCTGGATTGGATCAGTAGACTTAAAGTCTAGTCTGAAATGTTGTTTTGTTTTGTTTTTGGTTTTTTTTTTAGTCATCTGATCAGTCTGTAGAGTTCTTGACATGAAGCTTAAGGGCACTTGGCTCAAAAATGGGTGGAATTAGGGATTAGTGTTTGTGTGGGTATAAAGAGGAAAATCAGGAAGCTCAGCTGTAAGTTGTAGGACTAGAGAAGATTTTTATATGTAATCACTGATGAGAGTAAAAATTGTGAATGCATAGTAACTTTGCTGTAACTCATTTTATATTAGTATTAATTGAAGGTAGTGCTTTTCAGTGTGTGTTAATTGACTGCGTCTTAGAAAAGTGTTGCTCTTCAGTGGAGAAACTGTTTTAGTCCCATTCAGTTTGCTGTCAGTGTGATCTGTGCTGGTTTTTCCCACGGCATCTGTAAGCACTATTCATATTTGCATCTTTATATTTTTCTGAAATGAGGATTAACTGCAGATTCATTTGACAAACACAGCCTAGGTCATCCTGTTTCAAATAGGCGTCTCTTTTCTTTCCTCCCCCTTTCTGCAAGCGTCACTCCTTTCTGTGCCTCAGGTAAACAGCATTGGGTGGACTATGGAATCAAACAGGTTTGACCAGAGGAGGAGCGGTGCTGGTATGAAGTTAAGGGACAGACAGAAAGGAGCTAGGTGTGGTGGAAACCCTCTGGCTGCAGGGCCTGGTCCAAATGACAATGAAAAACCAAATTAGTCTAGTCTAGCCTGGTCGGCCACTGACCACGGAGGATCAATAATACATCGGGAAATGGCCTGCCACCCTTTTGTAAATATTTTAGCTAAACTGTGATCGTACTTAATTATGTTGAGAATTGCCTTCGTTCACCAGTACATAATTTGAAGAAAGACAAATGTCTTATTTATACCTGTCATTCCACAACATTTTTTTTTACCATTTTTTTCTTGACTTGTAGTTTTCTTGGAACACATCTTGATGTGTTCCTTAATTTTACAGGGTTTTTCATGTTTAAGCTATATCATAGCTGCTCTAAGTAATGTTTGCCAATGAAGCTGAAAAAGCTGAATTTTTTTTTTCATATATTCCCATGTTATATGCTGATAAACTAAACTGTTATAAAATGAATGAGGTTTTGCTGTATGACAGTCGGCCTTGATATGAAATGCCAATATCATGACAGAACTGACCAGCAGTATTGTAATATTTTTGTAATGTCTGTTCTATTTTTTCAGATACATGGTTTGTCCTTAGTTTGGAGAGTTTACCTGGATTTCATGGTTGATGAACAAAAAAATGTTAATTTGTGTTTCTGATCAGTAACAATTGCATGTGACTCTTCCTTCACTCCCCATAAGGCAGTTGTTTTTGTTCCCTTGTTGCTGAGTAACTGGCACAAGCCTTGTGGCACTATTAATTTAATTCCAAGGAAAGATATTTGGGTGTGGAACAATTTCATATCGGCACAGAGGAAAATCTATTCCGTTTGATTATTGCTTTCAACCTCAACAACTGTGATGTCGATAAATTAAGTCATAATTTTCTGAGACTTAACATTGACTACCTCTAACACATGGTCTGAGAAAGTGTAAAAGGTTAGACGGAAGTATTCATTTACAGAGGAAGTGGTCGTAATTTTAGGCTTTGCATCACCAAGAAGAGATGTTTGTGGGGGGACTTGTTAATTTTTTTTCATCAAAGTTGGCATCATGTCATCAAAAATACATTTCCTCAAACTTGTGTGGTCATGTGTACAATTTGCTCTCTGTCAACACATATATTTATAAAAATGATCAACAGTTTCTCTTCAAGTGAAATGACATGTAAATTAAACAACACTGTAATGTCAGATTTAGTATCATGTAATTAATTTTAACGTAATTACTGACGAACCAGAAATGGGACTTTGTTCTCTGGAATTTTAAATGTAGCAAATAAAGAAGACAGCAGGAAATAATTCTTTTCACATTTTCATAATTACGGCTGTGTGTTAAAACTAAAGGCAGACTTTGGAAGTGGAGCATTAATTACATATGTCCTTTTCTGCATGAAAGCAAGAACTGGAATGGGAAACGTAATAACACAACTTCAAACGTACATACAGTGGGTAAGGGTGAGTTTGAAAATAATTTATGGAGGAAGTCAAATCAAGTTCTGATCCCTGGTGAATCAGAACAAAACTCTTTTGAAAGGTCATGTATTAATCACAGCAAGATAGACGACCCTTACGCTCCCCTCACTCCATATTATATTCCACACATGGAATGATCAATGCTTGTCCTCCCAGAGGTGACTTGCACTTCCTTTTGCACAGATACCATCCCAGCTCTAATTAAGTAAAGAAAAAAAGGGAGGGAGTCTAAAAGTAAAAATAAAATAATAATAATAATAATCCTGACACCTTTATTTCAAAAGCAAGTACAAGAACGTTCTCAGTCATATTCAGATCCAAACTGTCTTTAAGGAGTTATTGATGTGCCTTCAGGCTTCACATTTTCATTTAAAAAGTGGAGCTTCTGAGCTTCTCTTAAAAGAAAGAAGTTCACTTGACTCTAGTATACTTCTGCTCTTATGGAGTCCAAAATGTTTTGATTCTCCAACAAACATAAGACATACACATTTCTACCCTCTCTTACCTTTATATGCAATAAAATAACATGATCAAAATAAGCAACATGAGCAACAAATAAATATCAGAAGACAATATCCCTTAATTCCACTATGTTGTTTTAGTTCTGACTGATATTTTTTGTCCCATCCTCCTTTAAGGCCTAATGTCTGTTCAGTGACGGAATGAGTTTTCTGTCGTACCCGATTTCATTGTCAGCTGTCAGTCTCTGTAATGCGTAAAATGTCACGTCTATATTTTGTGACTCCGACAACTAACCTAATATTTAAAACTGCTGAGGGCATTGAGTTCCTTAAAGTAGTAGCTGATGTTCAGATCAGAGCTAATGGAAATAAACTGGTCTGTTGTTTATCAGTTCAGTAGTTATGTGCATGTCGGCATTCCAACCAGACTTTCATTCAGGCTCTCACGTGAAAGAGCCTAACCCTCCTAGACGGACTGAAAACAGTGCCGCTGTACAGTACAAAATGTCATTCAATCATCAGGGCATTAGTTTACACGTTAGATTAATTAGCGAACAAAATGGACCAACTTCATCAGATATTTTTGGATTGTGGAGCATAATTTCCATTACAAGTCATGTGTAGCTCGTATGATTCAACTGTACTCTTTTTCAGCAGAGACCGTATCCCTGTAATGAGCTTTTCTGGACTGATGCCTATGATGACAGTCGGTTGATATAGCGCTGAAGTTGGCAGAGTCTGGTCGATCTTAACCTCCTGTTAATGTATTCCATGTCTTTGCACAATTGAGAGCAGCTGGGCTCACATAGTTTTGACTTCTTACCGGTCGGATGTGTTTCAGGGCTTTGTCAAACTGGAAAGCAGCCTAGATATTAGTCCATACCACATATACCAACTTCACAAGTACATGCTGATCCCCTCTGTTCCTTCTTGTCATTATATGAACTCTATAGTCGGAAGGAAATATGGAAATATTTGGTTTTAAAATGTGGTTTGAAGCTTGGCAAACTTAAAGGAAAGATTGAAGTATTTTGTTAAATTTGAAGTTGAAGGCCTGCTCAGTGTTATCAAGACTGCTTATTTTGTCTAATACAAAGTTTATTATATGGTAAATGTTGCAAAATCATAACCCCAAGTGTAGTATTTTTATGCCTTTTTTCAAAATTTTTTTTATTTTTATTTTTCATGGTGTTTATTTCTAAGAGAAGATGTGTCATTTTATACCTAAATTCTAACAAATTCCCTGCACAGAAATTGAAAAAATAATTTTTTGTGCATGTGTCTGTAATGTCTCTCTGTTTCCAGGGGATGACTTTTCCATCATACAGCAGGAAATCTTCATGGTGAAGGAATGCATGCACCACAATATTGTGGCCTACTTTGGGAGCTACCTCTGGTAAGCTCAAAATACTCCTGCTTTGTCATTTTATGCACCGAGCCAAAGCTGCCGCTGTTTGTGGAATTCAGATCTTCCTGTCAAATGCTTTTTAACAAGCCACCATCTGAAACTCACATGATGTGTTTAATTACTTAGTCATACCTGTGTGTGAAAGTATGACTCCAAGCATTTGACAAGAACGCATGGTGCTGCTGACTGTGCCAGGACGCAGCTTCTCTGTTTTAATGGAGCGTATGTTTTCTGGCTGTTGGAGGAAGTAGTACAGGTCCGCCCACTGATGTCTTAGACTTCCAGCAGGTTTAACTGGAATATGAGCCTCTGATCTGTTTTTATACGGCTGTTAGTCCAGAGAGATGAACGTCTCCTCACAGCAGGCATGTCTTGTACAGTCTCTCCAGACAGAGCATAAATGTTTACTGTAAAATGTTAATCAACAATCCATGGTACAATAATGATATCAAACACGATTATTTGTATTTGATTAACCCCTCTATTAGAAGGCTTATGGTTCTTATAGACACATTTTCTTGACCTAAATTCTGAGAGGTGACAAAAGTAGCAGTGTTGTGTTTGGAAATCTGGGGCAGTGTACAGCTCAGGCCCTAACTGGCCAGTTGTCACACTGTAATCACTCAGTTATGTCACAGTTACTCCAGCCTATTCTTAGCTTTTCAGCCATGTGTTGTCATTATTTCCCAACCCATCGACCTGTCCTCAAATGTTCATTTCACCTTTTTATATAACCATTTGATCTTTGTAAATTGTTTATTACTGTCAGATTCCGTTTATGAATTTTCAGCACAAAATGAATAACTGCAAAGGGTAACATATACTTATTATTTCAACATGGTTCTAAATTGTTAAAAGAAAAATGCAAAGAAAGACCTGGCATTCAACATAACAACCAACCAATGTAATTTTGATGAAAAACACGTCACCACCAGTTAAGCAATAAAAAATACTTTCCACATCAGAAAATAGAGTTACAATTCCAAATGCTATTAAAACTTTATTGATAAATCTGTCACCCTGTTCCCTTAAAACTTCCTAACCTGATGTCTATGATGTGGCTCTCTAAAGTTAATTCTTTAAGGAAACAACCTCCATTGATGATATAACTGTACAAGTCTTGTACTCAGTCTTGTGTTTCAGAAAACTGTCATATTACTCTAACCATTTAATTAATTGAATCACGTTAATGTGATTTATTACTTAGCTCTATATTAAATACTTATTTACTTTTACTTTTTACTTATTTACTTTTTTGTTAATGTTGTTCCGTATGAATCTGTGCTTCCATTAGTCGAGAGAAGCTTTGGATATGTATGGAATACTGTGGTGGAGGATCTCTGCAGGATATTTATCACGGTGAGTGTTTTAAATTTCATAAAATGAAAAGTCACAAAGTCTTAATATTGTTGCATCCAACTCTAATCCTTTCCTGCTGACATATTGTGTTACAGTGACAGGACCACTGTCAGAGCTACAAATAGCATATGTTAGCAGAGAGACTTTACAGGTAATTTCACTTTTAAGTCACATTTTCATTAATTGTCAGTTTATGTTTGTACAACTCATACAGACTACATTCATTTCCTGAACAGGGTTTGGGATATCTGCATACCAAGGGAAAGATGCATCGGGACATCAAGGTACTACAAATTTTCATGACAGACATACGTACAGGGGAATACACCAAGATGCATTTTAGAACTACCTGTAAAGACCTACTGGATTCTGCGACTTATCAGATACAACTGTACCTGTATTCCCATGTTCATGTCTACGTGTTTATATGTTCTTGGTTGGTTGTAATCTGGAATGTAATTTCGTTGCTCTGAAATATGTGCAATGACAATAAAGTTCTATTCTATTCTATTCTACTGGCCCCTTTGCACAACAGTATTGTATGTTGAACTTTGAACATGCATTTAATATAAACTATATTCTTCATGTTGCTTAGTAACTTTGCAAGAAGGATGAATAACAAATAAAAGACAAACTATTAATTATTAATTAACACTGTTAATGCTTTTCTGGGCCTAGATGGCTGTTAATTCTATGTTGCAGCAACACTTCAGAGATGACAACTGAATTCATAGAAACAGTCAGTGAAGTACTCGCACTTAAAACATGTGACCGATGGTATTCTGCAGTTTTGGGGCTTAGTTGAAGGTTAACATCCTCAATGCATTCACACAGGCTGGAACCTCAGTTTCTCATGTTATCACAGAAGGTCAGGGCTGGACTTATTATCTTTTCTCGGCTTTACGCAGTGAGCACTTCCTATTTCCTCTACTCTCACCACAGGATGCCACCAGAGAGACTGTCAGTCACAGCCAACAGAAACACTGACAGTGAAACTGTCAAGAAGCTGTGATACTAGTTCAACTTTATTTAAAGTCAGATCAGTAACAAAGAAGTTAATGCTCCAAACAGACCAGATGTTAACAAGAACGTTTGACTTGTACTTGAACCCTTATGGTACACTAGTGTCAAAAAGTGTACATTTTGTATTGCTTTCAAATGTTTTCATGATGCAAACATGGCATGGTTGTTCAATGGGTTTGTTTTTCTCTGAATAAAATAAATGTTATGTGATTACAGGGTGCCAACATACTTCTAACTGACAATGGAGATGTGAAATTAGGTAAGTTGCTCTGTGGCATCTTAATTCTCAGGGACTCATCTGAAACTTTCAGTTTCCTGCAAATTACATAATCTGAAAGGCTCTTGTCTTCATTATTGCAGCTGACTTTGGGGTTGCTGCCAAAATAACGGCCACCATTGCCAAAAGAAAGTCCTTCATTGGAACTCCCTATTGGTGAGTGTCACCCCCAGTTTAACGTGCCATTGGCTCCTTTAATGAGCTTTGTATTCAAGCAAGAATTGATTGCAAAAAGAATAACGGGTTAAAACAATGTCCAGTCAGTTTTCTGCATGATCATATATCATGCAAGTCTCAAATGATTTATCTCGCATGCTGAAAAAGCAATTGTTATTGGCTCAATTTTTCTTTGAAGGAGTAACAACCTACACTGCAGTATGCAAGTTTTTAGAACATGTAGGTGCATGGGGCAGGAGTTTTGGGCTACTCCTGCAAAAAAAAATGTTCCACTGGGGTCCAAATAAACGTAGTAGTAGTGGTAGTAGTAGTAGTAGTAGTAGTAGTAGTAGTAGTAGTAGTAGTAAAATAGAAATAGTCATTCATTTCATTTTGATGTTCTCAACCTGTTTTGGTGTTCTACCTAATATCACTCAAAACCCTTGACTATCTGATTATATAACCCTAAACATTAGCCAACAGTCCTTTTTTCCTTTATTTTTTTGTTTTTCTCTAACATAAGATCCTGCCATATGTGACACTTGAGAAGCTGTTTTGTTTTGTTTACATTCTTGTTCTCCAATGTCAGTCACCGGCACAAATTATCTCACACAGGTTGAGAGATAGAGATGCCAAGCTGTGATTTGTCTTGGAGCAACATGACAAGACTATCATTAATCTGACTCATTAACCTTCATAACAGACAAACATGTCCTGTGGTCTGAACCTGGTATAGCAGAATCTAGTTTAGAAGACTGTGGGCAAACTGGTCCTGTCATAGCAGCTTAAGTGTAAAGTTATGTGTCTAAACTTGGAAATTTTGCTCTGATGATGGCTAACTTCCTCACTACTTTCTTGTTAGAATTCCTGAAATGGAGATTGGAGCCATTTCTGACTGTTTTAGTTTGTGCACTTCAAGGCTGTGGTATTAGGTGGATGGAGAATATTTGTGTTTGAATACACTGGACTTGGCCTAATAAACTCAACTATTACAGGTTCTTGGGGCTCTGTTCTGTTAACTGATCTTGACTTCTAAACTTAATAAAGATATGCAAATGCACAAACACTTTTCCTACACAGATCCAAAAAAATCTGCTAGTATTGGTATTCATTACATGACTGTATCTATATCAACTCTTTCTTCCATAGTTTTGAATTGCCACTGAAGCTTTGTTTAATTTGTGTAGGATGGCTCCAGAGGTTGCAGCAGTGGAGAAGAACGGGGGCTACAACCAGCTATGTGATATCTGGGCTGTTGGCATCACATCCATAGAGCTGGCTGAGCTACAGCCACCCATGTTCGACCTCCACCCAATGAGGTATGTCTCACTTTCTCAGTATCCGAGCTTCCTTGAATCATTCTTTGGCTGTTTCCTGCTTTTGTGCTTCTCTAATGTTTCATCACATCTTCTGATTGCTCCAATTGTCATCCTGTGTTAGTCATGTGTATTTTGCTATAATTAGACCAATGTTAGAGACCCTTTTTTATTCCTCACCTTTCATGAATATGTTTTGTTCCATTGACTGTTTTAAGCTTCTTTGAGGTTAATACATATTCTCTCCTTCAGGGCCTTGTTTTTGATGTCGAAAAGTAGCTTTCAGCCTCCTAAGCTAAAAGACAAAAACAAGTGGTGAGTCTATCATTCTCTCACTTACTTTGCCTTTGGTCATACTTGATCCTTGTGATAATCTCTGCATTAAAACAAAATCATCTCATTCCTTAGGTCTGCTGCCTTCCATAACTTTGTTAAAGTGTCTCTAACAAAGAACCCAAAGAAGAGGCCCACAGCAGAAAAACTTCTATCAGTAATAATACGTCTTTATGTTGTTGTCCTAAATGTTTTCATGTCCTCAGGAGATTAGAATATTTAAAACAAAGAACTCTTGTGTTTGTGTTCAGAGTAGAAAATGATGATGTTAGCAAAGTCACAAAAGTTTGTTTTGGCTCTTGTTTTCTGTGGTCTTTCCCTTTTTAGTTTCTGTTAAATTTATACACTCTAACACTAGCATATTTTAATCATAAAGCCATGACAAACAAGGAGAAAATCTGTGGGTTTTGGCTGAATTTTCAGCTGCAATGATTAGCACCGGCCCCTGGCCGCAATTTATTTAGTTTAGCTATTAAATTTAACTATCACATTCTTTCCAATGAAAATTTAATAGAATTAATGTTGTTTTATAGCGTAAACAAGTGGCCCAGCAGAACTATAAGCACTTATTCTGATACCTTAAGATTCCCTCTTTTATCATTATGAGATTAAAAGTCTTTGAATAATTGCAGTGTGAGGATTCATTACTAACAGTGAAACTAGGCACTTTCTGTACAAATGCTAAATTTCTTTATTTAGTTTCATAGATGTTATATTGGTGTCAGTCATCTGATTTATCTGCAATTATGCATCTGCTTATGGTAATCTGTCATTCTCTGGTGTTTCTTCCAGCATGTGTTTGTGGCCCAGACGGGTTTGACAAGAAGGCTTGCAGTTGACCTCTTAGATAAGATGAACAACCCAGACAACCATCAGCATTACAACGAAGTGGATGATGATGACCTTGAGGTAATGTCATTACATCACATGCAAAAGAAACAACTTTTTAGTTCGAGATGCTCAGACTTTGAAATTGGATTTTCTCTATAGAATATGGGAATTACACTCCCAACTGGAATCCCCATCATTCTTATGTGGCAGCCAAAGAGGTGGTACCAGTGCCTTTTAAAAGACCATTGTGCTTTTTTCCCAATCAACAGCAGTGGCACTGTCTTGGCCATGATGAATAAAAAAAAAGCTCTAAAGGCTATTGACTGCAGGCAATGGATTTTGCTGCAAAGAAACAGCCTCTGGGCTGCATAATAATGTGATGAAACAGAGATGCTGTACAAAAAGTACTTCTCAATTCTGCTTAAACAAGTTTTAGAACCAGTTTTTAATTATTTCCCAAAATAAACTTCATAACTAAGCCAAATGTCTCGGAGCAGCACAGAGTAAATGTTAGTCAACTTGGTAATGCTTTACCCCACCATGCACTTGTCTTGTCTAGTATTGGACTGGCTCTGCATAGCCATTTCCTTATCTTTAAATCTGTTTCTCATCACTTGTTTCAGCCCCTCTCTGCTGTCAGACACACCATCCGATCCAGCAACAAACAGTCCAGAGCCGAGAGGACACGATCAGAGATAGATTGTAAGTAAATAAAAAGCACATTTCAAAAAACTCAAAGCCATTTTCAAGACCAAATCTGTGTTGTCACTGGTTGTTGTGTCAGTTAGCCTGAGAGTTCAGGTCAGTAGAGATTTGGTGGCTTTTCTGAGGGTCATCCCACTAATCCTGCAGCACTCCCTGGCTCTGCTCCAGACCACAGCATGTGGTAGTGTGAATAAAAATAGCCTTGGGATTCACTCAAGAGGACGTGGTTATATTTGAGTTCATGATGTTTCTCTGTAGTAGTGTGTGTTATTTTAAGTAGCAAATAATTGCCCCATATCCCAACTCAATGACTTCAAAAAAATCACTTGTCTGAAGGGTCAGGAAAGGTTTAGAGATCTCTGAAGGAGAGATATTTTAGAAATTTTTTCACTCAAATAGCCTGCTTGGCTTTCCATTCATAACTAGTCACTCTTAAAAAGGTTACTTTTCAAACATGATTGCTTACAGATTATTAGTTAGTGCAATGTGATAGAATTATAGTCGATATCAGTAAGTATGGCTATAAATGCCATTATTTCGTTCACGGTTAAACACAGATTTTTGGTCCTTTCTTAACCTTTTCTTTGTTAGAATATGACACACATTTTCAAAATCTTTAGGTTGGACATTAAAACAATTACATCAATCAATTGATCAACAAATGCTTGCAAAATTCAAAAGAACTACACAATATTGAAATGTGATTAAGTTGTGAATGTAGATTAAATAAACCCTGTTGAAATGTAAGTAATGTAACTTTTACATAGTCGTGTAATTTCTTAGGTTTCATTACTCTTTGATTTGATTTTCTGACAAACATTTCAACTTGGACAAGTGTATACATTACAACAGTATTCGACACTGAATAGTGTTAGACTTTTGTGAAAAGTTCTTTAGTATAACTTGAATAAAATATTATGTGATTGTCGATATTGTTGAATTTCCAGTATGAAAAGACTCTTGTCTGATGACATGACCCTCTGCTTTGACGGGGTCGTCTGGTTGCGACCAGATAAGACAGACTCGCATATCAAATCAGCACACCTGAGGAATGGATGATGATGTATTCTACTCAACCTTTTTACCAAAAAGAATATATGTAGATGCCACCTCATTAGAATCCCCAACATAACTGTAACTTTCCTTTAACTGTAGGGTATTACAGTTGCATTTGTTTTTTTAATTTGGTGAACTAGTTAGAATCCAACACTGTTCATAAGTTTGCAGCCCTTCAGAGAAGTGGATTTGCAAATGTTTGTTTGTGTCGTCTTCAGTTGTAGATTAGATTTAAGCTGTGTTGTGCGTTTCTCATTTCATCATTTCTTTTTGGTTGATGTAGTAACAGTGCAGTGGTTGGATATCTGTTGTCGTCAGCCATATTTGTAAAGATGCCTGCTGTGCTTCGTTGTGCTTGCACTTGTTTGTACTGTGTTCGCTTGTACTAAGTATACTTCCTGTTTAGTGTTATCTATATTTCTCACTATTGTATCTGACTTTCCCTCCTACACGAAGCAAACAATGGGATAAGCCAAGGAGGGCCATGCTCAAGTCCTAGCTTCACTGAGCGACACAGGGGGGACGCAGGTTAGTGACAGTGTAGTGAGTCAGTGTGTGTTTATATTAATGCCCAGATTCTCTGGAAAATAGGATAATGCCATTGCTTGTAACAGAAGCTTGTGTGTGACATTTAAGTGGCACTAATCATGTAAGTTCCCCTGCATGGGTTAGCTAATTATTCAGCTTGTTTAGCGTGTCTAAGATCGGATTATTTGGATGTTGTGATGAAAAAGACATCTAATATATATTGAACTGACTAAAATAAGTCACATTTTATAGCACTAAGCGTATTCTAACAACAAGGAAGTTATCTTTGCTCACCTGATTCCTGTGCTTTTATAAATGTTTTCCTGTACTTTAGTTTCGCAAGTTGTGACTCACTCCCTTGTTGTGTTAACTGTATTTTAAGTAATCCAGAAACTCCACATTATCAGCATTCCCTAAAGAAGGATAACACTGCAAAAATCTGTGGTCTAAATTTTTCAATACAAGGTCTCTTTGTTAACGAGAAGCTGATTATGTAGGAGTATTTATTGGCAGGTTTGTTGATTTCTTTTGCCTTAATAATTGCTGCTGGATCACATCATGTTTATACTGAACTCTAAGCCAGCCTCCTCTATTGAATCAACAGTTTGGCAGAGAGCGACCTCAAACCTAAACTTAAGAAGAATCTGTTCCTTGATTTATTTTTAATCCGTACCCCTTCACTAATATTTCCCCAAGAGAACAGATCTGGTCAGTGTCAAGTGTGATCTGTGTTTGTCTTCAGTTACCACCTCATCTTCAGGCTCCAGACCAAACATCCATATCGCAGCTCAGTAAATCAATAAAGAACATCTGTTGTTTTAGCAGCTCTGTTACATTGGGAGCACTTGATCTGCGTATGACGTGGTAGGTTATGAGAATGGAGTGTGTTTTAATTCACAAGCAAACTGTCTCTGGCTTGAGGTGACTTGAAGTTTTGAGCACTGATGCCCTCTAGTGCCAAAGGCGCATACAAGAAAAATAAAAACAACTAAACAACTTTTGTCATTCACAGTTGACAAGCTCCAGTTCGAACCACCTCTTCGGAAGGAAACGGAGGCTCACTCTGAAATGGTGATTATCCTGTTTAGTTTAATGCTCGGGTTCCACTTCACCTTTCCATTTCTCTTGAATTTCTATCGATGTGAAAACACCCAGGTATATTTAGAAATGAAAGAATGCAGGTGTTTCATGTCTATTTGTGTGGATATGTGACTTTCCACAGGATGTGAGTAAAGATAATGACTTCCCTTCACCCTGGAGTCCCTTTGCAGAGGGAGGAATAACAACCAGGTAATCCATGGAAACTGTTGTCATGGGAACTGCTCCTATTTACCCCCTACTTTCTCTGCATCGGTCTCTGTCTCTCACTCATTTTACCTGGTTTATTTGGTTGCATCTCTAGAGCTTTATGCAGAGTCAAAACATTTTCCAGATCTTATGGAGTATTGTTATATAATACAGAGATCCACTGGATGATTAACAAATGGAAATAATTAACAATTTATAGTTCTATGAACAAAACAGCTTAATGTGTGTGAGTTGTGATGTTTTGTACCTAATATCCACTTTTGGCACTGCCTGCATACATATTTTCTCATGAATGATCTTCACTGTCTCGTAGAGCTGGGTGATGTATCGGATGAATTGGTACAATTTTTCTAATACCACCATACCAAAGCAGAGCTGAAACAACGGCTGCAGTGTTTTAACAGGCACTAAATTCTACATTATTTGTCTGCAGGGTAGAGTGTATTAAGACAAAACCACTGTTAACGACACACATCCTCCTCAGTAACAGTTATAATATTATACACGATCAAATAAAATGCTGATAGAATTAGCCACAAAACTAAAAAAAAAAAAAAAAGTCCAGCTGTGTAAAAACATATGGTGAAATCTTGAAAATGTTCTGTTACTAATATCTGGTTATACCATCCAGCACTACTGTGTCAAATTAATTTACTTACTGACTGACTTACCTGTGTGTGTGCATGAACTCACTCTCTTCCATCAGCACTTTAAATTGTTTGGCCTCTAAGCTTCTTCTCACTTGTCCATGTGCTTTCACTGTTTTTCTCCTTTCCTTTCACCTCTCTCTGTCCTTTTCTGTCCATCTTCCGTTCTGTCCTCTTGAAGGAGCCTTCTCAAAAGCGTTGAGGATGAATTATTCCAACGGTAACACTAACACCGTGTGTCCTGCACCATATCCCCATCCACTCCACTCCACTCCCCCATTCCTGCTTATGTGTGTGACAGAGTGGCCAGTTACTTGGTCCAAATCTTTTTCACAGTGAGGTTTAACATACATGTTCCTCAAGTCACTGTCCCTTCCTTCATGTGTGATGTGATCATAGCTGTAGATCTAAAGAACTTGGGGAAAGTAAAGAGATTTTAACATTAGCTGGTATTCTTCAAATAAAATGTTAACCTACCTAGACAGAGCTGCACAGTCATTGAATATCCATTGTTGTTTGAAGCCTCAGCCTCTGTACTGGAACTTTCCATAAAACACAGTTTTCACTTTAGTTTTTCAGGCTGAATCTTGCACAATGGCTAGTTTTAAAGGGTTTTTGTAGACTTGTATTCATAGTAAATAGAATATTTATGTGCATCTAAAAAAAAAGGAATATGAGCATCAACAAACATTTCTAAATACTCTCCACTCTTTATAAGTGCATATCCAAAAATAGAATAGTAAACTGTTTTTTAGGGGATGTGAGTTTTAGTTTATTCTCTAAACATAATCACTAAATTCTAGATTTGAAAATGAAAAAGGACAGCAACATTTTGTTTACTTTTTCTAAGAATATTAGGCTTGAGAGTTATGTGTTAACTTATTCTCTAAATTCTCAACCTTACACTTTGTTTTAATGTTTGTAAAAGGTGCTTTTGGTTCTGTGAAGCACAAGGTCTTATATGGAGCCAGGAAATTCTTTTGTTCTCTTATCTCTAAATGTATTTGTGGCATTCATCCCATGATACCCACTAGATAATGAGTGCGCCCCCTTGTTTCCCCTTAGTCATACTTTATCTCCAAGGAGGGATTTCTCATAAACATTTGTTCCACAAACTCCTCTCCTGAGATCTGATGACTCTGAAGTTCCACACTGAGTGTCATATTTTGTTGCAGGGGACACGTTGCTCCTTTGGAAGACGCCTTTGAAGAAGTGGAGCTGTGAGTAATGTTAGCATGTTAAGTCATAGCATTATATCTTTAGTTTGCCGCTTTCTATTAAAATAAAAATCCTATTTCAGATCAACCCTCAAGCCAGGAGTTCCCCCTCCTCTGCCCCCAAAGGTAAAACTTGTGTTTCTGAATACGTTCTACCATTTGCACTTTTGCAAATGTTGCTCCCATTGTTAAACCATAAAGAAAAAAAAAAACAGTCCTGGATCCTGTTTCCTTTCAGCCACGACTGAACAGTTCATCAGAGGAGCTAGGACTTAATGATGAGCGGTCTCTGACGGTGCGGAGGTTTCCTAATTCTGAGAACGGGCCGAGTCAGGCAGCCCGTAGACAGAGCACACCTGGGCAGGGCAACAAGTTGGAGCACTCTTCTCCAGATTTCCTCTCTGTCAGCGTCAGCAGCCCCGGCCTTTTGTCTCATGCATCTGATCCTGGTTAGTCCAACATTTCTCGTTGTCTGTATTGTGTCCTTTGACTTGATTGGTTTATTTTATTGCTTGATCTGAATATCTAATTGGTGCTGAATGAGCAATTATCTTGTTTTTACAAGCTCTCTGTAAATCTGAAAGTAAAGGTAAGGTAATGTTGTGGTTTGGTTTTATTTAAATAAGTCGTACTCTACTATGCCAGTGGTCTTTAAGCTGCAAATCTTCTCTGACAGACAATGATTCAGATGAGAGTGTCAATGGAGGCAGTCCTAAGCCACCACCCAACCGGCAACACAGAAAGGAGAAAAAGGAATTTCCTGTGAGTTTTAAGATCTCTCACGACATACTTTGTGGCTAAACCTGTATAAATAAAGGCAACTATACTTCCTATCACCAATCTAATTGATTTTGGAATAAAAAAAATAAATATCTGCAGTCTTAAATCTTGTGTTTCATATGCAGAGTACGTCCATCTGGCCATGACCCACCACCAAAACCTCAAATGTGATGTTTTTCCTTTGGTGGATCCAAACACTCACTGTTAAAGAGGGAAATTTGGCATCCGCTTATGTTAGACATTTAACTGACTTGGACAGAACACACACAACTGAAAACAATCAGAACTGTTTTGAACAGACGATGGCTAAATTTAAAATAATTGTTGTTTTGTCTGTAGAATCTGTATCTATGGTGTCTTATGTTTTTTGTTGCCTCTGCTTCCCTTTAGAAACCAGCTATCAACGGTCTTCCACCCACTCCTAAAGTACTGGTGAGTGAATTGTCTGTATTGTTCCTCAAAGTCCTCACTTTTCACCACTGGTGTGGTTTCACGGGCACTGTCATTAAGCTCTGTCTGAGCTGTTGCTGTACATTCTGCAGATAGTTTGGTTTCTGCATAGTTTTTTGCTTTGAGGTTGTTGCTGCCCCGCTCCACCTCAGCTCAGCTCATTAAACTCTGGCTGACATTTTCACTTTTCTCTGAGCCAGAACTGTGCTGTGTTTTTTTTTGTTTGTTTTTTTTTGTTTTTTTTTATTGCAGATGGGAGCTTGTTTCTCAAAGGTGTTCGATGGCTGTCCACTGAAGATCAACTGTGCCACATCATGGATTCATCCAGACACCAAAGGTTAGACACATACAGACATATACACTTTTACACAAGTATCATAAACAAATTAACATGATTAATATATTATAAGTTTAATTAAGGGGGCAACACGGTGGTGCAGTGCACTCGTGCCTCACAGCAAGAAGGTCCTGGGTTCGATTACCGGGCGGGACCTTGGGACCTTTCTGTGTGGAGTTTGCATCTTCTCCCCGTGTCTGCGTGGGTTTTCTCCGGGTACTCCGGTTTCCTCCCACAATCCAAAGACATGCAC
>JAQQZY010000016.1:19144737-19157134 GCA_030068375.1 Ostorhinchus rueppellii | reverse complement strand
TTAAGTAGCTGGGATAGGCTCCATGCGACCCCCGTGACCCTAGTGAGGATAAAGCGGGTATAGAAAAATGAATGAATGAAAGCTAAATTAAGACCATATCTTTTTCCCCTTTGCAGATCAGTACCTAATCTTTGGGACAGAGGACGGTATCTACACATTGAATCTTAATGAGTTGCATGAAGCCACAATGGAGCAGGTAACAGCAGCTGAAGTCAAGATAAAGAAAGATTTTTTTAAATCTACATTCTGAGATTCTCATAGAAGTTTAAAATCTGAATAAAATATAATAACAGGTGGAGAGCAACCACAACTTGTGCTTGAAAACACACTTTATAGAAAGCCATTAGTCACAATGAGCCCCCAGCAAACAGCTGTTATTACTCAATATTGTTTAATATTCACATTGGGAGCATCACCAAACTCTGGCCACACTGCAACAACACTTTGGTTCTTAATTGTGATTTTAAAAAGGTCCCATTTTAACTTTTGCAGAAATAAATTTACAGAAAACCTTCAGCAAGCAGCTAATTCCCATTATACACTGCCTAATTCAATACATTTTTACAATTACAAGTCTAAAAGGAATGCAAAGATGACTAATGTTAATCTCTGTTGAAACCTTTCCATAGCTGTTTCCCAGGAAGTGTACATGGCTGTACGTCATTAACAACAACCTGATGTCGTTATCAGGTAAGTGATGAACTTATTATAGCCTCCTGTTCACTGGCCACCGTCGTAACCTGCTGCTTCTTTGTCCTGTGTTATCTCAAGACAGTCGCTCCATATCTGCAGCCCTGAAATAACCATTTCTTTTGTTTGCTGTCAGAGAACCTTGTAAGAGTTCGGTCCTTGTAGCACAATGCCTCGTGTTGCACATGTGGCTTTAAAGCCTGTTCTTCCACTGACGAAACACTCAGACCTATAGACCTCTGTAGATTACCAGAAAACCCACAACAAAACCATGCTTCAAAATGGAAGACAGAGATGCGATCTGTTGTCAGAAAACCCAGATAATCTATTATTTGAGACCGAACTGTCTTCGGTTTTCTGTCCTAAGAGCCAAAACCTTTTCTCAGTTTAACGTTTGAGGATGGGGTTACAAAGTGTGAGGTCTACTTTCGGTTTATTTTAAGCAGTTTGCCCCTTGATATACTTAACCTCTGTTCTCTTCTTCTCTCGTCTTGGACACTGTCCATCCTCCTCTCGCCTGGCTTGATTTGATATTCTACTAACTGGCTTCATCAGAAGGTAATCATGCTTCACATCATTGTCACTTCTATTTTTACCCCTGTTCACATCTAACCTTTCTACATGTTAAAGCTGCTTCATGGGATCTAGGCTTTATGATCTAATGCTATATGTTTTTGATGATTTGATTATTCTTACACATATTCCAAGGCGTCTGTCATATACAAGTGCTTTCTAATTCTTCTCCGTGAACACTACTGTAATCTGATACCTACATTTTTAAAAAATTTTTTTTTACCAATGTCTTCTGCTTTAGGGAAGACCTTCCAGTTGTATTCCCACAATCTCATCGGCCTGTTTGAGCAGCTGAAGAAGCCCGGCCTTGCTGCTCAGTTTCAGACTCACCGCTTCCCAGACAAAATTTTACCCAGGTGAGATCAACAGACCCTGGTTTTTTGGTCTAAATCTTGTCCCATATATAATGTTTTGGTTTTTTCCAACAGTTCCATATGTCACACTTGTCAGATGCTGTAACTTCTCTAATAAGGTCACAACTCTGCCTTTATAACTTTAAGGCTGTTGCTACATTCATGCTGTGCTGTCCCCCATTTTCATTCTTTGTTGCTGTCTACCATCATGACTAATGACTGTGGTGATACAAAAAAAGGAGAAGCTCTGGCCGACTTCCCTTATTCTAGACGTCAGCAACTCTTTTAAGTCTGTGGTCACAACTTCTTGACTGTTTTCTCTCCTCAGGAGATTTGCCTTGACAACTAAGATCCCTGACACAAAGGGCTGTCACAAGTGTTGCATAGGTGAGTTCCCATTTTTCTCCCAACCCCTTTATGTTTGCATATATATATTTACATTACATGTTTTTAATCTGAGTCAACACACAAGTAATATATCCTACCAGTTTTATGCTATTTGCTGAAATATTTCTATTGTTATAGTTTTTCCCCTCTGCATTATTCTTTGTGAACTAGATTTTGATTAGTGACACTGAAAGATCGGAAAGCCTTGTCCACACTACTGCAAAAAGATGAATTATTGTTATTATTATTATTATTATTATTATTTATTTCTATTTCTTTGGATCCACATTTGGTTCTACCAGTGGTTAGTCGTCTTCTTGTCTATCATCTCATGATACATCATACACGGAGCACATTAAACTGTGATCCGCCAGTACAACTGTCAGTTGTAACTGGAAACTGAATTGCCCCTCAGGGATAAATAAAGTTGTCTGAAGTCATAGTAGCAGATTTTCTCCCATGACCACATTACCCAACATTAATTGTTCCAACAAGTAAACTGAAACGGTACAATATTGTACCTCAGTTCGCACCTTCCTGTAGCTGCTTCACGTAATGAGTATGCACCTGAAGCTACATTTTTGCGTATTAACTTATTTTTGATACCTAACTTGTCTTTACTTCCTTTTTCCTATTGCTTTGTTTTGTTTCACTATTTCCAAAAGGTAGAGTTAGGATCCTTTTTTATTTTCAGCATCTGTTTAGTGGATGTTTTTTTTGCAAACGGTGGAAATATTTAGTTAAATAAAGGTCAATCAGCAGATGTTAGATAATTAAAGGAATAAAAATAGCTTCTCATGTTTTTGTTTCACTGGAGAGGGAAAATAAAATGACTATTTGCTCACATTATCATATCACTGATGTAGACTTCAGCGCCACCTAGTGATTGCTGATCCAGCTGGCTTGTTTGTCTTCTTTTTTGTGTTTACTTGGGTTCTTTTGTCTGTCATAGGCGAGGTTTTACTTTTTTAACAGTCTTCCGAAGCCGAGTTTTTTATAAATATTTCTCCCAGATTTGTTAATTTACCGTGACCTCCTGTACATCCAAGCTTCATTCATCTGCTTACATCACATTCCTTTCAAACTTTACAGTGAGAAACCCATATACAGGCCACAAATACCTCTGTGGAGCTCTGCAGTCTGGGATTGTACTCTTGCAGTGGTATGAGCCCATGCAGAGGTTCATGCTCATCAAGGTCAGTTCTTGCATCAGTAAATTTATTCATCATTTTCAACACAAAATAACACACGGCAAAATGCGGAGTTTAATTATTGAAATGTTGTCTTCCCTGTCTTCCTGCAGCACTTTGACTTCCCTCTCCCTAGCCCACTCAAAGTGTTTGAGATGCTGGTGGTCCCAGAGCAGGAGTACCCTCTGGTGTGTGTGGCCATCAGTCAGGGCACAGAGCCAGGCCAGGTGGTCCGCTTCGAGACCATTAACCTCAACTCCTGCTCCTCCTGGTTCACAGAGATGGGAACAAGTGAGTCAGATGTACAGATGGACAGACCATTCTAACACATTAAGTGAAGCAGTTAATGAATGTATGTCTGGGAATTGAAATTAGCCTCAGTAAAGTTAACACTACAAGCAGATGCAGCAGATTAATGACTACAGTTTTTACAGTTTTTTAACTCCATTAATGCTGTTGCAGATAATCAGCAGGTGGATGCCATACATGTCACTCAGTTGGAGAGAGACACGGTATTGGTGTGTTTGGACCGTAAGTATAAAGTTTCCATTGTAGTATCAATCAGACCAATATTTTTTTACATATTAACATATTCATTTTTACAAACTGTTGTTATAAGTTGACTCAGAGTGGCTGATGAGTAGTATTATGCTCCTTATTTAGAATTGTGCATTTGGAATGAAATAGTTAAAGATAAATAAATAAATAAATAACCCCCATCTAGCGTTTTTAACCATTATGATCAAATTGAACACTTTAGTGTATAGACCTGGTGGTTAATTATTGGACTTTCAGCTTTTTCCTACCTCATACTGTTGTTTTTATATCAGTATTAAACAATCCACTTACTGTATTTTTTTTTTTTTTTTTTTTTACACCCACCCCTCAGAAAATTTGAAGATAGTTAATCTCCAGGGGAGGCTGAAGTCCAACAAGAAGCTTGCATCGGAGCTCAGTTTTGACTTCTGTATTGGATCTGTTGGTAAGCTTTTACACAGGTCTTCTACTCCTGTCTTGTTGTCTAAAGAAATTAAATTCCTTTGGATTAAATACCTTATAGTCAGTTCTTACATCAAAGATCATTTTTGGCTACTTTTGGTATACTGTTGACTATTTACCCCCCTGTTTGAAACAGTGTGCCTTCAGGACAGTGTGCTGGCCTTCTGGAAACATGGCATGCAGGGAAAGAGCTTCAAGTCTAATGAGGTAAAATAAGCATGTTTACAACACATAAGTTAAACATGATACCAATCCTCTAATCTCTGTCTAATTAAAAAGTCTACTTCCCTTTATATCATGATGTGTGTTTATCGTAAACTGTAGGTTGAGTATAATTTATTCAATGCCAGGCCAGTACATTCTTCAAGTTTTACCCCTCTAGAAAAGATGTTTCTAGAATAGGAAAAGTTACGAAATCTAGATTTTAACTTTCAAAAATTGTAAAATTAATGTTGGGTAAAAGCATCTGTCAGTTTTCATTAACTGTAGTTTGTCGCCTTGCTGAATTTGAGCTTGTTTGTTCTACACATGAACAGTTGCCTGAGGCTCTGGTCAACAATGATACTGAGTGCTGCTTGTTTACATGCATGGCTACATGCTGCAGGTGATCTCAGCAGATTAACCCTCAGGTGGAGCCAGACAAAGTGTCTTTATGTCGGGCCTGGGTAATGAGTTTGTCCACCTTTCACAGAGGGATTCCATGTTAACCTGATCACGAGTCGCGCTCACACAGCAACACAATAAAAGTTCAAGAGATCGCCGGGAGGTGAAGCATTCTGTTTTTATGAAAAGTGATATGGTGATAGGGGTTGTCCTTTAGAAAATCTCCCAGTGTCCGTCGCGCGGCGCTCAGATGAAACAGACGGTTTGTTCGCCGAGTCTGTGACCAGTCCAGCTTGACAGATCTCCCATAGCAAGGATTTTTTGAAATGTCAGCTCTCATGCAACATTAATGCTCAATCATAAATGAGACCCGTCACACAACAGGGGGTAGCTCTAAATAATTCAGCCCTCGTCTTGTTATGATTCCTCTGAAAAGCGAAGGCATTGAAGGGGGGCCGACCTGTTGATCCGTGCTCGCTTTGGTGGGTGCTTCTCCAAACACCCGAGACCTTGTTCTCATTTAGACTTAAACAGATCAGATCTCTCCCAAAGCCAAGGACTTACACCCAACACGTGTCACAGGTTGACCACCTCGCATATGTCGACAAGTTTTCACGACACGTCAACATGCGAGTGTGTGTTTTGAGGGGGCGGCCATGTCTTTTACGCTATAGAGTGTCAGAATGCATCTCGTGACTAGAATAGCTAAGGATTGTACACAGTAACACTAAGTCCCTGGAGACGGCGTTCAAACACCGACACACTGCTCAAAAGGAGGGAGGGGATATTTTTGCAAAACAAGATCTAAAAGGAAATGGTCACCCCCAAGGAAAAGTGAAAACACAGGACTGATGCAACTAATGGTTTTTATTTATTATCTGTTATTTTGGTGAATATTTTGTTGGTGTCTGCACATCTTTGAAAAATACGCTGATTACCCTAAAGCCTTTTAATACTAAAATACACATGAAGTGTATCATAGTTGCTGATTACCTGTTAATGTGTAAACAAAGCAAAATACTGAGTTTTAATGTAAAAATGACTGTCTAATTTCATCCAGGTTTTCTCAAAAAGGGGCTTTTAGTTTCAGTTTCTCTTTCGTTACATTAGCAATAGCATTTTATCCAGTTTGTATGTCATGCATATATTTGCCTGTTTTATCTGTGTTAATCATTTCATGCTTGTCCACTTGGAGCTGCATTTTGGTTGCACTAACCCAGATTTACAAACCAGTCAGACCTGAAGTTAATCATTTATTTTATCTTTAACGCTAGCAGTGTTTCAGATGTACAGAAAACCAGCTGTCACTTTAAAGCTGTTGTGTTTTGTTTGTTTTTTTCATCCTCAGGTGACTCAGGAGATTTCTGATCCGAGCAGAGTCTTCCGCCTTCTTGGTTCTGACAGGTTGGTACACAGATAATTCCATCCTGAGCTAAGTCGATGCACATGAGTGGCCAGCCCATCATCGAAAACCTCAGATGATTAGAGGATAGTCTCTCTGCATCCTCCTCATATGTCTCATTACTTTCATAAAACTAGACCCGTTTGACC
Source organism: Ostorhinchus rueppellii (assembly GCA_030068375.1). Lineage (NCBI taxonomy): Eukaryota > Metazoa > Chordata > Actinopteri > Kurtiformes > Apogonidae > Ostorhinchus > Ostorhinchus rueppellii. Next base: position 19,150,788 of record JAQQZY010000016.1, on the reverse strand, counting down.
TGGAGCCGGTCTCTAAACCCACAGCTCTGCTCTCTGTGTCTCTGCAGGACTCTCAACACTTGCTCATGTTCTTAACTCGGATAGTTTCATTTTATTTACTCGTTTTGTATCTGAATCGATTCTGTCCCTGAATGCACCGCTGACATTATCTTCAGATATCTTCCATCTTTCCATTCTCCGTCTGATTCAGTACTTCTACGTTTGATGCATAAAAGTACCCATTAACTGAATAAACTCATCTCCATATTCTTTAAACCTGTAGATAATTATGAATGGATCTTTTAGCTGCTTTTAGATGGAATTGTTAAAGGAATCGGATTATGATAAGCATCCAAATAAAAGATCAGAGAAACTACATTTGGAGGACAGAGCCAGTTAGATCATGGTGAATACAGACCTAAACCAAACTGTTTACAGCTAGAGAGCCTGAAAAATAATTTCTTCAGGATCCACATTTACATTAATACACATTGAATTGCCACAGTGTCCGACACTTTCGTCATAAAAAACAGTGTCAGTGTCACCTTTTTACGTATTTTTTACTACTTTTATATCATTTTTATCATAGTTCATCTCATACCCTGTCACATCTTTTACTTTACGTTCATCTTTTTGCATCTTTGACATCTCATCTCATCTAATTCAGAACATAAATTCACTCGTTATTGTTATGCATTTTACTGGTATCCCAATCGAACAGCTCTGCAGCTCATTTTAGGCCTCCGTGTTGGAAAGGGGCCCCTAAATAAGTAATTTGTTCAAGTTGTTCAACAAATCATCTTATAATTTTATCACTTTATTAATGTCACTATGAACTGATTTATAAGCTTTTTTTTTTTTTTTAACCTTTATTGGTTTGGGAATAATTTTAACCAATAAGCTGTGGGATGTAAATGACCAAAAACTGAATAATAATGTCAATTTCAGTGACAAATAAGGCCTTTTTCAAACTTCTTTCCAACACCACCTGTATAAAGCAGTCTTAAAACAGACTTTGTTCTAAACCCTATGAATAAATATTAAGAATTATTATTATAAACCACATTTAATAAAAACTGGACCATCAACATCTCCAAAGTGTAGGTCTTGCCTTTAGAGAAAATGCCTTCTCTTACATCTTGTGACCAGTTTGAGCTGATGTGCTCTTGGTCTGAGCTGCAGATACAGCAGGTTATGATGTCACTCACGTACGTTCTGAACACCGAGGAGTCAAACAGCTTAGTTAGCGATGACTCCTGATAGAAAGGCCTGTCCTGTGGCACCAGAGCAGGGCCTCTGTCTCTGCCCAGCCCCCCATGTTTTATTCACCGCCGCCTGGGCAATGCCAGCCTGGTTTGAGTGTCTCTGCTGGCCTCTGTAATTTCATCTGATGGATCGGACAGTATGGACTGTAGCGTCCCTGCTCAGCTGTCACCGCCTCGAGACGATGGAGATGAAGATGCTCCGCTGTCATCGAGATCTCGCCGTCATCTGACTGGTGTTTAACGTGCCAGTTAGCATGTCTGCCTGTCAGAGCGATGCTATCGGAGCAGATTAATACCACCAACATGACGCTTGGGCTTTAGCATTAGTTGTCAGAGCACAGTCTAATTAATAGCTTTTCACTCAGCTCTATCCCTCAGTCATTAAGTATTTTCTAAACATGTATCATCGTTCCTTAATAGAGGGGTTTTTTTTTATGTTGTTCCCCTGCTGTCGAATCTGTTCATTTATGAAGGAACAAAATTTTTATTTTTTATACATTAGACCATGAACAACATAGATTGACTCTGTTTTCAGAATGTCAAAAGCCCGAGACAACAAACAGTACCGCTGCTGCGCTCAAACATTTAATTTCTTTACAAGACGACAGGTTCTTCAGCAGCTCCGTCACAAACAAAAAGCGCTTTCATTTTGCCAAAGTTGGAAAGTAAAATCTGCAAAAATGGCTCTCTCTTCGAAGCACAACTCAAGTTTTTCATAGTTTTAAGCCAAAAGAAAACAACACAAGTGAAAGACATTTGACTGAACAATACATCCCTTATGTCCTCTTAGACAGGAAATTAATGTTCAGCTTCTTGTACCTCACATTGAAGCTGTGGGTTTGTGGTTTGTGGTGATGTAGCTGTGAACATAGAAGTCTTTGTCTTTTGTTTCTTTAATTGTTTTTCTCACAGGATTCTACAGTGTTGTAATGGAATACTCTTTAGAGACAATAGGGTCATAGCTTTTGTTATTTTTTTCCCCTTTTTATCCAGTATTTCTTCAAACATTGAGCCAGGGGTTATTCAGCATCATGTTTGGCTCATTGTTTTGATGCCTCAAAGGCAAAAGAAGTGAAACTCTGACTTTTTTTGGAGAGAAATGTTGAGTCCAACTCTGCTGTTGCACACAGACATCATCACGGAACAAAAACCTTGGTTTCACTTCTAGATGAGCTGCTTGACAGATGCTGAAAGTAAAGACAAAGAGGAAAAACACAAACCATGTCCAGTCCAAAGGGTAGAATCATCCATCTGTTGCTGCGTGGTTCTTTTGCTCTGGAACACTATATATATATTAGTTTCCAGTTCTTGTCGTCATAAATTCTATTGTTGATACTCACCATTTCCCACAACTTCCTGTTTTTACTTTTTCATTTCTTAATTTCTCTCCCTTTAATTTTAACATGTCTCCCCCAGGGTCTGAAAAAGTCTCAAGTCTTGAATTTACAAATCTACCCTTTAATACCTTTAAAGTCTTTAAAAAGTATCAAATTTGATATAGTAAATCTTAAATTATATTGCCATGAATGTGTTTATTGTGTTTAAATGTCTGATTAAAGCTACAAAGAAAGTAACTATTAGTCTACTTAGTTCACATCTGACAGTTTATTATTAATTAGAAACCAATTATTGCTAAATTTGCAGCCTCCAATGGAAAATGACTCCGAATAGTGGGGATAAAGGTGTTGGTTGGGCTGTTCACGTACGGAAAACAATCAAATTTCATGATTATTTTGGTCAATATTGAAATCACGATTATTCAAATGATTAATTTTGAGTTTCACAGTGCATTTATTCAGTATTTCTCTCTCTCAAAAACACTTTGTTTTGCATAAAGAACCAATAACATTCAAAATGAAAATAAATTTTGGCTCCAAATATGTACTTTTACAGCTGTTTTGGAATGGAATGTTTTGCGCATGCGTGTCTCGCAGACATTGTGTAAAGAAAAACGGAAAATAAATCATTTCAACTGGATGATGTGAGTGTTGAGATCCTTTAACAAAACGGAAATCATGATCAAAACTCAATTAATCGCACAGCCCGAGGTGTTGGAGTACATAAATACATTGTCCTATTCCAGGAGTCACCAAGTGTTGCCAGTATGGCTGTGAAATGGGCATTAAATTCTGTTCTGTCTTAAATGTAACTTGTAGAAGCGTGTAGGAACCCTGTCTTTCCATTTATTTCCTCCTGATACAATGCACGCACAGGTGTTCAGTATCATTTCAGTCCAGATGGTTTTAGAAGTTCTGTTTTAAGTTTTGTAATGTGTGAGCATCAGGAAGTTGTCTGCAGTGGGTATTACAGTGCAAGTGGCGTCGCCCAGTGTTTCTAAGTGTGTGTGTGTTTTGTGTGCGCTTCAGGGTGGTGGTGTTGGAGAGCCGGCCGACCGACAACCCAACGGCCCTCAGTAACCTCTACATCCTCGCAGGACACGAGAACAGTTACTGAGCTAATGTCAGACACCACAAGAAGACGACGACTGGCTTCATTTTTGGGAGACCCCTCCAGACTTTGACATGTTGAAATGGGAGGCGTGCGTTTTTAAACAGTTATTGGGAGATTTTCGTTACCGATCAGAGGATGGACAGGTCGGTGGGTAAAAGCAGAGCCTCTTAGGTTCGGATTCATTCGTAGCCTTACACCAGCAGCGCGTCGACTGTAGCCCCGCTCTTCACGAACGACGACAAGAGCTCCAACGAACATCGTTACTTTGCGTTTTTCTGACTTTTCTGTACTGTGGACTGAGTTACAAACATTTTATCTAGAGGTATTACTGCAAAAGTGCCATTAAAATTCACAAGAATTTGTGATTGTATTAGCAAACAGTGGGAGATTTGTGTTATTTTTCTGCAACGTGTCACTCCTAATGAGTCGATGGCAATTTTATTAGGCTTGAAAGGAGATTTTTTTACAGCTCTGTAGTTAAACTAATAGATCAAACAGAAACCCATGAGCCGTGTGGGTTATTGAAGCAATATTTATTAACCTCATGTTAAGTAATAGTTGGATTCCCAGACGGTGACTGTGCAGTCCTGCTCTGAATAGGATTAACTACCTAGTGAACAGTTTTCTGAGCAGCTTCGGGTTATTTTTACCGCTTTGTAATATAGTCGCATCTATCCTTTTCTGCTGCATTTTTAGAAGTTGAATATAATGTAAAATGTTTTCCTTTACCCCTTCTTTTATAGACCTTTTACTTTCATTATTTGCACCATGTAAGCACTTTTGTACATTTTTTTTTTTTAATTTAAAATCAAATGACAAAATGAGGGACGATGCTAGGTTTTGTCAACATCTTTGCATTCCCTTTGCAAAATGTTTAATGTATGCTGTTTTTGTAATAAAAAAACGCTGTTGTTAACAAGATAACCTCACCGGTTTGGTTTTATTTTTGTGTCTCTGTCAGCAGGGAGGTGTGTGTCATTAACTGTGGTCTCTGATGGGAGGAATCGGGAGATGACTGACGATTAGTTTCCATTATTCCCTCCTTTAGTCTCGTATTCTACTACTGTGCAGTGACTAATTGGTCTCAATGGAACCAGATATAGTGTCACATTTATGCATTTCTGTTTTCCATGTAAAGTCATGCATATTATGGGTTTTAACTGTTTTAAGAGGAATCAGTACATTGTTGAAATATTTGCGTTGTGTATTTGTAGACAAGTGAAATACACAACAGCAGAATAATCCACGAATTACTCTCATTTTAATTTCTGCTTCTGATAAATGTTGAAAAACCTATAAATCTGCAAACGCAGCTGATGTTTTCCTCCTTTAGGTGGATTGGGGCTCATCTGTTCCTATGGGAATGAGGTTGAAGTGAAGGGACGTGTGGCAGCGGAGTACAGGAAGTCATCAAAATAAGACAAATGAAATCTCAGTTGTGTATTTGTGGAGAAAAAGGTTTTCATATTGTTTATTTAACCCATGAAGACCCAGTGCTATTTTAGTCAATTCCCGAATTTTTTTTTTTTTTTTTTATCTTTTAACTAATCACCATTTAATCTAATATTATGCTCTGTAGTTTGTGTTTTTAAGCACAAATCAGGTATTTTCCGACATTTAATTCTCTGATCATGATGTTCATAAAAGCTCAGATTAAAGTTGAGGGTTATTGTATCAAAAACAGCAAACTGAAGAAAAAGTGACTTTTTTTTTTTTTAAATGTGTCATTAACTGAACATAAAACAAGTGTGTAAATTCACTGTCATTGATCCAACTCCATGGGTTTTACTGGTGAGTCAACGTTGTAGAAGATGACGGTGTTTCCATGGTAACTAGAATAGAATAGAATGTCTTTGTCATTGCACAAGTACAACGAAATTGAAGGATGCAGTTGTCCAAAGGTGCAATAATAAAATATATATACTGTAAAAATATATACCTCCATACAGACATACCTCCACACACAAACATACACATATTAACACACATATACATTTATATGTATATGTGTACATATGCATACCTATATCCACACATAACAATAAAACAAGATGTAAAATATAAAAAGTTATAAATATGGGAATAAAAAGGCAATATTTGGAGTAATTCTACAGACTACACACCTCAACAAGAATTTTTAGAACATCACTGCATTCACAACTTTAATAGCTCGTCGGCTCATTCTACTTAAATGGAAAGAGAAACCCTCCAACATTCAACCTGTGGATTCAAGACTTTATGAACTATGTGACATTAGAGTCAGCCCTGTGATGAACTGATGACTTGTCCAGGGTGTACCCCACCTTCGCCCTTAAGTAGCTGGGATAGGCTCCATGCGACCCCCGTGACCCTAGTG
>JAQQZY010000016.1:19130475-19142325 GCA_030068375.1 Ostorhinchus rueppellii | reverse complement strand
TTACTTTACCATACCTTACTTTACCATACTTTATCTTACCTTACCTTATCTTACCTATCTTATCTTATTTTACCTTACCTTATCTTACTTTACCCAACCTTATCTTACCTATCTTATCTTATTTTACCTTACTTTATCTTACTTTACCTTATCTTACCTATCTTATCTTATTTTACCTTACTTTATCTTACTTTACCTTACCTTATCTTACCTATCTTATCTTATCTTATGAACTAAAGCTGTGAGACAAATGTATGGGAGTGAAAACAAATATAATTATGCAGAAGTGCTGTCTTTATCTACATAAAACAGAAATACTCCAGTAAAAGACATTGAAAATGTACTTAAGAACATGCATGACCATCACCATAAACACACTCAGTTTAGAGCTGAGGTGACAAACATAAGGCCCAGGGACCAAAACTGTGGAATAAATGAGTAAACGTACCAACAGTCCAGTGTGTCCAGCTGGCTTTAGTTCAAATTTACTGTGTTTTATTGTGAAAAGTTGCAGAAATAAAATGACCTTGTGAAAAGGTTTACATTTACATGCTATTCTTTCACAATAAATGTGAATAAATTATGAGCAATCTGACATTTCTTACATAAAATAAGTGCAGTTTTAACAATATTATGTATAAAATGTTTTGTGTATCAGTAGATCCACTGTGATCTGTACGCTGTAATGCACAAGTCAGTGATAAGATGAGGCACAATATTGTTAAAAAAAAAATTCCTAAGAAATTTCAAATGATACAATTTTTTAAGGGGTAGTTTGTAGATGTAAACATTTTGACAAACAAATGTCAGGTTGTTCAGGTTATTTGTTCGGGTCACATTGTTTTGTGAACAGACAGAATATGCAAAGATATTTTGTCATTTTAGACATTTTCATTATGTACATTTACTTTTTAGCTTCAAAATTAAGAGGAGGGATGAATCTGACTCAGGTGTGTTGTCAGATGAATGGATGAATTGTGATTCAGTTCTTTTATCTGATGAATGGATGATATAACTCCATTTTTTATTTGATGAATGAATGAATTCTGTGTCAGTTCTTTTATTTGGTGAATGGATGACCCCTGACTCAGTTCTTTTATTTCATGAATGAATGACTCCTGACTCCTTTAATTTGGTGAATGAATGACTACTGACTCAGTTCCTTTATTTGATGAATGAATGACTCCTGATCTTAGTTATTTTATTTGGTGAATGGATGAATCCTGACACCTTTAATTTGGTGAATGAATGACTCCTGACTCCTTTAATTTGGTGAATGAATGACTCCTTACTCACTTCTTTTATTTGGTGAATGGATGAATCCTGACTCCTTTAATTTGGTGAATGAATGACTCCTGACTCCTTTAATTTGGTGAATGAATGACTCCTTACTTCTTTTATTTGATGAATGCATGAATCCTGACTCCTTTAATTTGGTGAATGAATGACTCCTGACTCCTTTAATTTGGTGAATGAATGACTCCTTACTTCTTTTATTTGATGAATGCATGAATCCTGACTCCTTTAATTTGGTGAATGAATGACTCCTGACTCGGTTCTTTTATTTGATGAATGAATGAATGACTCCTGCTGCAGATGCGCTGTTTGACGCGGTGTGTTTTATTTTGGAGGTCTCTGCAGGATGTTTTCCTCCGTCGGCTCTTTAAAGCTCATGTGGTCTGTGTTCGGTCTCAGTCCGGCTCTGATCCTCCTCTGGTCTGAGACTAAACCCCTTCTTCTTCTGTCACATCCTGCTTTTTCCGACACCTGCGCACATTTCCACCAAACGTAAGTGCACGCGCCTTTTATTCCTTGACAAACACGAGGATTATGACTTTCATATTTCATATACAAACGATGAAATATGTCTGATTTTATAATGATGTGAATTTCATGAGGCAACTTCACTCAGACTTTAGGATTAAGGGAACTCTTATTTTGAAACTAATCGCCGGTTTATAGTTATTAGTAATTATTTGTATTAATGTATTTATTTTTATTTCCGCTATTTTCGGTGCAGCTTGTGTTTTTAGTGCTGCACTTTGATTTCATCCCTCTGGGTATTTGCTGTGTGTTGTTTTTGCTTTGGCTCCATATTCCCTCATGGAAATGACCTAATATACTTTGCATTGCAAATGTTTTCTTACGCAATCTGTTCGTGGACAGGTGTAATGTTGCCTCCAATCTGGCTTTTAGAGCCACTTTTATTTTTGCATTTTGCAGCGCCTGGATGCAGGTATTTCTGCTTTAATTGACTTTGTTGCTGATTTAAGGGTGAATTCTGCCTCTTATTTTGACACAGAATTATTTTCCTACTCATAAACTTCTGGGTTTTTTTTTTTTTTTTTTTTTTTTTTTTTGAATGATTAGTAGTCATGAAATCTAAAGGCAGTTCTCAGCTGTACACAGGAAGTTTGCCTGGGTAAAATTTACTGAAATTAAAGAAAGTTTCACTCTACTTAAATAATATTTGGTCCATCTCTCAAAAAAAATTAAAGTTAGTCTCTGGGTAGAGAGAGAGAGAGAGAGAGAGAGAGAGAGAGAGAGAGAGAGAGAGAGAGAGAGAGAGAGAGAGAGAGAGAGAGAGAAACTTTTTTGATCCCAACCAGGGAAATTCTAGAGCTCTCCAAACTCAATTTAGAGACAAATTTAGTCAATTTAGAGCAAAAATTGTTCTTTTTAAGGAAAATACTTTTGACTCTGAAAAAAAAGCTCTTCAATTTTTTCTGTGTAGCCAAGAACACAGAACACATCCACACAAAATCCTCACTTTAATGAAGCTGTAACCATTAAAGTTTTGATGCATAACTTGCGGTAAAATAATAATGATACTACTACTACTACTACTACTACTACTACTACTACTACTACTACAATAATAATAACCTGTTTTTGTAAAGTGTTACAGAGGTGTAACAATTAATCTGTTATTTATTGACCACTAATTTAATGAACTTTAAATGTAGGATTAATAAGTCTAAATTCTCCGATTCCAGCTTCTTATATGAATATTCTCTGTTTTCTTTCCTCTTTTATGACTGTAAACTTAATATGTTTTGAGGTTTGGAACAAACACAATATTTTCGGACAGTAACCTGACTTTAGGAGGCAGTGATTGGTACTTTTATATCATTTTCTCTTGTTTTGTTTATGAAGAAGCAATGGACAAATGAATCAAGTGAAATAATTACAAAGTCTGTTCTATAGAGCTGCAACAATTCAGCTGATAGTCGTCCACATTGAACTGAATTGACTATTTTAGCTGTAGACTTAAAACTCTAAATTCTCTGATTCCAGCTTCTTATATGTGAATGTTTTCTGTTTTCTTCCTTTTCTACGACAGTGAACTGAATATCTTGGAGGTTTTGGACCAAACAAGATATTTGAGGACAACAACATGACTTTAGGAAACAGTGATTGGTATTTTTGTATAATTTTCAGTTTTTTTGGTTGTTTTCTTTTCTTTATCTCGAAGCATTGGAGTTATTAATCTGGTGTTATGGAATCAAACCTGAAATAATTAAAAAAGCTGATCATAGCAAATTCTTCTAGAGCTGCAACCGTTAATCCGATCGTTAATCGACATATGATTTACTGTTTAAAAACTCTACATTTTCGGATTCCAGCTTTTTATATGTGAATATTTTCTGTTTTGCTTTCTCTTTTATGACAGTGAACTGAATATCTTGGAGATTTTGGACCAAACGAGACATTTGAGGGGAAAAGCTGACATTGGGAGACAACAGCTGTTGTTTTGGTACCATTGTCTGATGTTTTCAGAAGCAACAGACAAATTGATTGACAATGACAAAAAGAAATCTGCTGTTCTAGTTCCATATGTGACTGATTCTCTGCAGCTTGACATGTTCTATATTTTTATGTTTTTCTGCAGAAATAAATCAAAATGCATTACACAAAAAGTGAATCTGACTTTCGTTCACTGTCGACTAAAGAACACCTGACCTCAGCGGCTTTAACGCCTACATATGATTGTTTTCATGTCACCTGTAAAGAGCTGAACAGTTCCTGAAAGCAGCAGGTGGTGCTCCTCTTTGTTCCCCTGCTGAGTTCACTCCCGTGCCTTTTGTTTTTAATTCTGCAGAGGCGGCCCTGTTTCTGCGGACGCTCGCTGATGATGGAGAAGTACGAAAAGATCGGGAAGATCGGAGAGGGCTCCTACGGCGTCGTGTTCAAGTGCAGGAACAAAGACACGGGGCAGATCGTCGCCATCAAGAAGTTTGTGGAGTCTGAGGACGACCCCATCATCAAGAAGATCGCACTGAGGGAGATCAGGATGCTCAAGGTGACAAAACCTGACGACGCATACATCCATCTGCAAGATTATTCCTGTAAATGCTTTTTGTTTCACCCTTCACATCCAGTCTAATCCATGGATGTCCAACTCGTTTTCATTCAGGGACCTCATGCAGCCCAAAACCAGGAAAAGAACAGAATAACACCCTATAAATAATGTCAACTCCAAACGATCCTCTGTGTTTTAGAGTGAAAACAGTCAAATGACATCATGAAAATGTTTAAAACGGACTAACATGAACAGCCATGGACAACCTGAAGTTTAATTATGGCTCATTTGATCATTAATCAGAATCTGAACGCTTTATTAATCCCAGGGAGAAATTTTTGAAAAATTGACATATTAACACGCGTGTATTACAATTTACAAAATCCCAGTAGATCGACAAAGGCACCAAACATTTAGAAACAGGCAGAATATTGTTAAAATTGCACTTACTTCTCTTAAAATATTTCATACTTTACATAGTAGATTAGATTAGACTACATTAGATTAGATTCGATTAGACTACATTAGATTAGATTAGATTAGATTAGATTAGATTAGATTAGATTAGATTAGGGTACATTATATTAGATTAGATTAGTTTAGATTAGGTTACATTAGATTAGATTAGATTAGATTGTTAGATTACATTACATAAAATGGCATTAGATTAGTTTAGATGACATTACATTGGACTACATTATATTAGATTAGTTTAGATTAGATTACATTATATTCGTTTAGATTAGGTTACATTATATTATATTATATTAGTTTAGTTTTGATTAGGTTAGATTAGATGACATTAGATGACATTAGATTAGATTACATTACATTATATTAGATTAGATTAAATTAGTTTAGATTAGATTTTATTGCTCTCACAATGGGGAAATTCAACAGTCAGAACAACAGAATAAAGTGCAAGAAAAACATATACATGCACCAGGATAGTGCAAAGGTAAATAGTGTAAAACTAAAAATAATAATAATGGCAATAAAAAACTATACAGACTATAAACATATTTACAACAGAGGGGAATTTGTTCAGGTTGTTCACATTTTATTCTCATTTGTGTGAAAGATTACTTTATACATATGAATATTTTCATGTAATTTTACTTATTTACACTAAAAGAAAAACTTGGAGTTGTCAATATTTATAGATTATAATGATAGTAATTTTACTGGTCTGGCCCATTTAAGATTAAACTGGGGTGTGTGTGTGTGTGTGTGTGTGTGTGTGTGTGTGTGTGTGTGTGTGTGTGTGTGTGTGTGTGTGATCCTTGAACTAAAATGATTTATACACCATTGATTATTAATATCCTCAGTGTCATTTTTGTATTTCACATATTCATCCCACGGAGCCTTTGGTGGGCCTGGGCCGTTTGTTTGACCCCCCCGGTTTAATCATTTAAAAACTCCCCAATTTCCCATCATGCACCACTTGATTTTGCAGGTTTACTTAATGCTTAAAAGATGCAAATCCTGCTTTTAGTGCCGTGAAATGCACAATCTTCCTTCCCTGTTGTGTGCAGCCGATGGGGGGGACACCATGCAATTAATTCGCCGGACTGAAGGAAGCGTTTTTGTAGCTGCTGCACAGGGAACAACTATTCACAGGCATTCAGAGAGGTTTAGAGGGGTTTTAATCAAATAAAGGCAAAGCTCTGCAAAGTCAGGATGAGCTGAAGTACAGGCCCAATCAAATAAAAGGTGAAATATTTGGTTAAATGAGGAGGAAATGGTGGGAATAAAGCAGAATTGTTTCTGTCTTTTTGTAGCTTTGCACTAAAAATGATGTTAAATGCTAAAAAGATGTTGGAAAATAGCAGTAAGTCATTCCTCCTGTATTTTTAGTTTTATTATTATGGTTTAATGATTATCAAAGCGGCTCTGGTACAATAGTTGGTGGTTTAATTAGTCATGCAGTCGGTGGGTGGGAGCGTCTGCGGCCTCCTGAAAACCAGAAGCTCATAAATAGGGCAGGATGGGGACCGGTTGTCAGGGGCAACAGCATGTTTATGACCATCCATGAACAGTTTGGTGTCTGTTTGACGAGAGTAAACCGCAGATGTTGCACCACTTTCACCCGTTTTTCCCCCCGATGACTTCCAGATTTGTAAACTAAAATGTCTGTCACGTCTCCACGCAGCAACTGAAACACGCCAACCTGGTGAATCTGATCGAGGTGTTTCGGCGTAAACGGAAACTTCACCTGGTGTTCGAGTACTGCGACCACACGGTGCTGAATGAGCTGGACCGACATCCCAGAGGGTGAGTGTGGGCTTGACCTTCTCAGAGCGCAGGGATGTGGTTTCACTTCAGAGAAGAAATGGAGAAAAGAAAAAGCTGATGGTTCTGTATCCACTGGAGGGCAGCACAATAGACTCCTCATGTTATACTGATTTCATCACCAAGATTTTAAGGCATAGGTGTCAAAAATGTGGTCCGGGGGCCAAATCCGGCCCACCAAAGGGTGCAATCCGGCCCCTGGGATGAATGTGTAAAATACAAAAATGACACTGAATACATGAACAATCAAGGATGTTCAAATTATTTTAGGTCAATTCAATTTAAAGTGGATCAGAACCAGTAAAATACGATCATAATAACCTATAAATAATGAAAAATGCTATTTTTTGTCTTTGTTTTAGTGTAAAAAAAAAAAGTAAAATTACACAAAAATGTTTATATTTACAAACTAGCCTTTTATTTAAAAAATAAATAAATTACCTGAAATTCACACACATTCAGACACTATGTCAAACATACCTGACATGTTTTGACGGTGAACTTCCATCTTAGTCCGAGGTGTCGCAAGATAGTGTGTGATGTGTTGAAAATGACTGATGAAATGATGACATATTAAGTGTCTGAATCAGACGAATTTCAAATAAACTATAAGAACATAGATACTATGAATTTTTTTGGGACGATGAATTACCTAAAATCTCTTAACAGCAGTATGTGGAATTTTGATAATATTCTGCCTGTTATTTCATGTTTTGTGTATTTGTAGATAGAAGGCTTAATAATATAATAACTTATTTTACATAAGAATTTTCAGGTTCATATTTGTTCACTCAAAATTTCTTATCCTATAATTACCTTTTTTTTTATTAGTCCCGCCCACTTTATACCATATTAGGCTGTATGTGGTCCCTGAACTAAAATGAGTTTGACACCCCTGATTTCAGGGAATATCGCGTTTTTAATCTGAAACTCAGATCTGTGTCGTGTTTCTATCTTTTGTCTTGTCGTATTGTTTTTCAATCCTTTCTGGTTAACACTTAAAGGCCTACAGCTACTTTTGAAGTGACTTACATATTATTTACCCTTTATTAAGTGTTTTTTTATACTTTATTTTCATATACAAATTTTACAGTATACAGAACACAACAGCTTGAGTTCAACCCTTAAAATACAGACAATTAAGCAAAAAAGTAAAAAAAAAAAATTTTAACATTTATCAGTAGTGAGTCTTTTTTTTTTTTTTTTAACCTTATTTATAGACCTTTTCAACATTTATAGAGCTTTTCATTTAACAAGCACAACATTCATAATTTCAAGTAATCTATTCACGATACAGAGACTGACACCAGCATCAATAGTGACTCTTAAAGAGAAGGTCAGCCTCTGCAGGTCATAAATTTCATTCACAACAGTTGTCCAGTCCAGAAGTGTTAGGGGATCTTCACACATCCATTTCCAAGTTATGGCTTTTTTTTTTTTTTTTTTTTTTTTGCCTCTGCTAACAATATAAAAAAAGATACGGTCAGATTTCCTCATCTCGTGCGGTAGCTTACCCAAGTAATTCATGATCAAATCAAATAGTAAGTCCTTTACCAAGTGATTTAACACCATTTGTTATATTATCTTCTGTATTTTTCAGTGAAAAGCAGGTATTTTCCTGTATTTAATTTACTGATCCTCAGAATAAATGTTATTTATTATACTTAAGGGTATTATATCATTGTTACTTCACTTTTATAAATATTATTCTCTGCATTTAGCATTTTTTATTAGTGTTCACTGATCACGATGTTCATGAAATCTCAGAAAAAAATTCAAAGCTTATTATATCAAAACACAGAAAACTAAAGAAAAACATGACATAAAACAAGCACCTACAATCCACTGTTTACTTACTACATGATGTTTCTATTTTATGGCAGTGACATCACATCTAAGGCCACAGAAAAGCTAAGAAACTGCAATTTAACACAATTATTTAACTGTGTTGATAGGATTAGTGCGCCAAAAGTTAGGAAACATTTTAAATCAGCAGATTCTTCTTGTCGCTGCAGCTGTTTAGGTTTTAATTTATAAAGTATATTTTCCAAATTCAAGGTGATTTACCGTGATGCTGAATTCCTGAATTTTCCTTTTGTTTTTTGTTTTTTCCTTATTTACCCCGCAAATCCCTCCCAAAATAGCTTAAAATAAAGAGTAATGGATTTGCAGAATTATTACAACTACACAGAGTAACTTTAGCATTAATTCAACATGATGTGTTTATACAATGTGTATAAAACTGTATGTGTTTTGCAGGTAGTAAGTGAAAAAAGTTTAGATTCTTTCCATTTATTTGTCAGGGACTCCAATTGCAAGTAGTTACAAATAATAATAATGCAACTTTAAATCTTTAAGATGCTGAAATTCTCCTTAAGGAGTTGGCAAGAATATACAATAACTTGTTAAATGTATAGTTGCAGTATTTGCAGTGTTACACACAGTAATGATAGCGATGTGATGCAACAAGAACGTACAGTGGTACATGAAGGAAATGATAATAAATATGTTCAACTGTAGCGAAACACATATGGAAAAGATTTGACCAAAAATTACAAATGCCTTATGAGATAAAGATAAAAATAAGAATAATAAGAAATAATTGTAAAACATCCTCCAGTGTTTTAGATTTGATCTGGTTGTTGCTAAAAAACCTGAAGTTAAGGACCTATAACTATTTTTGTGTCAACTTCCAAATGAATTTTTCTCTTCATTTAACCTTTGACTTCTCTTTTTTTTTTTTTTTTTTTTTTTTTTAAATTAAAACGTATCCTCAACATGTAGCATTTTTCAGTGAAAATCAGGTAAATTTCATTTCCTTATCATCTGGATGTTCATAAAAGCCCAGAGTACATTTGAACCCTTATATTCTATTATATGATGTGACACAGACCTCTACTCTGACACGTTTAAGTCCAGTCTGAAAACAAAACGGCTCTGTTCAACTATGCATAGAACAACAGAAAGGGTTCTATCAGCACTCTTCTCTTTTACTTTATGTTAATTGATTATTATTTATCTTTTATTGATTATGTTTTCATTGTAATTGTGTGTTTTTATCCTGTCTCTCTCCATTTTTGTAAAGCACTGTCAATTGCCCTGTGTATGAATTGTTCTATACAAATAAACTTGCTTTTCCTATTGAAACGAGATAAAACTGAAGAAAAAAGGGAGTCTCAGCAAAATATATCATTCACTGGATGTAAAAACAAGCATCTACAGCTACAATCATGTGTTTTATTGATGAATCAGTGCAGCAGATGATGGGGTTTCTGAAAAAGACGCATTCCATGTCTTTGACCTCGTTATTTTAATGTTTTGAAAGTGGATTAATGGTATCAAACATTTGAGATCAGTTGATATTTTCAGTCTCCGTGGTCTGTTTTGGTCTTTGAGGGTTAAACCAGTTGTGTTTGCATTTTGGGGCTCATTACACAACCTGAATCTACAGTGTCTGCAGAGTTCTTTGATGAGATTTTTTTGTTGTTCAATGATTAAATACTTAGTTTTTTGCTGCAAAATGATCTTTTTCACGGATTTAAATTCTCATCAATCTAATTATTCAGTTGTTTTATGTATTGATTGAGTGATTTCTTTGTTAAACCCCATCCCCTGGTGATTTGGTCGAACCCTGCGCGACCAGACGCTGAGATACCGAGAGCATAAATCTGAGTACAGTGTCTTTTCATTACGCAAATTGCTGTGTACTTTTTATTATCTCTACATTACACTTATACCTCGTCGTACATGGGGCTTTGTCCGGCCCTGATGGGCACAACGCTCGTCTCCGAGGCAGCTGACCTGCCGCCTGTGGAATGTTTACAGTAATGCTCTCCCAGAATGCTTTGCTGGCAGGGAGCTGTTGGGACTCTTTAGGCCGGGCCACATTTTATGCGGAGTGTTTTCGCTGTCTGGTCTCTCTCTCCACCCCCTCCCCTCCTGTCATCTGGGCTGTAGCGTCCTGAAGAACAGAATACAAACTAAGGAGAAGGGGTGGAGGTTACTATTAATTGCCGGTCCCGAGGCTCGATTTCGCCGTTTCCATGGCAACGCCGATAGATGGGCCCTGAACTAACAAAGCCACAGTGTTAAACATAGAAGACCACAATAGAAACAGACTGTGAGCCGTCCTGTATGACCGTCTGAGAAAAAAAACAAGTCTAAAAATAAATAAATAATAAAAAAAAAAAAACAGCAGAGGGGATGAAAAGTTAACAGGAGCCGAGATGAGTGATAAGTGTTTCCTAATAATCTGATATTTACACAATGAAAAGTCAATAAAAAGAAACAGGTGCAGAGACAAAAAGTTTATACAGAAGAAAAACAAGTATTTCCTAATTGTCAAAAACAAGGAAATGTCTTATATTAACAAAACAATGTGATTGAAAAAAGACCAAAGTAAAAAAACAAAAAAGAAGGAAAAATTCCCATCGTAGCTTAAAAGAAGTTGTATCGTATACATGTTATAAATAATAAATCATAACATAAAGTCATGCAATCAATCAGTGAACAGGAATCATATACAGAAAATTATCAGTAAATAATTAAAAATCTATGTCCATATTTTGTAATTACACAGATATGGTTTCTTTGAAATAATAATGAAATAATAGTGTTTTTTATATTATTATTCTGTTCTTTTCTTCTCTATTTTCTGTGTATTCTACAGAGGAAAATGACTCATTGAGATTAAAACTGTGGTGGCTAAATACACTATTGCTCTTTTTATTCCTATTTATGCACATCAGTAAGAAATTTGGTCCAGGAACAAATCCTACTGTCACCATCATTTCATGAGAAGATGTTAAAAAAAAACAAAAAAAAAAACACCATATTTAATTTTCAGTCAAACTATTTCGAACCAAGCATTGTAGAATTTTGTGATTTTGTGACATAAAACATTAGATACATTTGTATTTAAATATATAAAACTGGCTTTTATCAGCACATTTTCAGGTTTTTACCATTATTCTAAATCAAGCATGATTTCTACACATCTATATCTACTTGGTTAACCCTAGAGCACTATCGCTGGGTGATTTTCACTCCAGCAAATGTATTTACATGATTTTCAATATGGTGGATTTGTCTGAGTGTCAAGGAGTCTGTGCCTTCATGTCCCAGGAATGGGTGGAGCAAAGACCAAAGCCCTGTTCCGATATCCCTACTTTCCTCAGGACACTTACCCATAGTACACTGTCCGTACTTACTAAGTGCATGGATTTCAGCAGGTAAGTGTTGTTCCAAATCACATA
>JAQQZY010000016.1:19112168-19126948 GCA_030068375.1 Ostorhinchus rueppellii | reverse complement strand
GGTGTACCCCGCCTTCGCCCTTAAGTAGCTGGGATAGGCTCCATGTGACCCCCGTGACCCTAGTGAGGATAAAGCACATATAGAAAATGAATGAATGCATAAAACATAAAAGCGTCACAACAGAAGCGTGAAAAGAGAAAGTTAAGATGTAAAATTTAAAAACATAAACAACAACAATTTTAATTAAAATAGACATTAAAATCATCAGCGATTAAAATATGATTCCAAAGGTGATTTTTAAAAGACATTATTTAAGAGCTTTAACAGAAAGCTGCTTTAGACAGCTAGAAAAGCACTCAGAGAGGGCAGACCTCCACCAAGGTAGTGTTTGTACTTTCCTCCACGAGGTGGCGCTGAATTCCCTCATAGGCAGCTCAGTGCCGTCATGCCCTATCTCCCAATGATAAAAAGAAAACCTTTAAAAAACTCCTGGATCCAGACGGTGATCCTGATCAGCACAAAAATGTAATCACTTGTTCCTCCTCCCATGTCTAACAATTCCTGAAAATTTCATCCAAATCCGTTCTGAACTTTTCAAGTTATTTTGAACACAAACAAAAAATAAACGCTGGCAAAACCATAACCTCCTTGGTGGAGGTAATACTGCTTTCAGGCCTGATTTAAATGAGCTGACAGTGTGAGCAGATGTTCAGGAAGTTCGTTCCACAGGTGAGGAGCAGAAGAACTAAATGCTGCTTCATTTTGTTTGGTTCTAATTTTGGGAACACACAGTAAACCTAAGGCCTTAGAATGTGACCTAATGGGATGAGAACCACCAAGAAACAACTTTTAGAGTCAAAGAAAAGGACTCAGTGATAAAAGCTGAAAGCACTGCTGTTGTTTCTTCCACTGGACACAGCTCTAAATGAAAAGAATGGAGTATGATGCTGAAATGACAGCTTTGCATTAATCCATAGTTCAGACGAAACTGTGCAAAAAAAAAAAAAAAACTGTCTGAAAACAGAGCATAGATAGATATTAAACTTATTTATTAAGTTGGGACTGTGGATGAAAATTACCACTGATGCTAAGTAACTGGCATATTTACAGTACGTTTATAATGAAATGGAGTGTATAAATGTGTTCATTAATGTACACTGTCCTGCCTACATAAGGATACATACATACATACATACATACATATCATGTGTAACTTAAATTTCATGTGTGGTGAATCTACAGTGAATACAGTGATGAAATATTTGTAAAGCTATTTTGTTTAATAATTCACATTTTATATACATATACATATACATATACATATATATATATATATATATATATATATGTTACGTTACAATTCATTTTTTGTAAATATACTCTGTCTCTGCCATTGGAAACGAGAGCCTCTTTTACACAACACTTCTGTTCTTAACCTCTGTGTAAATGAAACGTTGGATCATTTGGTTCCACCTTCATCACGGCTCAGTAAGTCCTCTGGAGGAAGTAACAGAGCTGCGATAAAGGTAGAATCATGATTCCGGAACGCTGTGCAACCAAGTGACATTTTGATGATGTATTGCATGTGCGACCCCAGCGCCATGAGGATTTAAAAATTAGTCCAGGTCGTGTACAGTAAACAAACATAACAACATGACCAGAAAGACGTTGAACTGGGGAGATGCTGAGGTCTGAACTGTTGTCACTTCAGGTGCAGGACTGTATCCGTGCTAAAATTTGTAGAACAGTGAAAGACAGGCTGACTCTGAAGAGGTTAGCAACACCACTATGCTCGAGGTATTTCCAACGTACAACTTTTTTATTATTATTATTATTTATTAGGATAAAGTGGGTATAGAAAATGAATGAATGAACATTTATTTTCTTTATATGGCATACAATAGAAATATAAGAAATTCAATATAACATTAATATAACAATATGAACAGAACAGAACAAAGCCAGGAGACAAAATATACATACAGAAATAACACATCAGATTATGCAGACATCATAATTGTTCCATATATCAGTGGTTTTGATTCTGATGCGCACCTTATCCGTCACACTATACACTGCATTGCATCACCGGCCCTTTGATTCCGGAATGCAGGTCCACTGTCTAAAAGTCCAGTTTGTCTCACCTCTGTTACTTCTCTGTCTTGGCTCTGGAAGTCAGTCCCTGGTGGATAAAAGGTGGGATCACCATCTCACCTTTTGTTTTGGATCTGTGTGTAAAAGAGGCTAATAATGAAAACCACTGCTTTCATCATCAACAGTATGTGTGACCTTTGCTGATCCCTGCCGTTCTGTGTTCTCTCAGCTGGACCATGTGACTACTACACAGACTACGTGGCGACCCGCTGGTACCGGGCCCCGGAGCTGCTGGTGGGGGACACTCGGTACGGCCCCCCAGTGGACGTGTGGGCGATCGGCTGCGTGTTCGCCGAGCTGCTGTCTGGGGTTCCTTTGTGGCCTGGGAAGTCAGACATGGACCAGCTGTACCTGATCAGGAAGACTCTGGGTGAGGTCAGGGTTCTGTGGACCACATACCACACATGCTCTGGTACCAGGTGGAATCCAGTATCTGAAAACCTGAAGCTGGAGCATTTTTAGGAGAGCAGGGATTTATCATACCCTATGAAGAAATGACATAAAAGATACAAGAAAAAAAACAGAAATACAATTCATAAAAGATTCACAGTCAGGGAAAACCTTCGGAAAAGGATTTCAGACGTTCCTGTTTAGAGTCTGAGATATTTTAGCTGTTGATTTTACTCCACTTACTATTCTAAGAGTTTATCATCCCCATCATACCATTATCATCAGTTGCTTAATTCTTGTTGTTTTTATTTCTCTGTTGCACTTTGAGATTTTGTAAATGGAATGTGCATTATAAATTAAATTTCTTCTTATTAAAAGGAACATGCCACCGGTTTTCCGTACTGAACTGTGTTCTTCCCTGATCTTAGACGAGTTGATACATACCTCTCTTATCTCTGTGTGTGCACTCAATCGCCCTGGCACATGGCTCTACTTTGTTAGCACTTAGCATAGCTCATTATTTCGTACGGGACCAAACAGATGTGAAGATAGAAGCAACCAAGCGCTTCCACATTTTACCTATTTAAATACAGTTACGTGAGAAGTAGGATGACCCAAGTATGGTTCCAAAAAATAAAACGTAGCGATTTTCTAAGCGGATAAAATAGATAACTATATTATATGGAGGAATTACACTTGGGAGAACTTCGACGTCAGCACAGTAATATTTTCCAGGAGTGATGATATTACTGCACCGACATCGAAGTTCTCCCAAGTGTAATTCCGCCAAGCAATATAGTTATCCATTTTATCCACTTAGAAAATCGCTACGTTTTATTTTGAGTAACCATCATTGCAACCAGCGTTTCACCCACCTACAGACAAAAACTCTTCCTGGTAGTTTGAAACTTAGGAAGTGTGAAATTTCCGAAGCCACTCGCGCTATAAGTATTGTTTTATTTGTATTAGCTGGTGGTGACATTTCCTGACTGTGTATCCTGTCGTCTGCAGGAGATCTAATCCCTCGACATCAGCAGGTTTTCAGCAACAACCAGTTCTTCAGCGGCGTTTCGATCCCAGAGCCACAAGAGATGGTGAGAAATGAAGTGTAGACCATTTATGAGCACTTTATTCTCATGTCTGATCACTGGCTGTTGTGACTATTTCTAGGAGTTTTTCATCTAGTCGTTAAAGATCTAAGAGAGGAAAGAGAAAAAAGAGAGAATTCATAAAAATTATTTCAATTCATTGTAATGTTTTTATATTTTGAAAACTAAAAATTTACAGAATTTTTTTTTTTTTCTGTAGGAGCCTTTGGAACAGAAATATCCAAATCTGTCTCATCAAGCTCTGAGTTTAATGAAGGTAAATATGTGACCTTTTTAACCCTGTAATGATCGCCTCAGGCCATTTTTGTACATATTTTGATTTGGTTATCAGGATGTTTATGTTAAAGATTATGGCATGAATTTTGGCAAGAATGTTTCTTTTGTTTTAATCTAATGTCAGTTCCTCTTAAGTCTATTATATACTACTGACACTTTTAGTACCCTCTGGAGACCCTCACAAAAAAATGTACATGCCAAAAACCTCATAAAATCAATATTTTCTACTTTTTTCTGCATAAATCTTTTAAACCACTTCAGTTCTACTCAATATGATCAAATGTTCCATCATTTTCAGGATTTTAACCCTTTAAATGTCAGCTTGTATACGTGATGCCACTTGTTTTATTAAAAAAAACAACAACCAAAAAACAGAAATTGAGATATTTTCCATTTCATATATGGTGGAGGGATGTGGTATTGTTTTATAATAATATATGCTTTATATCATAGTCTTGGATTCATTCCCTCCATTATTCATTATGTAAAAATATCTCTTTTTTTCAGGAATAACAAATTACATCATGTATTCAAACTGGCATTTAAAGGATTAAAATCTTGCAAATTATTGAACATTTGGTAGTTTTGAGGATAACTGGAGTGGTTTAAGAGGCGTTTAAAAGCAGAAAAAATATTATAGTACAAGTATTATAGTATATATAGTATAAGTATATTATATATAATGATTTTATAGCAGTTTTTTTACTCGTGTATATTTTTCACCTGAGGATCTTAAATGAAAATGGAGAGGGTTTTTTTTTTTTTCTTTTACATTTATATTTACAAAAGGAGTGTGTTGCTTTTCATATTGTTTACTGCTTTTCTACAGTGGCTACACAAAAACACATTTATATTTTCCATTTTGTAGCATGTTGTAGGCCAGTGTTGAAGTACAGTACACCACCTACTGTCTGAGTGTGGACCAGAGTTAATAACCAATCAACCTGTAACAGGGAACTTAAGTGTATTATGTAGCCACCATCAGCACCATCAGGGTGTGTGGGTGTATGTGGGGGTTAATAAGATAATACTTTATTAATGGAAAAGGCAGTAAATGCATCAAATCCACCACTAGATGTCACTACATAATACACAGCAAACATTGATCAGTTTTAGCTATTCTATCCTCAGCTTATTGGCTTAAAATAATCATGTTAACCTTTTAATTGTGTCAGGTTGTGGTGATTTAAGGTCTGTGTTTTCCTGTCGATGGTTTAGGGTTGTCTGAGGATGGACCCCTCTGAGCGTCTCACCTGTGAACAGCTCCTCCTGCATCCATACTTCGACAGCCTACGGGAAAAGAGTGAGAGTAGCTCTCGAGAGCAGGAACGTTCCAGCAACAAGAGAACACGTTTACCTCGTAAACACCTCCCTCCTGGGGTAAGAGTCGACTGAAGGCAGGGCATTACAACAGCTGATCTTCTGACATGTTCAGCTTCAGTTTGAGAGGTTCATCACATTCTGTATGATCATCACCGACAATAATTACTGGATTCAAGGACTTAAACATCTTTTTCTTTTGTTAGCGTGTTCTTTTACTGGAAACTCCAAGAATGAGTCTGGATTCGTCTCAGTCTCAAAGTTAACAGAATTTATTCTGATCACAAATAAAGTAGATACTCAGCACTGAGGGCTTAATGAACAAAGAGCCTCGATCACCCAGTGAATTGTACATTTATTCTCCCTATTGGCAGGCTTGTAGCACCCTATAATGTAATATTTTCCTGAAAATGTAATAACACCTGAAGATGTAATAAATGTGTACTTAACTCAATCAAAAATGTAATAAAACCCAATAATGTAATAAAATATCCTGACTGATATTGTAATAACATTTTTACCGATAATGTAATACCTTATTACATTATTGGGAATTTATTACATTTTCAGGTGGGTACATTATCTGTACAGTTTGACATTATCAGTTTTTGAGGAAAAAAAAGACCCACCTGAAAATGCATTAGTTGTAATAGTAGTAGTGTAACAGAAGAAAAAAGGAAACATTCAAGTAAAGTACTGTAAATTTTAACAACACTTTAAATACTTGAGTAAAGTTATTGAATAACAGCTGAGATTACGTATCCGTAGTGACCACTATAGTAGAGGTGTACAAAAGCTGAGTTAAGTCATGTTTTCTTTCCTTGTCTCCTCTCAGTATCTGCCTCAGCTGACCGGCAGCAGCATCTTTCCAGCTCTGGACAATAAAAAATACTACAACAACCTGCGCAAGTTCAACTATCACCTCCCAAATATCTAACCTCGCTGCTCTAGGCCTGAATAAAACAATACAGCAGGAAACAACAATGCCTCTGGTAACATATAGAAAAAAAAAAAAAAAAAAAAAACACTCAAAAGGATTCAACCACTTTTTAAAGTTTTTATTTTCCTCTTTATATCAACATCAGTCTATGCACTATCCCCGGCACGTCGACACAAACATGTTGACTGTTGGTTCATGTGTGTTGCCTACATTTCAAGCTGATTTAGTTGTGTTTTGTGCAGATGTGTAAAGACAGGGAGCGATCTGCCGCTCTGCTTGTAGACAGTGAGTCGACTGAAGGTAAAATGAAATGCCTTGACTGGTTTGCCAAATGTGTTTTTATATAACGATGGGAGAATGTTTTGGTAGTGACTTTACTGCTGTTCCAAGTAAGCTATAATGTAGGGCAAACTTTTTGTGACAATATGACTTATAAAAATAATATTTATTGACGACAGGAGTGAATTCCATTCCTTTACTAACATACAGACACCATGTTATACTTGTACTATCTCTGAAACTTGGTGCTAAGGATGTTCAGCCATCTGTATGTCCTCAGATATTGTACAAATGCCAAATTAATCTAAGGAGAAAAGACACTTTTATCTTGATTTTCACCTACTGTTTTCTCTCTGTACCTACATATGAAGTAACCTTTAGTATGTTATATATTGAGACTTAAATAAACTAAAGATTTGTTCATTCTTTCAATAAAAAAGCTGGTGTCGACTTTATAAAGTGCTTTAACATGTCTCTGCAACATTTTTGCTTTTTAGATTGATTATACCTAGGTGTCTGCAGTTGCTCAAGTAGTCTGGAAATATGAAGAGAATTTAACCCCTTGACGCCTATTGATGCAAATTCGCATCAAACCCCTCCTATTCTAAAATGCAACCAAATTACTATCTACTTGAAAGAAAAAACACAAGTCAAATTTTTTTTCCACAATTGGAAATCGATTCAGGGGTTAAGGGGTTAATTTAATAATTATTAGGCATCAGGAATCATATGGCATGTGTTAAATCAGGGTATGTGAGGTCTTATTTGCCATGTAAATTTAATCTAATTTCATTGATCTGTCTTTTATCTTTCCTTCTGTCAATGTGAGACAAGGCATTCTGCATCTAAATCAACTACTAAACCCAATACTTTCCAAAACCCAGTCTCAAATGTGATCTAGAACCAAATATTGGTCTTAAAAAGCAATAAATGTACATGTCTGAGACCTGTAGACACCTTTAATACATCAACAACAAGGTGATGTCCCATAAAGTCACACTCCATCATTTTAACACTTACATTTGTGTCATCAAATGCACATTATAAAGATATTTAAATGGATGTCAGTGTGAGATCGTGTGTCTCAAACCTTCTAGTGGTTTTTTACTCTGAAAGCTTCAGATATTCCAGTCTTCCCTCACACATGAGATCAGGTCTTACATCAGTCCAAGTCCAGGTGTATGTCCAGACGTGGAAGTGCTGATTGTAATCGATGAACAGTTGTCTCTTTGTCTTTGATGCCAGGAAGGTCACTTAGAAACAGATACTCCAGGTTCCTGTGTGGAGTTAAAAAAAAAAAAAAAAAAAAAACAGTTAAAAAAAACACAAAAACATTTACATTTCTTGTCAAAGGTTTTATAACATCTCCATTGTCTTTAAAAGAGCTTTAATTTTTTAAGCTGCAGGAGCCAAAAATCCCAAGGAAAAAAACCCCACCTTCCTTAAATGTGCTTTCTCCTCTCTGTCCAAATCAAACGACTAAATATAAATACAGACGACCTGATGTAACCTCATGCCACTGTGGAAAAGTGAATCCCAAACTTCTCACAGTAATTGCAGCACACACATATTTAACCCCCTACCTGTCTGAAAACACCTGAGACTTGACAAAACCATATGTCGGGGTAGATCTTTCACAGCTCAAAAATAGCTTGTGGTCTTGCTTTGTCATAGATCACATGAATTACAATAAGCTGAAAGGTAATTATGACATTTTCTAAACACTGCAGCTTTAAAGGTTAGAATGTTCTGTCATTTAATTTTGTTCATTTTTTGTCTGTTAATTGTGTTACTAACAGAACTAAAATCTTGCCCTTGTCTTAAAGAAAAAAGTATCAGTGGAAGACTATTCACTTTTGAGTGATTATGACCATCAATGGTACATATGGTGTTTGTCAATATAACACAGTAAACAGACTTGCACTTTTATAATGCAGTTCTACCTTTATGGCAATAATAATAATAATCTAATAATAATAATAATAATAATAATAATAATAATAATAATAATAATAAGGGATTAGATTTTTATAGTGCTTTTCTAGACACCCAAAGCACTTTACATTATTGATCCATTATTCATTCACTCTCACATTCTCCCTCTGGTGGTGGTAAACTACATCTGTATCCACAGTTGCCCTGGGGCAGACTGACGGAAGCGCGGCTGCCAATTCGCGCCAAACAGCCCCTCTGACCACCACCAAACTTTCATTTGCATTCATACACTAGTGTGAGTGACACTGGAGGCAAGGAGGGTCAAGTGTCTTGCCCAAGGATAATGGGCTGACTAAGACAGAGCGGGATTCAAACTGCCAACCCTTCAGTTATTAGACAATCCGCTCTACCGCCTGAGCCATGGCTGCCTGAAAGTACTTTACAATGTGAAACCAATCACTGGCTGCACCTTGGCATTCAGTGTCGTCCTCAAAGACAGTTCAGTTTGTGAACAGGAGGGAGGGATCAAACTTCCAACCTTCAGGTGTTTTTGTGGCTCAACCAACTGAGTTAAGAAAGACTGTCATATAGATATTATAGTCTCATTTAGTTTAGAGCGAAACAGTTCATTTGGTGGCGTCTGTTTTATCATAAACAGTGCGTCACTTCTCACAGTATATTTCATAGTTCTTAAAGAATGAGAGAAAAAGTAGGTGAAAACACGACATCAGAATTCAGGAATGACAAAGTTACAATGATGTCAGTTATGCGTCTTGTGGATGCAATATTTAATACTTGAACCACTAATCCTATCATACATATAAATAATTGGTGTAAATTGCATTTTATCATCTTTTCATGGTCATCAGATATGACAAATTTGGACATTCAGAGGCTCCGTAGTGAACATGGAAACACCATCATCTTCTACAGCATTGATTCACCACATTGAACACCCATGGAATCTGATAAATGACAGTGGATGGACACAGTTGGCTTATGTTCAGTTATTGATATCTTTGCTGACAGAGTCCATTTTTCTTCAGTTTTCTCTGCTTCTGATATAATAACCCTCAACTTTACTCTGAGCTTTTATGAACATCTACATAACCAGTAAAATAAATCCAGGAAAATACATGATCTTCACTGGAAAATAACAGAAAATACAGAGGATAATAATATAATGATAAAAAGGAAAGGTTAGAGAGAAAAATTAATTTGAGAACTGCCATAAAAGTAGAACTAGGGCTTTATGGGTTAAATATTGGCGTGGTCTTATAGCTCAACAGTTTTCCAGACACTGATTTTACAAATGATCAAAACTGACAAATACCACATGTCACCAACAGCAAAAACCTAATGACGTACATGAACAAAAACAAATCCTCCAAGTCTCCTCTTTTAATAATGATTTGCAAACACTACAGCTACATAAAAGCAAGTTATAACAGACTGTGTTACTACACGCTTTGAGGCATTATGCTGACAACACTGAACTGCAGAATGAGGTAGATAATATGGAAAAAAGCAAAAAAGGAAGACCGACAGACCATTAAAACCATAAAAATGTACATGTTTCCTTTCGAGAAAATGGAGGAGTTCAAAATCTTGTGTATTGACTTTTTGGACAATAAAGACCCACCTGAGTTTGTGGAGGTTGATGATGCCCTTATCTGTCACATTCCCACATGAGACCACCTCCAACATGTACAAACTCTCCTGCAGATTCTCTATGGAGCTCAGTCTCTCCAGACAGCTGTCCTCAATGTAGATACACTTACAGAATTTGATTTCGTCCACGTATTTCAAACCATCTGGAAAAAAATGACATCAAGAATTTCAGAACTCACAGAGCAAAGAAGAACTTGGAACCAAAACAAATCTGTGTTGACTTTGGGTGTGGAAAAATAGTGTTTAGTGTTCGACCCCCAACAAGGTCACAGACAGACGGTGTTCTATCTATGACGCTCGGTGTAAAACATCCCTGTCACATGCGTCACTTTTAGACAATCAGTCTGGTACTGGTGTACTTTCACCCTCACTTTTCCTTTCTTGTTAACACACAGGGGAATCACTTTCAGGTCAACAGTGGAAGCTTGTGTTAACAATTGATAGTTGATGTAAAATTTACGTTCATCTTTCACCCATGGGCAAACACACGTAAGTGTCATAAAATCCAAAGAACTCTTCCAACAGAAAATGAAAACACCACAAAATTCACAATTTGTTTACAAAATCACAAATAATCCTTGATTGTGACAGTAGAATTACATCATGGATTTAATCTCAAATGTTTTGTAACTGTCACAGGAGCACCTTAAAATACTTTATATTTCCTTTTTCCACTTTATAGAATGTTTTCAAACAATAATAAACATACAGGGATTACAAATACAACAGCGGAGACATACATTTGACATAGCTGTATGTGAACACCCACCCTCACAAGCCCCCTAGGCCAAGCCAAACACACACAAACATACACACACACACACACCTTCTTTTAAAAAAAAAGAAATCAAGAGTAATTAGGCAATAAAATGAATACAAAAGCCTTCTCTATTCAGCCTCCATTTCATGATTATAGTCAAGGGACTCCGTATGTTGTAGAAAAGGGTTCCAAACAGTATGGAATAAATTCACAGAGCCCTTAAGTGAAAATCTGAGCTTCTTGAGCTTCAGATTATAGAGTACTTCCCGGACCCAGTGGATATGTGAAGGAGGGTGGGTAAGTTTCCAATTAAGCAAAATCAACTTACGGGCCAGAAGCAAATGAAACAACATATTTCCTTACCTTCATCAGTCATTTCAATTTCACAACTCTCTGGATTTTTTTTCTTTCCTGAATTCATACACAGTTTTTGGAGAAATTACCCATTTGTGTTTAACCTGCAAATCTAAACTCTTGACATTAAGTTTATTTTGATATATGAGACATCAACTCATTAGATCTTCAGATTTAAGAAATGGCAACTTGTAACATTTGGGATTTTTTTTTTTTTTTTGATTCAGAAATGATGCGTAAAACAAACATACATAATCAAAAGTAAACAGTCCTGAGACTGGGCAAAGTGACAAGGACAAAAACGCCATATTCTCCACAGTGTAACACTGACCCAGGTGGTCAAACCCTTTGTGCATGATGCAGGATTCAGTCGCGTCAATCCCCTGGATCTTGTATCTACCCAGAGGTCCAGTTGGCAGTCCATTGTAGTCATGATGCCAGCGATCGAAACCTTGAAACCTCACTTTGGCTCCACATCTCAGCAGCCACTCAGCTGCAGCTCGATCTGGACCAACAGCTTTGATCCTCTCATGGTCCACTCTGAGAGACCAGACATCAACAAACATTTAGAATATGAAAGGGCAGAGGAGACCGTCAAAAGGGGTTACTAAGCATAAAGTTCAACTGGCAACAAGCCAGTTCTTTTTTTAACCTGACAAATCATCAATTTGTCACACACTTAAAAGCAACATCAACTAAGGAACATCTTCAGCAATATGGATTGTAACTTTAAAATGCTCACTTTCTTTTATTAACTTTATAAGCTCAATACTTTGCCATTTTTTTGTTAAACTCAATGACAGTTTAAATAATAAAGTAATACAATGCAGGTGTCCCTAACAAACTGGCAACTTATGTGTATATATGATTAAGATCATCAGGATTACAACATATTCTGTGACC
The DNA here is from genome assembly GCA_030068375.1 of Ostorhinchus rueppellii. Taxonomy (NCBI): domain Eukaryota; kingdom Metazoa; phylum Chordata; class Actinopteri; order Kurtiformes; family Apogonidae; genus Ostorhinchus; species Ostorhinchus rueppellii. Next base: position 19,114,917 of record JAQQZY010000016.1, on the reverse strand, counting down.
TGAACAGGAAATTCTAGAACAAAACTCTTTCGACATACTTTATTTTGAACTTTGTTTTGGATGCACTGTGTCCCTTGTACGGTTTCATCAGAATAAGTTTGTTTTTTAAAGCATCCATCAAACAGCGTAAATACTAAATACTATATTCACAAATTTCACTATAAATCTTCCTGAAGAGCATTGGTTTTCACCTTCACCTGATACTTCATCACATACTTCCTTAATGTCATGGATTATTTCTTATAGGACAATTGAAGTATAATTATAGTTTTACATTGGTATTTTTTTTAGGAAATAAAACAATACAGTCCAGACTTAATTAAATGTTAATTATTTAAAGTGTTGATATGATATACTGATCAGGTTATAAAATATGATGGGTGAATATTCATGTAACAAAACTTTTCCTTAATTTGTTCATAGATTGCTTTTCCTTGCAGCTTTTAAACAGTCTCACCTGTTGAAAACAGCATTAAGCCAACCCCAGAAATGTCTGCAGCTCTGCCCTTTCGGACTCACAGCTGCAGCCTGCACCACCTTTGATAAAAGCTTCATAATTTAGCACTGAAACAAAGAGAAAATACAACAACAGTCTGAATTATTGTTATTGGATGATTAGTGTACTGTGACCAGTGACAAAACTATTTTAGCTTTAAAAATGCACATCCATATTTATCTCATTATTATTATGGTTACCTTGGAGACTCATATTATTATTATTAGTATTAATTAAATGCATAATAAATTACACATTATTTTTTAGAATAACCTATGAGCCCTACTATTACACCTGAAACATTAACGATGAACATATTACTGCATCAGGGATTAGATTGCAGTAATACAACACTTTGGAAATAACTAACTCTTGGACCATATGTGATTTCCTGTAGGAATTTAATCACCCCTCTAGCATCACCTTTTGATATCCTAGTCTTGGACATCAATTATATTTCATCATGATACATTTTTTGGTTTATATCTTAATTGCTTTTTACATCCTAGTTGTTTCTTTATCGAATTTCTTTTTGTGTGTCTTTTTGCTTCACATTTGTACACGTCAAATTGCTGTCACATTTATGACATGTCTTGACTGCATTTTTCCTCCTTTGTCATACTGGTGAAATAGCGTCTGTGTGTTACTCTGAAATGGGACACAGTGCACTAAGGCTGGTACCTTTAAGAATATGTGGATACTTGTACTTAGTTGCAAACGAAAGTAATACTCAAGTAAATTACGAGTACTTCGAAATTCTACTGTACTTAGTTACATTTCCCACTGATTTAGGGCATTAACGTTGCCTCCTGGATGTATGTGTTTTTCACTTGTATTTCATAAACTCAGTTCTCAAAATGACTGGACAGTATCCGTAGCTTTAATGGGAGTTTAGTCCACAGTGTTCATTTTAGATGATAAAAATAAAGCTGTGGATAATCTAAAAAGCCAAATGCTAGTCATATTCCCAGTAGAAATAATACTGTTTTAGGAATCTGAAATGTTCCTGTTAAGTAGGAAGAAGTGGGTTAGTTAACATTTAATTGTAAAAATGTTTTAACTACCTACCTGCCCTTCGACTGATCGGACTGTTTACAAATGCGGTGCGTCCATAGCTGTTCCCTTTGACCTTGTGACGTACAAAAAGCGTGCTATCCCATTGGCTGACCGGGGCTTCCTCACACTAGAGGGCGTGGCCTCCTTGACGAGTTCAGGATCCAGAGCGGGATGGGTGCTAGCTAACACCGGGAAGAGAACCAACAGAGGAGGAGTGCACAGCAAACACAGAACTCAGGGGAATCAGTCCGGCGGTCGTACAATGAAGAGACGAATTTGACGTGCTTTTTGACACTTTGAAGATGATACGGATACTAAGCAGCGCGTCTTTTAGGGCTGTTTGCACCGCTCAGCCGAAGCAGTTGAAGGGCATTACAAGCAGAGAGCTGCACAGGTAAGACTCATAACGGGGAAGAAGACAGAAAGCACAGCTCTGTGTGTTACAGCCTGGACTCAGGGTTAGTCACACGTGTTGTTGCGAAGATGTGAACTTTGTGTAGTTTTATTTTACTCTCAGGCAGACATTTAGGGGGAGAAGGGGCGAGGACAAGCCGGTACCTGCTTGATAAACTCACTTTTAATTGATACCAGTGGCTCCCAAGGGCATTTAACACCACCTAAGGATTGCATAACATTTCTGCTTTGTGCATGACCTGAAATGCACTCACCACCACATTGTATACGTAACCGAACCCACTTGTTTTTTTCTTTTTGTCTTCTCATCATTGCAAGACCATTTGTAGCTTCATTTGCTTTCCATGCAGGACATTTTTCTTTGATGGTGCCCGCAGTTTGTGTGCACTTTAGGTTGACTGTCAACAGCATAAGTTTGATTGTAGATCTGCAGAAGGCATGAGCCTGCGGGGTTTTGCATGTATGTACTGTCATAGTGTCCTTAACTTCTCTCTGATGAAGTGCTTTGGGAGTTCAGTAACATTGTAACATCAGTAACAAAGATAAGATGCAGGGCTACAAGTTTGTACAAGTTCTTGCAGTGTTGTTGATGCAAATTAAGAATCAAACAACTCAAATCATAATTTCTACTCAAACCAGTTTTAAGAATAAATACCGAATAACTTGTAGATGCAGCTGTGAAAACTATGATGTTTCACTTACAGATATAAGTGTACAGTGAAAACTATTTCACTGTTGCTTTACTATATATATATATATATATATATATATATATATATATAT
>JAQQZY010000016.1:19082058-19097277 GCA_030068375.1 Ostorhinchus rueppellii | reverse complement strand
TCTCTCTCTCTCTCTCTCTCTCTCTCTCTCTCTCTCTCTCTCTCTCTCTCTCTCTCTCTCTCTCTCTCTCTCACACAACCAGTGGAAGGTTTGAGGTTCATTCAGCTGCAGCTCATCCAATCAGTCAGCTGTTCATGGTCTGCCATTTACCATGCATCCTAAATCAAAACTGAACAAAAGCTGTCATCAGTCATTATCTGTGACACATAAGCTGCACTTTGTGTCCTCTCGCAAAAACTTAATCTTCGAGTTCAAATTCAAAAATTACATGCAGAGCTTCAACAGTCAGAAAGAAACATTGTTTTAAAGTAAAACTGCAAAAATAAATGGATTATTGTTGATCATTATTTTGTGAAGCAAAAGGGAACAATATTCAATTATTTTGCACACAATTGTGAATGTTTTGTTTGTATAATATATTTAAACCTTTTGGTGTTGATAAATCAAAATATGAGCTTATGATAACACAAAGAAATCGAGGATTTAAATAGTATTTTTGACCTTTTGTATCATCTAAGTAGTTTGAAGTAATTGTTGCAGCGTCCCAATTAAAAAATGGTAAATATGTCCATTTACCTGCAGTTGTATGGATACAGTTCCTATTAGATCAGGTATTGGCAGCACATTCACTTCTGTCATTTTGTGAAGTTTTATTACATTTAGACAATGAAGATCTGAACTTTCAATGCTTTCTATTTGACTGTTTTGACACGTTAAGTCATACATGTATGAATTAATTTTAGTCGTACATCCCTTCAGAGTGAACCAGTTATTGATTAATTAAACATTGTCTGTTACAATTAGGAACAACAAAGCTCCTTTCTGTGTCAATTGTCCATAGTGCTTTGGAAATGGTGTGATGAATCAGGTGAAACTGAGCGGGCAGGTGGTGCGCCACGGTGCTGCGGTTTCATTGTCTCAACTTGTTACACAACTGCCGGAGGGAAAGCCTGTCAGAGTTTGACGCAAGAGAGGTTTGTTATGGTTTTGACAGACTGTGACTCGCTGTTTTTCACAGCTGTTCACTGGGGGGTTTCCTTGTCAGAAGGAGCCATGGTGGATGACTCCACCCCTGAGGATGGTTAAAATTGTTATTTAGAGGCATGATTAAAGGAAACCTGCTGAAGTAGACACTCCTACAGGTGCTACATCAGGAAAGTGGCTCCAATTAACCAACCTGAAAGTTTCAGGTGAGCACCTTCCTATAAAACTGTCTCATACATTAGTCAGATCAAACCACAGTTTGTGCTCTTTAAAATTCAAGTGATACATGTGAGGCACTAGTAAGTCATGTTGATGGTTTGTCTCTTTACATCTAAGAAAGGCCTGAGGTCATAGTTGTGCAGTGTCGGTAGTTGAATAACCTTTGATAATGTATTCATTTAGCGAATATTGGCACATAATAACCATATAAACGTTTGAGCTAGTCATTTCACTCTGAATCTGTGCATATCTGAACTGGGTAATCTAACAAACTTCCAGGAGGGATGGAAACAAGGCAGTAGGTAAATAAAAATAGTCTGTAACAGATAAAACTTTAATCATAATCATTGGCTAAAAGAAAAAGTACCCCCCCCAAAAAAAAAAAATCTAACTTTTGCACATCTTCTCATTTATTTCTTCTGTTGTATTTCCATGGGATTTAGATGTCTCACAGCAGGTGAAATCAATTTGTGCTTCTCAAAATGTATTATTCAGTTTAAATCCTTAGGGGTATGTAAACACACACCTTATCAGATCACTTTACTTGGAGTCCATGTAAACAGTTAAGTTCTAATGTCTAATCTGGATAACTTGAACCAGGTTGTAGATATATTGTCCATGAAACTGCTGCTCGTGGAACCCAACTGCTCCTGATGGTTAAGTCACTTTGTCAAATGAGAGGCAAATTGTAAACAGCTTTAAATAAAAGCACTAAACTGCAGTACTTTGATATCTGGAGTGATATGTGGCCTGCTAAAGATGTGTAGCACTTAAAACTTGAAGTTGTAGCTTTTAGTCTGTAACGTAATAAGCCTTTATAGCCCTTCAATCAGAGAATCATCCCGTTATATTGTCTGCAATAAAAGAGGCAAATTCTTTCAGGGTAAAACCATAAAGCTTAACTTTTGAGTCTGATGTAGTTCACACACATGAGCAGCTGTCTGTGTTTCTGTCTGTGTATTTGATGTTCACTCTGACATTTCACCGTGGACAGGGTCAGGTTTTGTCTCCTGGCTCCGTCTGCTATTCTCGATCACTGCGGCTCGTGCCTGCTGCTATGTAAGACGTCATTTAGCCTCCGACATGCTGGTGTTAATAATAACTGTGCATTCCCCAGGTCTGCTGTCTCACTGGCATCGAGAGAAAGGCCCGAGCTTTGCTGGGTACAGTTTCATTCCATTGCCATGTTGAGTTAGTGCAGCGCTCTGCTGAGTTCACTGGGTTTTGCTCCATGTGGCGCAGGACAAAATATAAATCTGAGATTGGTCAGGTTACAGGACGGCTTTGTGTGTGCTGCCTTTTTTAATCCTTTCAGCCTGAGACGTTGGTTAAATCCTGACATGAGGACCTCACTACAGGCCAGCTCAGGTTGTTTTAGCTGTTCCAACAGTTTAACTTGAGGGATTACGCTGTCAGCTGCCCCTTCAGCCAGTTAGCAAATACAGATTAGTAACTGCTGATTAATAATAATATAATTATAATAATTTTATTTGTGAAGCTCTTAACAAACTCGGAGCACATAGGCTACTTATTTCCATAAGCCGTAACACAAATATGAACATGAAAAGAAAAACTCAATACAAGCTTGTAAAAGAAATTAATAAATACATTATGGAGTAATAGAATGTCAAACTATTTAAAAGCTCAAAAATCACATAAATCTCACTCTGAGTTTGGATTTTGTTTTTGTTTTTTGGTTGTTGTTTTTTTAGCCAAAATCTCTCCTGGCTTTTGCTTTGTTATGTGAGAGTCAAAACATTTGGGGTTTTGTTTGATTAACAGACTTAAAAGTGAGTAAGAAGATTAACTGATATTGTAAATAATTGTCATCCAGACTGAAACATCTCCATACATAAAACTGCTGTTATATTTTATAAATACATTCAGTTGTGATTATCAGTAAATATTCAAAACATGTAGTTTTATCAGCTTCAACTTAAATCTGTATAATGTTAGCATCCTCACAGGAGATCAGTCCTCACCTTTACCAGTATTTCACTCAGTTGCTGTTTCTTTTACTCATTGTGAATTTCAGAATCAGACTGTGATTTATAATGAGCCTTCACTTAAGCGTGTTACTGTGTGAGGTCCAGTTGACTTTGATAACATGTACCAATGTCTGTTACTTTTTGACTTGTTACGTTATAAAATTGACAGCCCCCCAAAAATACAGATAAAATCATCAGGGTTATTTCTTAATGCCTTTATTCTGGGGATCTTTTCCTCCTAAAGCAAAAAAAAATCCCTGCATTCAATATACATTTTGATCCAGTGATAATGTGTTTAGTACCAGAAGCTGCTCATTTGAGGTTCATATGTTGGGCAGTTTATCATTTCACATCATATGTATCTCATCTCTGATCTGTTGTCAGTTCACTTAGAAACTTTCACTCATGGAGATCACTGACCCAGTGACCTGAAGCGACTCTGCTTGACTGAGATAAGCATGCAGTGTAATGGACCGAAGGAAATGACATTTGTTGCATTCATACACTCACGCTGTAAGCATAGCATTGTTCAGATGAAAGAATGAGATTATGCGTAGTGGATTGCTATTGTCTTAAACTAACTCTGACCTGCAACTAATAACTTAATACCTTAGTTAAGAGCTAATTTTGTTTAACATCATCTTTTTTTTATTTCACTCTAATGCTTCACCCTGAATGACTACTACTATTTCTGTTAACATTAAATAACATTTGCACAGATTTTGTCCCACTGGTTTTAAACATAGCAGAGCCCCTACCAGAGCAGTATTTGTGGTTTAATTTGATTTTATCATCTTCAGAGCATTTATAGAGATGTGAGCTTGGAGGAAGGCTGAGGACAAACAAGGGGCCAACAATTCCTCTTAAGTTTTTTGTTGAACTTGATTTACTGTGTAAATTTGTTGTGATTAAGAAAAGAATATTTATCTATATGTTTACAGTGATGGTTATGATGATTGCAATTTAGGACAAATTGGGTTAAAGAGTAGCTATAAGCTCCCCTATATCCAAAAATGAATAATATAAGCTGCTGTTTTTCACTATTAAGTCCTTCAGTTCTTTGTCTTTTAATCTGCGTAAATGTATAAAAACTTGTATTTTGTGAAATTTTTTATGTAATACTTGGTTGCTAAAGACACAATTTCCCAGTGCATCGTGTACAACAATTATTAATATAATAATGAATACACATTTAATTGGAAAGAAGAGCCATTTATTACCATTGAAAATTGTGACATAGCAACGTACAGTCGGTGGCACTTATTCTACTCTGGTGCTACTAAACCATAAAAGAATGGGGTTCTCTGAAGATAATGCCATTAAAGGGGGTGAATAATGTAAAACTGTGTTGGACTATTAGTGGAACTATAACATTTCTGTTTGTTTGGTCCCTTTTTATACAGGATTATGGCTACAGTTGTACTGTAGTGTCATACTAGGCAATATGTTGTCTGCTTTGGTGCCGATGGAAGAGGATATTCCTTTGCACTTTCCACAGAGAGGATCAGGCTGATTAGTACATGTACCTACCCTGGGTACACCAGCATCCTGGTCGTCCTCAGACCAGGTTCAGACAGAGGATGGGTGGATCCAGCAGGGGTCACTGGGTCAGGTCACACTGGGGTCGCGGCAAGGCCATGTGGTGTTGACAACATGTCCAACATGTTTTGTCTCTGAATGTTACGAGTGTTCATGTGGCTGAATGCCATGTGAGTAAAGTCTGTTGTGTTGTGAATGTTTTTGTTTGTTTGTGTGTGTTGACGGCTGCATCTTGAGTTTGTCTAAAGGATTAATTCTGTTTCTGCCTCTTTGTCTTTGTGGGTTTGCATTGTGTGTTTGCTGTGTGTGCTAGCCTGTTGTCTCTGCGTTGATCTCTGGCCTATGGTTCCCCAGACAGTCTGGTTGTAATGGCAGATGATGTCATGGCATGAATCACAAACAGTGACACATGCTCGGGTATAATAACAAGCCCCACCCCCACCTCTGCACCGCACACACGAGCCACATTACCTGCAACCTGAGCCTGATGCAGCTCCATACACACAGCCAGGAGAATAATCAATTGAATTAGAAATGTTAACCCTGTATTAACACCATCCGTCCTCTATTATTACCTCCAACCTCTCTGTTCTCTAACACCCATTGCACATACAACACCTGACCATCCTGAGTTTTTTTTTTTTTTTTTTGTAACTACACAAATTATGGGAGTGTGTCACCTTCTGATGAAACAGAATAGAAGCAGCTTCTGACCAACATCTTTTGTCCCAATGTAGCACACATACAGTACAGTGAGTTATTAAAAATAATTTTAATTCCTCTTCCACATTTTTGTGTGTGCACAAGTTTCCATTCCTGATGCTTTTAATGACATTGCAGTTTTTGAGTAACACAATCTTCTGAGGTAAAACGTCTGTGGTTCAGTTTGATTTAGAGGAACGCTGTGTGCACTTTTCCACTTGAATGATCAAATTTTCCCTTGTAACTTTCACTTGTAAAACAGCCGAGTCCATTGTTTTCTGTCATATCTCATTATTTCAGTCTGTTGAAGCAGAACATGTTTAAGATAAATATACAGTGTGAAACCAGCATGCGTGTCCATGTTATGTGGAAAACCCTCTTACTGGTGTCTGTGTTTTCCACAGAGCACAAGACGACGCTGATGTTAGTGTGTTTTGGAAGACCTTGAAATTTTAAATAATACATATTTGAAGTCCTATTTTAGAAGTGGAAAGTCCTACGTGTTGTCCTCACTGTTTAATAAGTTATTATTGAATCAGAATAAAGACAGTCTCTGTGTGGTCTGCTTTTTACATGTTGGCCAGAATATTACCCACAAAAAAAAAGTCCACAGTTTATCATCATCTATTGGGATTAATGAATTAGAGATGAGTTCCAAATAATGTGATCTATTGGACTGATATGTCTCCAAGCCTGAGTTTGTTTTGTTGATGTTGACATGTTTTTCTGACAGTTCTGCGTTGGAAAACAAAGATGTCAAAACTGACTTCATCAACAAATAAAGAGTCTTTAATATGAAAGATTCATGGCAGAGAGGCTTGGCTTCATTTTCAATGAGCAGATTCAATAATGCCAATCAAGTGTTACTCCACCATCCCTATAATAATTTATTTGTTTGATTCATATCATGACAGATAATTGAGTGAAATGCCAATCATAAAACTTATGTTAAAGTCAGAGTTCTAGTCTTCAATCGGCTTATTTCGGTTCCAAGAGCCCAAAAGCCAAACTTGGGTGATTCAAATCAACAAACTACTTTTTTTTTTTGTTGTTGCATGGATCATTTAAAAAAAAAAAAAAAAAAAGTATTTTCAGACATTCAGTCACATAATGATTTACTGTAGTGTGTTGTTAGTGCAAAAAACATGGATCCTTTTGAGTGACAATATATAAATAACGTCTTCTTGATATACTGATATAATAAAAAGTAAAAACAAAACATCTTTATTACACGATTGGATAATACAAAAAAAGCGTGAAATCTATGGATTTGGAAAGGGTTGACTGCAAACATCGGCCATTTTTGATTGAAAAATTAGAGAAGCATTTAAGGTATTCCCTCAAAGGCACTATAAATTCCCCACAAGAATAAATCTCAGTCACCACCCCTAATTGTCTGACTGTGTAGTGGAGTTACCTGCAGAGACCTGGCTGTTTGCTTGTATTTTCTACTTTCCTCTTTGCTTCTCTTTTTCCAAGGTCAACAAAGTATGGTGCAAATGGCATGGAAGTGAACTGAATGGTATACAATGGAGCAAGACTCTCTCCTCTTTTTGCTTTTCTTAGTTACTGCACAGTCCTGTCTGAGAAACTAAGCATTGGACCTCAGCTCATCCCCTCTAACAGACCTGATCACAGTATACAGCATAAATGTCCAAGCTTGTTCTTCAGCTGGGTGTTTGCTTCAGAACATTCTCATTGAGCAGCGATTCAGTTTTAGAGGTTGAGATCGAAATGATCCGTCTCCTCTGGACCCAAAAGTCTTTCTTTTTATGTTTCATCTGTTTTCATTGTTTTTGCCTTGTTTTATCTCTTATGTTTTCTTCCGGGTTCCCATGGGTTCTTAAAAAGTCTTGAATTTTCAAATCTGCATTTAATACCTTAAAATCTATAAAAGGTATTACATTTGATATGGCAAGTCTTGAGTTATGTTGCCATAAACTTGTTCACTGTATTGTGTTTAAACGTGTCCAAGCTGCTAAGAAAATAACTTTGATCGACTCAGTTCCACCTGTTCCAACTCGACAAAGTACATTGAAATTAGGAACCAATTATTGCTAACTTTGCATCTCCCAGTGAGAAATGACTCAGAACTGTAGGAATCCAGGCATAAATCAGTACAAATTTCTTAAATTCTAGGTGTCACAAATTTGTGCCAGGTTGGCCCTGAAATAGGTTCTGAAATGGGCATCAAATTCTGTTTGAAGTAGTCTTAAAAAGGTCTTAAGTTTAACCCTTTGAAACCTGTAGGAACCCTGTGTATTGTATCTGCTGCTGTTTTGTTCCACTTTGGACCTCCTCGCCTTTCATCACCGTTACTGTGTCGCACTACCTCTGTTATTATAAATAAGCTTCAGTTATACCTTTTTATATTCTATAATAGTTTTATCTTTTCTAGCATTTTATTTATTCTTGTTCTATTTTTAACTTTTTTTTTTCTTTTAATTACGTGACATTTAAATAACAAGATGAGAGAGCAACAGTTTATCAATTGTCTGTCTGTCCTGTGCATCAAGTGACTTGACAATAGAAATGTTGGAATGTTATTTCATTTTATTTATTTATTTTTTTACATCTTCATGTTTTAGGAGGCTCTGCTACTTTTCACATGCCTTTGGTCATTACTTATGACATCTGGCAACCCAATAAAAACAGATCCAGAAACTGTTTTGGACCCTACACCCAAGTTTGGGAAAGGAAGCCATAGACTTTGGCAAAGGTGTAGTTTTTGTGTGTGTTTTCAGAGTACAACCTGCTGTGACAGAATCGGGATGTAACGTTTTCTTTGTGTGTCTCGGTGAATCCTGGTTGATGGTCTTCTGATTCAGCCTGTGTGCACTGTGAGCCCGGTGCTGCTGTTGCTCTGGTCTCCCCAGGGGCTTTGCTTTGTGTGGGCAGAGAACAAGGCTGGGGGCGGGGTTGGGGGGTGAAGGAGGAAAAGTGAGAGTGAGGGAGCGTTGGGACTTCCTGTACACTAGCCTTCCCTTAATGGAGCTGACCCATGAAACTGAACACCTTAACATGGCACAGAAGGATGTGCATGAAAGCTTCCATACTTTAAGATAGAAATGCTTTTCATTTTAATATCTTTGCCTGAATTCAGCTGTCAGGTATTCAAATAGTTTAGTTTAAAAAAAAAAAAAAAAGTGCCACAGCCTCTAACTATATTTTTATTTTAAGGTATTTGTCTTACTAATTGTCTTACTAATTACTTACTAAGTCTTACTAATCAGTAGTTTGTCAAACATCAGGAAACGGTGGAAAAACAGCTGTAAAATATTGAGATCCATCCGTGTTGCCTCTAAAATATACAGGTTTTCTATTAAAAGAAAATGCAAAAGAAGCTCAGGGAGTGACTATTAAACATCACACCAAATTGTTCGAATAGTTGCTGTTACTTTTATACAGATTGACTAATAATTATAGATTTAAATTGTGTCATTTGACAAATTGTAAAAACCCTACAGTAAACGATAGTCAAGACATTTTTTTGTGCTTGCTGCATGTAATTGTAATGTGTTATCCACGGTCAATTACCAGATGACTGTCAAGGGCGATATCTTGTTTTCTTGCAGAAGGAGTCATGTGATAGGGGTGTGACGAATCAGGGATGGACAATGGACAGGAGACTCGATGGCAGGGGCCTGTCTCATTATTTCCACCGGTTTCTGTTTGTCTATCGACTATAATTCAATCCTGTAGTTTAGAAACGAAAACGGGGTCAGCAACATCTCCTAAAGTTTCCATTGGAATCTTGAAATGTTGGATACATAGAGTGGACAGTCCGCAATAATCCACTGTAGTTTTTTGTTCTTCAGAGCTATTGTTATTATATCTGCCTTTAAAAAAAATCTACCATCAGTTGGCTTCAGATTGTTTCTGATTTCCATGTTGGATGTGTTTCTATGATTACATCGCAGCTGACTACAGGTTCAGAGTTATGAGGGGATGTTTTGACTTCACCTGCCACCAGAGGAGACATGTCTATATTTTTTGAGTTTTGCCTGTTAATGTTTTGATCAGAGTGCTCTTCAGATTTGAGAGTTCCCACTGCTTTTTTCCCACTCCATTGCTATCCCCTGTGTTTACTTCAGTGTCCGCTGCCAACTATATTAGACCATGTTGCGTCCATCACCCATTAGGATCAGGTTGCAGTCGTACTGTAAATACACTGAGCTGCAGTCATACCTGCACATGACCCTGCTCTGGCTTCAGTTGTCCTTTTAGACATCTGCAGTGAGCTGAACTGACATGTTCACTAGAGCAGCTTGATTATGACCCACAGCTTTATCCCTGATGACCTGATAATTAAAATGTCACCAATTCCTAACAGGCCTCAGAGTCCACATGTCACTTTACAGTACTGCTTGGTTTCATTTTATTTTTCATTCAAATTTCATACATTTTAGTTTATTATTATTGCTCCTCTGTCTCTCATCCTGACATTGTTGGAGATAGACGACACTTGTTAGATGTGGGCCTCTCAGAAACGGGCCAACTATTCTGTGAATGGAGTCAGGGGAAACCCCCGTAGTTTCAGTGTGGTGACTCACAACTCCTGGTGTCCTGTGGAATTTGTTCAAGTGCCTATTTGCAGTCCAGAGGATATATCTCATAACCTACTTCTGCTTTGATATATATTTTTTCCAAGTACGGTTTATGCATGTGGCTTATTTATAACTGTTAAGTCTTGTGAGTGTGCATCAAAACAGAAATGACGTATCGAAACAAGACAGACGCCAAGCTGCGGCTTCAGTTTTTCCAGCTCCTCTTGTTTTAAAAAGCATCTGAATGTAGTTAAAGAATCACAAGTTGAATCCAAAACAGAGCTGAGAAAGAGAGTTTCACCTTCTATGCCCTAATTTACCATTTCATTCATAATATCTAGAATTAAACTTGACACTGAAGGGATTTAGACAGATTGATAGATATTGATGCCAAACTGGGAAATTGTAGGAACTGTAGTAACATCCTGGCTTTTGCTGCATCTCTGTTAAGTCAGAGCACAAGAATGCATGAAGCCCAGTCTGCGTTGACCTTTTAACTCTCCTCTCACATTCCTTAATCCGGGGGCAATGTTTTGTCATCATAACGCCCCACTTTGCTCTATGCCAGGGTAATTCCATCACTCGCTTGTGAACAGCCTGGCTTTTGTGAGTGGAGAGTAAATGTGAGCCTCTCTCTCTGTTTCTACCTCTCCTCGTTTTCTCTCCCACAGTTTTTTTTTTTTTTTTTTTTTTTTCTTCTCCCCCTGTAGTCTGCTTTGGGCGCTAAAATAGTATCTCAACTGACAGCATTCCTGTGAGAGGGCACGGCCCAGATGACGACAACTTTTTGGATGTTGGGGGAGGTGGAGGTGGTGGGGTTCTTCACTTTCCACCCATAGACCTGATAAAGCCACACCTTCTCTGCTGCCTCTACCTGAAACCACACCTGCTGTCATTCTGAATCACTGTATAAATCAGCACAAGAGCGCTTCTAAACACATGACTATATTGATTTAATTTCTCCTTAGATTATAGTAGTTTATGGACCATTTTAACATCTTCTGGAAATTGTTTAAAAGGGAGAGAATTTAACTTTTTTTTTTTTTTTTTGGGCCTAATTTTAAAGGCAAGTCAGACTGGCATAATAATCTCGAGCATAAATGTAGCATGTTTTATGTTACTGCAGACTGAACCAAGTCATGAGTGTTGATATGACATTTTACAATTGGTATCAGCAGAACTGCTAACAGCAGGCATCTCAACTGTAATTAATGTCTTTAAGGACAGTTAATGGCTCTGAAAATCTCAAACACAGACTCGCCAGAGTCTTATAGTTAGTTTGACTTACAATTCTAACTTTGTCTATGGATTAATATGGACATTTTTAGTTTTCATAATTATGTCATACTTAAAAATTATTTTGATGGATTGAACTCCAGTGCAAACAAAGTATGTTATGTGTTAAGGTGCGTTTCCACCGGATGCGACGCAAATTTTTTGCACGATGACATTACATACAAAGTCAATGTGTTTACGCGATTGCCGCTCCATCTTGAGTGGCGAGCGATGGAGCGGCGAGTGGTGATCGTTTCCAGCGAAAAAGCGCTTGCTGCTTGCCAGTCTCCGCCCACCGCTTGCCAGTCTCCGCTCGCTGCTTGCCGCTCCCGCTTGCCAGTCGCCGCTCAAGTTGAAATAATTGCACTTTTCAAGCAAATTCGTGTCAGGACAGCCTATCAGCCTGGAGGTCGTCACAGACGTGCTGACGTAGGGTGTGCAGGGCTCTGACCGCGCAGATAGCAGACAGCTGGAAAGGTGCTCCGCAGCTGGAATGGAGCGCCGGTAGTTTGTATCGTAGCTTTGGTTGCCACCTTTTTTAAAGGCCCCAACCACTGAAAAATGCATATACTTATGCTATTATAAAGCCCACAGGCTGCTCGGTTGTCCCAAATTATTTCACATACCATAAGCCTCTGGGGTCACTTGGTGGTCCGCATAAAAGGGGTAAACAAGAATGCATTTAGTCATACTTAAAGTGCTTTATTAGCAAATAATTAGTAATACTGTTCATATAAAAATATTGTAAACATAGACTGAACATGTCCTAAGCAAATGCGCATAAAAAGATTTAAAACTGAGCACAATAAAATGAAATATTGTAAAATACAACAACGACAACGCAAAACATTCCTCCTTCTCTCAACCTTCTCCAAAACGTCCTGGATTCATCATTGTGCACGCACCGCTCACAGACAGCAGGCAGAGCTGCAAAGGCATCAGTGCACGCGCCATTCATTCAGGGGACCATGACAAGTCCTGTGCACCTGTCGCCAGAACATTTTTGCTATCTTCTGTGTTTTAGTTTAGTTCATTGTTGTTATATTCAGTGTTAATGCTTGTGTGACGGACCTGAATGGGGCATTTGAAAAAATACAGAACAAACCGGTCTTCAGACTGGCCAACACTCAGCTTGAAGTAAACCTGGAACCGGTCATTGTCCAGGCACAGCTCCTGCAGGAGACGGTGGAATTCACCGAGCTCATCTCCGTAGGGTCGCATGCATCCAAAAGGGATGCCGGCGCCTCACCCGCAGCCGAAGCGGACTTCTCCATGTTAAGTACAGAGCAGCGATGGTGGTAGTTGGATGCCGCAGCAAGCGTTTTTTGCATATTTGAATCAGTGGCAAAACTTGCGCGTCTAGTGCGGCGCGATTTCATTTGTCGAGCGAGTTCATTTGCGTTTGTCGTGTCCGGTGGAAACGCAGGTTTATAGAAATGCATTTCTGAAAATTTGGCAACAGTATCAGTGCAATTAAAAAAATCATAGATGCATATTCGAAAATGAAATGTAAATATTTATTTGTGTTTTATTTTTGCAGACTTGTTTTGAGAATGACTGTCATGGTGCATTCAGTGACACTTGAGTCTCCTGTCAAAAAATTGAGGCATTCACAAATTATATTGTTTGAAAATCAAACCCAAACACGTGTTTTTTTTGTTTTTGTTTTTTTTTTAGGTCAGACAAAACGGCTTCAGTATTCCTCTGCATAGATTTTATAAGTGGTTTACTTTAGAAAAACTACATTTCACAGCTGACCCTCGCATGCATGAGCATTTTACATAATGTACAATTTTTTTGTATTTTTTGTATTCTATTCTATATATATCTATATTCTATATATTCTATTTATGTCCAATGCTGCTGTGGCAATGTGAATTTCCCCCAGTGGGGGATCAATAAAGAACTATTCTATTCTATTCTATTCTATTTGAAGTGCAATAACATGGATGCGAAAGGAAAAAAAAAATTTGTTTCCACTGTGACAAATCAGTGAAAGGTGTTTTTGTTATGATGCCATGCAACAATCAAAGCGAGAAAAAGTGTTCAATCATTACTTGTTCTGACATCAGCTAACGTGATCTGAGCTTTACTGAACTAGCTCATACCAGGTGTTACCCTTTTTATGTTTCACAGTTTCATCTGATGTCAACCCTCTCTTACAGATAACGACGGCTGACCGAATCCATACAAAGACTAAATGTTGATGTCATTTTTAAAGTTTCTTGCTTCCTCTCTTGTTTCTATGTGTCACTTATTTCCTTTTGATGTTTGCCTTGAACATTCAGGTGCAGAAGCAGGTCCACCCAAACCTCCAGGCGAAGGAGGACGCCCTGCAGCACATCGAGGAGCTGATCCTACAGCTGCTCAACATGCTGTGTGTGGCCCAGCCTCGCTCGGTGCAGGACGTAGAAGTAAGGCATTACTCTCCAATCAGCACTTTGGCAGATTTATCGGCTTAATTTAACCGGGTTTCTGTGGGTCTTAAAAAATCTGAAATAATCCAATAACTAGGATTTTTAGTCATTAAAATATTAAACATGATTAAATTATTAAGTTAGCATCATTTTTACAAGGTTGCCTTAACTTCATTCTTGCTTTTCATTGTGGTTTTTGGAAGGGGAAGAAAAAGGTATTGCTCATTTTGTAACAAATTTACAAATAAGACCAATATTGAACCAATAGGCACAAAGACAAATTGAGCCTGATCACAATTAAAGAGATCACACCCAGCTAGTGGGTCATATTGGGGTATGTAGCACATTTAGCTCTTGATTTCAAGTCTGTTGGAAATAATTGATCTAAAACCTACTCCAAAAAACATTAACTATAGGTATACAATTACGTGAAAGGAAAAATGTGTTTAAAAAAAAAAAAAATCCACCAGCTAAAGTATGTTGTCACCCAGTATTGTTCCATACTTGCATCAGAGGCATCACCAGTTATCCCAGTGCAAACTTTCCCAGAATTGGGAAAAGAAGATAAATAGTAAAAGGACTGCACTTATATAGCACATTTTATACACCTTCATGGTGCCTAAAGTGTTTTACAAAGCCTCCCATTCAGGGTAATTTAGGGTTCAGTGTCTTGCTCAGGAACACTTTGACACGTGGATAGTCGGAGCCAGGATTCGAACTGCCTACCCTTTGGTCATTCGCTGGCCCACTCTACCAACTGAGCCACAGCCACCCTAACGTGGACTAATTTGGACTAAAATATGATATTTTAGTCCAAATAGTTACTGCGTATTGGTATGAAAAATGTAATTATTTCATTTATTTAAAGTGGAAGAAACACAAGAATTTTAGAACAAATGACTTTTGGTTGCAGCCTTTTCCTCTTAGTCTGAATAAAAAGACCAAATGTAGATTAACTGACAGTGTTTCACGCTGTTATGGAAAAGGACAAGTAAAGCCACATAATGTTGAAACGGAGTTGTGGAGTAGAGCCCCGTCCAAGTCACATTTGAAAGAATCTGATCAGAGATTGATAATTCCTGGTCTCGTCACCTTTTTTACCCTGTCACCAGCACCTGTATAAAAACACCTGTAAATTGCAAAAATCTAGGCATCATGGGGTAGGTCTTATGTTTTCTCTGGCCACTTGTGTTACAATATTCTGTAGCCCTGTAGTATTGAAGCTGAAGGACAGGGGTGTCCAATTCTGGTCCTCGAGGGCCGGTATTCTGCATATTTTAGATGTTTCCCTCTTCCAACACACCTGATTCAAATAAGCCTGTCATCCAGCTCTGCAGAAGCGTGATAATGACCATCAGGTGTGCTAGAATAGGGAAACATCTAAAACATGCAGGATACTGTCCCTCAAGGATCAGGATTGGACACCCCTGCAACACCCCGGAGGTGAAAATAGGGGGGGGGGGGTTAACACCAGAATATGGAAATACATACTTTCCGTCTGCATCTCTTTCCTCTCTGTCCAAATCAATCATTCATTCATTCATTCAT
>JAQQZY010000016.1:19065649-19081958 GCA_030068375.1 Ostorhinchus rueppellii | reverse complement strand
GGAGGAAACCGGAGTACCCGGAGAAAACCCACGCAGACACGGGGAGAACATGCAAACTCCACACAGAAAGATCCCAATCGAACCCGGGTCCTTCTTGTTGTGAGGCACGAGTGCTAACCACTGCACCACCGTGTCGCCCTCTGTCCAAATCAAAAGGGTAAATATAAAGATAGAAGATAGGATTCATGGAGCTGTTGTGTAGGCCTGGCTCAGGGGTTGGACAAAATGTGGAGAACACACATGAGTTCACAGTATAAATACATTTATTTAATTCAATATTAGCATATGAGAAGAATTAACTTGTAATTTAGAATCAGTTTATCAATACTGTTTGCATTGTGTGAACCTTTAAGTAAACAAAAACCAAGAAACCCCGAACCAACCAAACTAAACCAGCCAGAGAGAGGAAATGGCTGCCTAGGTACCCATACATATAGGCTTGAAACCACACCCAACTCGGGTGCCCTCCATCACCAGTCAACCACTCCCACGTAATCACCACCAGCATGAGTGAAGAGTGACTGGAAAAGAGGTCTAAAGCCATCGCACTATGGAAAATTGAAGCTACATTTGTAATACCTATTGATAATTAAAACTGTTCAATCACGTATTTACTTTTTATTTATTTATTCACATATATTTTACCTTTGTTAAAATATTAAGGCATTCAAAATCTTGGTAATCTGCAGCCTGTCAAGTCTAGTTTTATGACAGACCACATGGGTAACAATATGTTGAAATGTATTCATAGTATTTTTGTACAATGATGCCATAACAGACGGATGTGGAGTCAATCCCATTTCATATTATCTTCAGGGACTTGGACCTGAATTACATTCATAAAAGGGCCTTAAATGCAACTTGCTGAAACCGGCAGAATCCCTGTAAAAAGTGGAACTGAGATGATACATGGGTGGGAAAGTTGCTAATTAACCTAACGTCCCGCTTCTTCTCCAAAACACTTGAGTTCTTTATAGATGTTCAGCCAAATCATCTAACTGAATAGTTCAATGTTATACTAATGCTTACAGTCACATTAAATATGGCAAATATGATAACTTTCCTTCTTCCTCTCACCAGGAACGTGTCCAGAAAACTTTCCCCCACCCAATTGATAAGTGGGCGATCGCCGACGCCCAGTCAGCCATTGAGAAACGCAAGAGGAGAAACCCTTTACTTCTCCCAGTTGACAAGATTCACCCATTACTCAAGGTACAGATGCCTAAACAGCTCATTAATCTGATTAAAAAAGATTTACATTCTTCTCAAGCTCTGGAAATATACTACTTTACGATTAGTCACTCAAGTTATGTAGGATGTAAGGAATGTTTCAGTCCACATACTTTTCACATTCTTACACAGACAAAGTTAACTTTGATGCAAGTGCAAGAAAGTTTGAGCAGTTGCTGGGAAATATCTGTAATTCAATATAGTTGTAATGTTTTGACAGCTTGGTTCAGACTAATTGAATTGCTCTGCACTGATCTGGTCATCTGTGCACTTTCAGAATAACAGCAGGACTGATATTGTACTCCTTTTTTTGTTGTCAACAGGAGGTTTTGGGCTATAAAGTAGACTACCATGTTTCCCTGTACATTGTGGCCGTTCTTGAATACATATCAGCAGACATACTGAAGCTGGCAGGCAACTATGTCGGTAACATTCGGCACTATGAGATCAGCCAGCAGGACATCAAGGTGTCTATGTGTGCAGATAAGGTGAGTAATGTGAGAAAACAGAAACCTAACACTCATGCAAACACTCCCTGTACTTTATGGTCAGATATTGCTTTAAAAAAAAGCAATCGCCAAGAAATGTCTAGACGAGGAGTCACCAATTGAAGGACAGGGTATAAAGAAATGTGTGATTTGGAGAAACTGGGCTTCTCATAAAGAAACTGTATTAGGTCTCTGTATCTCAGTCACTTATTATCTTGAAGTTGGGCTTGTCAATCCGACCAAAAGATGTGAATCATAATTTTTCCACCTGTTAAAACATTTTTCCTCTTGTTTTCTCTGGTAGGACTTTGATTTTGCATCATTTTTTTCCAATATTATTATAATGTTATGACAATATCTAGAAAAAATAAGCACAACTTCAAATTTTTCTGTCTGTTTCTCTGTGACAGTTGCCGCTAATTTGTCACACCAGTGTTTTACAATGAATATCTTTATACTTTATGCTGTGTAAATTAGACTCACAGCACATCAGAGTTTAGAAGCCTGATCCCAGACTCATGGACTTAGGGTAATTCTTCATAATTCCTTCGGCAACAAAACAACATATTACGCAAACTCTGCAAGGTAATGCAGACTAAAACCAATTAGTTTAGTGTCAACTCTAAAGTAATGTTATAAACAAACTGAAATAAACTTGCTGACTTAGCAACCTCTGCTTGTGACACTTATGCTTCAAACTTCTCGGTTAGTGCAATGCCTGTGTGCAAAGTTTTATAAAATAGTAAATAATAAACACATAAATAAACTTTTGAAAGCCTGTTTTAAGTGAATAACAGTGCCGTAACTTTTTTTTCCATAACAAGACCTGCAAAGTCCCTCTGATAAGTACATCATATGACAAATTAAGACTGATCACCAATCTGATCTAAAATCATGGGATCACACAGTCCTACTTTAATAGTACATAATTATGAAACAACATATGATCCAGTGCCATTTGATATGATTTGATTTAACACAATGTGATTCAGTATGATGTAATGCAAGAATATGATGCTTTGCTGTTCAAAATGTTATTTTCCTGGCTCTTCTTAGTCAGACATAAATACATAAAATAACAAAAAATGTCATTTATACTTCATAAGTATGTGTTTTTTCTAGTACCACAACTCAATAAGGATCTAATTTGTGCTATTTCTGTTTGATTTCGAAAAGACTCTTGGCCCTTTCACAAACAGGCCTCTTCATAAGTCGGAAAGTCTCTGGCAAAAGATAAAATAAAAGCAGCCCTGACACTGGCTCAAATCAGTCCTTCTTTTCTGTTCTGTCTCCAGTTACACTTTAATAACATGCCATGACCTCCTTATCAAAGCTTTTTTCAAACTTTGATGGGAATTGGTAATTGGCAGTAGTGGAAATGAGTGGCAACATAGAGAAGAAGGTGTTAATTTTTTTTAAATCTCTGTTATTAATTACTCATCAACACGTTGGATTTTACTAACACAAGACTAATAGAAACGGTGACTTTTCATATTGACCTTTGTTTTGGCAGTTTGCTGCATCTTGAACTTTTTTGCTGATGCATAAATGCAAGTGCATGAATCTTACCTTCCTTGAGCTTTATGCCTGGGGTCTTCTTGGGTCCTTTGTCCCTTTGTTTTGCTAAAATAAAAGCAACAAAATTGGCATAAAAAAAAGAAAAGACAAAAGCTGTAACTGCTCCTCTAAATGATGTCCTGATCCTGTTTCAGGTGTTGATGGACATGTTTGACCAGGAGGAGGACATCGGTTTGATGTCTCAGTGCACAGAGGAGCCGTCGTCCTCTGGGGAGCTGACGTATGACGACCTCGTGAGGCTTGAAATCGCAGAAGAGCGTCAGTATCTGCGAGAACTCGACCTCATTATCAAAGTGTTTCGCCATCACTTCCTGTCCAACCCAAAAATCTTCACGCCGCAGGTGAGGAGGATTGCAATGTTATGATTTCTCAATATATTTCATCAAAATAAACACATACTTTTCTGCATTTCTGTGTTGAAAAACCCAACTTTGAAAAAACAAAACAAAAACAAGAATGGATACAGCACTACACAATACTGGTCTTTAAATACAAAGCCTCAAGAGTTTGTTCTTTTTTCTGTCATCACTCAGCAGTTTTAGGTGAAACAGGAGCTCTTTTGCAGCTTACTGTAAAGCCAGCTTATAAACAAACAGTCAGGTTTCCAACTCTGAACTTAATTACAAAGTCATTTCGGACAAATCCAGAGTAAGAACATTTAAAGATTACAAACTGTGTAATCGGCTAACTGGTGATCAGTGTCAAAAGGCACTGTGAAAAAACTCTGATTGGAGAAATTATTGTTTTTTGTTTATTAAATCTGCAGAAGATACATTTTATTGGTTGATTATCTATGTTTTCAAAAGTGGTTGTGACTTAACAAACAAAACTGCAGTTTTGGTAGAAGTTTTTACTGTAATTTTTGGTATCTTCGTTGGTTTTAGTTCATTAACAAAATTTACACTAAGGTCTGGTTCTTTAATAGTTGAACAGTTTAAAGATGGCCGAGTGATCTGTGGATCCTTCTTGCGGCTCTGAAGTTTAGGACGTCAACAGCTTCTTTTTCATCCAAATCATACAGACTGTGTTGTAAACATGAAAGCGTGTTCTGCAGATATGCAACGATTGGTAGTTCAGGTTTTAATCAGTTGATCAGTGTCACATTGATCCAGTTTTGTACCATTAAATGACACACAAGTCATACATCCTTCACACATATGCACTGATGTACTTGATATTTAAATTCTTCATCAAGAGTGAGTTGTAATACATGTAGATCAAATGAGCTGAAGATGAACATGAAGATGGTCAGAAACACTTAACTTAATCAGACATTTAAAACATCATCACCACATTGAATGTGTCTGGTCTGTTGTAGCCACTAAAGGTAAAGTGGCTAAAAGAGCACACAGCCGGCCAGGAGCCTGCAGTCTCTGGTGTCTGTCATTGGTATCAGTACTGCTATTCATTTTCAGTTGGAGTTTATTAGTACAAAAAAGCTTTGTCTGTAACCTGGAGCACTTTGTTTTCAGATTTGAGTCAGAGTAGGTCCTCTAACCATGAGCAGCTTAGGAGAAAATGTGTCATTTCATTATAGATACAATCAAATTAACATTAAGAACAAGTTACAAAAATGCTTGGATGCTTTGAATAGCAGTTTTTAAAAAGAAAGAAAATCTACTTCTGGAGCTCATACTGGAAAATTCATGCTAGAAAGTTGGAATTGTTGCATTTCTAAGGTTTTATGTTTTTCAAATCAGTGGAAAAAGTGACCTTATAAATGTGCAAAATTTACAAAATTGTGCTAAAATATGGCATCATGTTTTATTAAAGACACTAACAAAGAGGACAGGTGGTGTTATATGTTCACATTATGAAACCCTTTGAAGTGAATCTGTGCATTATGTGTATAATCTATTTGAATACAACTGAACTGAATAGATGTATGTGGACTGCCCTAATTTGATTTCATCATCTTAAACCACTAGAGTATTCCTCTATAAACTCTTAAAACTACAGACAGTCACAAAATCTATAATTTACACTTTGTCTAATATAATACACATTAGGAGAGTCCACTATGTAAAGTGTATCACAACCAATATACAGGGTTCCTGTGGGGTCTTAAAAGAGTTAAATTTGCATTTAATATCTTAAAAAGTCTTTAAAAGGTTTTAAATTTGATATGGTAGGTCTTTTTTGTCATTGAACTTTTTATTAATTTTTATCATATTTTCAGTCATTTACAAAAAGGAAAGAAAAAAGTCAGGAAAAAAGACAAAAAGGAAAACAAAAAACAGAACAACCAATATCTTTCTTTTTAAATTTTTAAGACATGGTAGGTCTTAAATTATGTTGCCATAAACTCTTTGTCTGTTGTATCTGAATGTTTTCAAGCTGCAAAGAAAGTAACGTTAGTCAACTCAGTTCCACCCATTCCAATCTGACAATTTGTATTGAAATTAGGAACCAATTTTCTCTAATTTACCAGAAATGACTCAAAACGGTGGGAATCAATGCACTGGACAAAATAAATATATGTTCCTAAATTTTAAGAGTCACAAATTTTTGCCAGTATGGTTGTGAATTGGGTATTCAATTCTGCTGTAAGTAGGGCTAAAAAAAGTCTTAAATTGAACTTGTAGAAACCTGTAGGAACCCTGAATATATCTGGACCTGACTTTAAAAAAAACCCTTCCTACTGTTTTGTAGTTTCCCCAGAGGCCCCTCCCAGTAAACAGTCCAGTAAATTGATGTTAATCTCTGCATCCAAGGGTTAACCAAAGATACAAATAACTAAATATGCTGTGTCTAATAAGGCCGTTTCAGAGGTCTCAATCCCTTTTAAGAAGGAGGGTAAAGGATGAATCGAGCTAGGGAGTTGAACTTTGGATCTCTGGGTTGACAAGAAGAGAATGGAAAGTTGAGTTTAATGGGCTGCTGTGGCTTTGCATATTTTGGGTTGGGTAATTTGTGGTATCATTTGGGTGAGGAGGATAAACCTTTGTGAGGCTCAGAGGAATGCAGAACATGTAATTATGTTGAGACAGGAACAACATCTGCAGCCCTCGCCAAAATAACCTCAATTATCTCTGTTGAAACACAGTACAATCTGAAATTACTCGGAGATGTCAGTAAAGTGTTACGGCCGAATAATGACAGGACAGAACTTCAATTCAGACTTCAGCAGTCGATAATCACTTTTCTATTTTTGGGTGTTCTTTCTCATCTACTTGATTAATGAGTTCCTTGGGTAAATTGAGCCTGTTGTTGTTGTTATTATTGTAGTTGTTGTTTAAAGCTCATAATCACTTCTATTTTAGCATTTATTTATTTATTTATTTGTGAGAGGTTGGCGTCAAGTGCAACAACCTGCCAATCATTGCGATGGTTAAACATATTCAGCGTGTTTACAGGCATTGAAGTAACCTGGCTTTTGGGTTTTCTTCATCATATCTGTCTTAAACATCACAGGGGAAGTTTGTTTTCCTTTTCTGGTTTTGTGATTGTCTTGCTTTAAAATTGGAGCCAACATCTAGAGACATCTTTCCGCACTTTTGATAGTCCGTACTTAGATGCAGATTTGTTGGGTATGGCCCCAAATTTGAGCAATCGCATCCATTTGTCAGAATCTTTGATTCCTTTTATAGTTTGACTCTGGAATCACTCTTCTGGAATATAGGTGGATTTATCTGTTGAAAATGGCAAGTTTTGACAAAGACACAGATCTATTGAGGTGCCAGTTTTGTTTTTTTCAAGGGATCTAGTCATTTTAAAACCATAATGGGCTTCTTTATGCGGACATGTTTTTCCAAAATATCCTCTTTGCCCACTGTTTTGAAAATGTACTGTTGGAGCATTCTGCTCAACACTGCCCAAGAACAAGCCAAATCACCCAGAAAACTTTTACCCCTTTTCTAGAACATTAATAGGGTGTGCTAGACCTATTGAACACTAGCACCGAACTAACAAAGTGTGGTGAACAGTCTGCTGCACTCATAACAGAAGTCTTTATGGAACCTTTTTGCAGTTTTGAGTTTTTGATCCTTATACCTTGGTTGAAAAGGCTGCATATAGTCAATATAGGGGCTACTAATGTAAAGTTGAAGAGCACCTACATCCTCCCGTAATATGGGGTCAAGCTGCAAATTTTTTGATTCAAATGTTTTCCTGCAGCAGATGTAGGTTCACTTGAATAATCTTTGAAATGTCTTATTTCAGCATTGCTCTTCATAACTTGGACCTATCCTAGAAAAATGGACTCTGTAATTTACACATGTCCACACTAAAACTGTTCTATTTTCGTTTTTATTTACTTGGTTGCTCCTAACTAATCGTCAAACGGAGTCAACATTAAGTGGCTTGTAGGGATGTGTTTAGATTTGCTTTGAATTTTGTCTGACTGAAAAGAAACTAAGTGAAGTGTGAAACTTAGGTGTGAAAACGCCCTAAGAAACATGATTTTCTGGAAGTGTGTACACTCACACCATTTTTACAAGCTTGTATGTACATGGACAAGAACTGAGTCAGGAAGTCATGTTTGTGGTTGAAGTGGGGTGGACTGAACAGTAAGTTTCATTAGAAGGTCACGTCAGCACCCACAACAGTGAAACTTAAAGTTTGACTTAAACTGAAACTAAAAGTTAAATGAAAGCGTATTAGTACATTTTCATTCCTGTTCATCAAAATGCTAAAAAACTAAGCAAAAATGTAGTACTGCAGGTTGTTTTATGATGTACCACTTGCAAAGAGAAATCTAATATCTGACTAGTGCCATATTAAATCAGGTTCCAGAGAGAGAAGGTTATTGCATAAGTCATTTTTTTATTTCATGTTAAATATTTGTCTGATCACATTTTCAGTGACTAATTTCAAATGGAGCTCATTTTACCTTGCAACAGACATTAATATCTGCATCACAGATTCAAACAAGCAACCTCTGGCAATTAATCCAGATGTTAATAATGCCCACAGTCGCTGTAATTCCTCAGTTTTCATTCATGTGGTGGTGTTTTCGCAGGATGTGGAGGTGATCTTCAGTAACATCCTAGACATCCACGAGCTGACAGTAAAGCTGCTGGGACTAATCGAGGATGCGGTTGAGATGACAGCTGACGGCAGCCCTCATCCTCTGGTGGGCAGCTGCTTTGAAGACCTCGCTGAGGTACAGAGTATTTTTGACTGGGAAAAACCCTTAAATCATGATCATTCGAAGGTCAGGTCCACTTTATCGTATGACCTGTTTCTCAGACACTATATGCATTTGGGAAGTGGCTGTTTAGATTTCCCATCTCTAATGACAAGTTACTGCTTTCAAGAAGGTCACTGCATAAATATCTAAGTCCAGTCAGTGAAGAATGATGTAGGATTTCACCACAGCTCAAGAGGATCATAGCAGATGTGACATGCTTTAACTCATAAAAGGCCAGCTCTCATTTTTCTTTTTTCTTTTTTTTTTTTAACCCTTTAACCTGAACCATTTGCGCTATCCACAACATTCAAAGGGCATCAGAAAGGTGAAGTCCTGTGCTTGCTGACACTATTAAACAGGTCCCACATCGCTGCCATAGAATGTTATAGAGACTTTCACACAGGCAAAAAAAATTTTTTGGGAAATAACAAAACATATGAAGCTATAATATGGATAATGAATGTTCAAGACCAAAAAGCATGTTTGAGCAGATGTGAAATAGTTGAAAATTTATTTTTTGCAATCTCAAAAACATTCTTTACACATATTTACTGTTGTCTAATAATAAATCTAAAAACTTCAAGTCCATTTTTTTCGTTTCTTTTTTTTACTAAAACACATTGTTGTAAGCATTTATTATTCATAATAATGATAATTAATGGCAATATTTTAAAAGTTAATTTCTTCGTGAAAATAAAGGTAAAGGTGTTATATAATAAAGGTAATGGTTTAATATATGTACTGGATGCACTATAGTATATGAAAATATCAGGATAAAGAAAATCTTGCAGGTCTTGTTAATTACTGAGACTTGTGTCTTCATAATGAAAGTGAATAATGTCTGAAAATATCTTGCATTCCTCATAATAATTTAAAAGATGTTGCTTTGGCAGACAAATCTAATGTTGAGTCCATTGTCAGCAGCCACTATAAATACTGATGGTGTAGAAATGTTCTATTAATTTAATGGGAGGCAGATCCTGTCAATTTAATATCACACATTACATAAGATTGTCAGAACATCATCCCCATTCTGAGAGGAATAAAATTCATCTTTTATAATGTGCAAAACGGCTTTAAGGCCAACCCCCCCAGTCTTACTACAGACAGATTCCCTCAGTCAGGAAACCTACCAAGATTCATACAGATTGATTTATACGCGAGTTAAATGCATGTGATTTGTGCAGGTCTCAGACACACACAGGCTGACATGACTATAATGTTCACATGGCGGCAGGGTAAAAAAAAAACCCAAATCTTAAAATGTCTATTATACTATTAACACAGTAGCTACCATTACTGACCCTATACTGAACATGTTAGCATGAGTATCTTGAACATCTATAATTTTAGCTCATTATAAGGTGCTAAACTTGTATAAATGAACAGGCACCTTTTAAACTGCATGCATTTGAGAATCTTCATTATACCAGTATATCTGTACATCAAGTGTTGTTGACATAAGCTCTTCTTTGTGTGTAGGAGCAGGCGTTTGACCCCTATGAGACCCTGTCTCAGGACATCCTCAGCAAGGATTTCCATGAGCACTTCAACAACTTGATGGCACGGCCAACTGTCGGCCTGTACTTCCAGGTAAGGGGATTTTTTTTTTTAATGTGACTTTTCACTAGTTTCCAATAATAATGAGATTAAGAAAATAATATGTCAGGATAATATTCCACTTCTGGTTTATAAAGGGGTGACATAAATTTATTGTATTTTTCCTCAGTTAAAATCATTTTCAGCTCAATTTTTGTGTGGAAAGTTTTATGACAGGTCATCAAACCACTTTCACAGCTGTTTTAGCCTTTTATCTCCAGCTGCTATCTTTCCTTAAACATAAACTTACTTATTCTGTTTCTCTTTCTTTCAAACCCAAAAAAAAAAGAAAAATGTATTTGTTTTTCATATAAAGGTATGTCATTTACTGTACGTGTGTTCACCAGGCAGACGGTGTTTAAATATTTGTTCCTGTTTTGCTTTGAAGTGAACCTGGTACTTGGTGGAATTTCTCCTCATATCGTTTGAGGGCATGTCATGACATATTCAGCGTCCTGTGTACAGTTTATTCACTGCTGCCGCATTGTTTTATTTGGACATTCCTCACAAGAATAGTATTGAATTATGCTCAGTGGGGTGCAGTTTGGCAGCCTTTGAAGATGAAATATTTGCTGGTGTTTTCTCAGGCCAGAGACCAACGAGTGTGACGGTTCACATCAGAGTGAAGGGCAGTTTACAGCTTTACTTTTAAGCTTTTAAGCACCAAATTCATATCTCACTCAACTGACACCAAGATATTTAAAGTAAAGATGTATTGTACTGATCTTTTTTTCTATTTGTGAAATATAATGTCAGGCACACATGCATTTATTTCAAGAATAACTTTGTTTCTTAATAATTTTTGCCCCTCCAACATTATAAAAAACAAGATGATAAAGCATTTCATTATAGAAGTAAATAGTATAGAGAACAATAAAATAGTTCCTCAACAAATCATCATTTACCAGAACTGTTCCTGATTGATTTTCTTTTGATAATTTGACAAATCAGTCAACGGTAGAGTTGCAAATAATTTGTTACTAACACTGGACATTGATTTTTTTGCAGCCTCAGCTGGCCAGTTGAATTGAAGATACATTGGTGCATGGTTGTGTGTTATTTTTGCATATAGTGTCATAGGCTACTATAACTGTATAATTTTAAATGTGGGTCAGTATGGTAAGAGAGAGTCAGCAGGTGATAAAAACACTCAGATATCAGGTCACATTTCAGGTTCTATGACAATACTGGGAAGTACAAACTGGACAAAATGCATGTTTTTAACCCTCAAAGATCCAAACAAGCAGTAGCGGTCAAAAGCATTTACTAAATTAACCCTTTAAGCACCAAAGTCACAGTATTTTTGGAATCTTAATATCAAAATTTAATATTTAAAAGAAAAAAAATACTCTGGCACCTAAAGGGTTAAAAAGCCGTTTTTGAACCACTAATCACTCAGGTATTGAGTAAAATTCAGTATTTCATCTTTTCACGGTTATCAGACATGACCCATTTGGATGTTCAAAGGTTCCGTAGAGAACACCATCATCTTCTGCAACATTGATTCACCAGTAAAACCCATGTAGTTTGACAAATGACAGTGGTTGGAGGTGCTCATTTTTTTATGTTGAGTTAATGATATATTGGGCTGAAAAAGTCACCTTTTCTTCAGTTCTGATATAAAAGCCTTTATGAACGTCTAGATGATCAGTGAAATAAATATGGAAAAATACTTGATTTATACTGAAAAATGTGAATTACAGAGTATGATATTATAGTAAATGGTGCAAAATTATTTAGAAAAGGTTAAATAGAAAGGGAAATTAATTTGGGACCAACCACAAAAACACCATAGAAGTAGCACTAGGTGTTTATAGGTTAAGGATGGGAGTTCAGGCTGATTATATTAACTAATGAAGAAGTATCCATATGTAGTAATGCATAAAATTGAGATAATACACAGAGATGCTTCAAGAATCGAAATTGCATCGAATTGTGGCCAGCGAAGGTTCGCACCTCTAGCATCTGGCAACAAAGAAAATGAAATAAATTTACTGCTGACCATTAAATCCTTTTTTTATTGTTGTCATAATATAAACATGTGCAATAAAAATCATGATAAATTACCACTTTCACGCTGCATGCATTCACTCTCAGCATCCCAACATGATACTACGCGTCATACTGTCACCGTAGTATTAAACAATGTTATTTCAGTTTATACATTTTCCTCATTTTGTGCAGGCTTTGCAAATCCCTCTTGCCTGGCTGTTATATTAAAGTGTGCAAATGGTAGGATGTGTGTGTTTGGTGATCGACAGTGGTCCCAGGGGCTGATGGTGTAATGGTGTCTGCACCAGCCTCCCCCTCCCCAGCCAACACACACATACTGGAACAGCCCCTCTCTCATGCTGCTGCTCTTTTTAAATGTACTGAGAGGTAATCTTATTTTAGGGTCTCTCACTTTGTGTTTCTTGTCTTGACTAAGTGGATGTTCATTTTCTCCATCGTTGCACAGATAATATTGACACTTCCATGAATGCAAACGTGTCAGAAACATTTGCTGTAATAAGGATCAACCCTGTGGCAGTTTAGTTACTCGTGTCTCTGCTTTTACCACCCGATCTTTTGTCTTGCTGCACATGCTTTCCTCCTACTTGTATGTCCGATAGATGTGTCTGTTGATCTGTGGAGCACTCAGTCCCTGCACTCTGCAGCGTCTGGTATTGTGGGTAAATTACATCGCCTTTTAAAAATAGAACAGGCTGCCACACTGCGGGCCATTTTTCTCTTGGGGAGGGGGGGGGATGACCCAAGGCGCGTTTAATGTTGAAAATTAGCTCTGAATTAAGTCGGCAGAAGACCACGACATGGGTTCAAGCAGTCTTGTACCACTGAAATGGGAACAAGTTGTTCTCGTTGGCCGTTTTTTCCTTTCGTTTTTCACCATAATGTGTTTCTATTTAGACCACGACCACAATAACACAATATTTTGATGACGATACTGATGGTTAACGTGTCATCCACCACCTCAGATAAGTACATTTAACTTTAAAAAAACAATGTCATACCTCTCAAGTAACAATCAATGAAATCTGTTGTCTCAATATGCATAAAATTTGAACATTTACTACTAAATCACTGCTGAAACTTTACTATTATGTCAGTTATTCATATATTTATACATTTTAATGCTGGAGCCTCTAAAGTGAGAAATCCTAAAGGTTTTCTTTGAATGATTCTACACATTTAGGTCCAAATCCCTAATATATTCAGTTTGTTAAAAGCTTTGATAAACACTTTTTGCTTTTTTTCTGTCATTTTATTAAACCAGTTCATCCTAAAAGGAACCTGCAAAATAATCAATCAACAGAATTAAGTTAAATGCGTTTTAATAAAGTTTAAGCAGGACAGTTTAAATAACTTTTAGTTTTGTGGATCCTTAAAGCAATTATTCAGACTACTCTGCAGATTAATCAAAAAACAGAATGATATTTATTTATTGCTTTGAAGTAGTGCTGTCAAACGATTAAAGTTTTTAAGTCATTTAATCACAGGGTTGCTGTCAATTTTCCTTTTGATAAATCACAATTAAATATTATTTATTTTTACTCTATATTAATCATGTTTCGTTATGCTTGAGCAAACAGACTCAAGAAAGAAGGGAATATATATGCACTTGACGTATTTGTCGCAAGCTGAAATGTTAGCAGAATCCCCAACTGGTGTATGTTTTGCATTAATGTGGCTTTTTAAGCTGGAAGTGCTTTGATGAAAAGAAAAGCCTTTCCTGTGGACTTTGGATAATACTTTATGTTGGTCGACTGTTCCATCTTGGGTTGTTTTGTACTCATACTTTCATCCAGAGGGCCAACTTGCTGTTTCGCGTTTCTTCCATCTTTATTGGTTGGTTCTGCTGCCTGTCACCACCGGATCAACTGCCCATTTGTTCATGTGTGACGGTAACTCTACTTGGACAAACTACCCTAAATGCATTGCCTAAGACATTCAGAGTCATTCTGCGCTGCAGATGGGTTAATTGTGTTAAAATTTTTATTTGGATTAATCATGATGATTGATTAATTTGCGTGAATATGTTAATTTTGACAACCATACTTTAAAGTTGATTTTTTTTAAAAAACATCCTTTGCTTTTTCATACTTCTGTAACAACAAATCTTCAGTCTTCTGTTAATGTTTAAAAAAGACAAAATTGTGTTAAACAGACCAATGGAGAGCTTATAAATGTATCATGACATCATGTTCAAAACAAATGTGCAGTTTATCACTTTAAACATGAAGCACCACTGTTGCACTGAAGCCAAATCACACGATTATTATTCAACTGAATGAGCAGTCCTTAATGTGCTTTTACAGTTTATACCCCCGCAGGATGCTGACGTATCAATAACATGATCTAAACTTAGGTCATTGTTCATTGCTGTCCATCAGCCAGCTGATGTCTTTCCAGAGCACACTCCTCCTCCCCCTCCTCCCCTGGTTTCTTCCCTCCATGCAGACAGTGTGGCCGCTGCTGTGGAGTCTGAGTACTCACATATTGATTCTGAGTCGTCTATCAAGGGAACAGGAGATTTAAATGACGACGGGCCCCTCTCCGGTTTCCCTGCAGCTTCACTCGGTCAAATGCTCCATCCCTGTCTTCATCTTCACCCTCCAGCCTTTGTCTCATACCAGTCCACCTCATTTTAAGAGCAAAACACTATCTAAAATACAGAGATGTATTTTACTCGGAGCTGTTTATCAACACGTGAATATTTTTTTTGTGAAGATCCGTGTGATATTTTGGTGTTGGTCTGTCAGTTATCGTTAGAGATTTTGGACAGTAGATAGTACATCTATTGATGATGAGCAGTTGTTGCCCCAAATAACGGCATCAGACAGATTTAAAGACATAGAAAAGTATCCAACACATTTTATATAACAGCAAGAAACAGAAGTTATTAATAAAACGTCCTAAAAAAAATAGCATAGATTACGCTATTCTGGTAAATGAAATGCTAATACTTTTACTACTAATTCAGTAAAAAATACACATAATTAAATGAATAAATTGTTTTCATAGTTAAATTAAATTTCTTTTATTCTTGGACTAGGATTGATTCATGTCCAAGAAACCTACCGTATCATGTCCTATTTGATCACTTTTACATTCAAGAGCTGCAATGATTAATCCAGTCTTACATTAAAAAAGTAGTCTGTTCTGATGACCACTTAGTTGTTTTAGTCATTTTTCAGGCTATAATACTTTTTATCCCATGTGATGGTAAACTCTTGAACTGCATAACAATACATAACCTTGGCCTGTATGAAGTTACAACACATTCTGCTGTCCTCTTACATTTTTTTTTTCATATTTTTTTCTGTTTTTTCTTTCCCCCACAAGAAACAATTTACAAAATTATCCAGTCATTTGCTGTAACTAAACTTTTTGTGCTCATTCTTTGCAGCAACACATCAGAGTTCAGTGTATCTCTCTCCCCGAGTCAGACAGGTCATGTACTGACTGTGTTTTTGTTTTTGTGTCTCCAGTCAGTTGCAGAAGGGTTCAAAGAAGCAGTCCAGTACGTCCTTCCACAACTGATGATGGTCCCAGTTTATCACTGTATGCACTACTTTGAGCTACTACAGGTAGAGTTTGTCCTTACACATGGACTTCTTGCAGTTTCTCTGTTTGATTGTTTGTTTATGTGATCTCTGCTTTGAAATTATTGTATATGTATGCTGGTTCAGATGGTCATTGTAACATATTAGGAAATTGTAGTCATACATTCCTGCTGTGTTTGAGGGACAGATGCTGCTCCCTGACCAATTACTTGCATGGTGTAGACTATTCACACAGCAGCCATTTCCTCCAGTGACACATTAAGGATGGGATACTCAAATAGCACTAGCATTGCACCTGCTTCAGCAACTGAGAAGACACTGTGGAAATCCATAGGAGCACTGGACCGTATTTTAAGAGAAAATCAACATATTTGATAACCATTTATTAGCTACTAGATCAGTTTTCATTTATCAACAAACATTTGCATCCTACTGCTTTCTAGCAAACATGACCATTTGTGAGACCCTAATCTGAGCTTGGACAGAGCTAACATTACCTGTTTTCTGACAGTAGCTATTGGTTATTTTTATTTAATATGTTGTTGTACAGTCGTGAAAAAAATATTAGACCATCAAAAGTCATCAAAAACAATGCTTATGCAATCAAGTACTAACTCCTGTGTGTATCATGTGACTAAAATTGACAGAAAAGAAAACATGGAATGTCTAAAAGCACTGTTTTTGTCAGTACAATGCCATAGATATTGATGGAAGAACTG
>JAQQZY010000016.1:19044774-19057233 GCA_030068375.1 Ostorhinchus rueppellii | reverse complement strand
ACCATAGGTGAGGGTAGGAACGTAGATTGACCGGTAAATCGAGAGCTTCGCCTTTCGGCTCAGCTCCTTCTTCACCATGACAGTAAAACTAAAACTACTGAATAGTTGTAATGAATCCTAATATTCCACGCCTCTGTGGAATAAAAAAAAAGCCATTTCCACTCCATGCCCCAAGTCTAGATTTATTTATTTATTTTTGACAAAAATGAAAAGGTCACCTGTTGCCCAGATAAGAGCATTTACACTTTAACCATAGAGTCTTTCATACACAACATCAGCACAGTAGTTTCCATTTAGTCTGAAAACTAGGTGCAAATATTGAATTAACTATTTAACATATTGTCAAATCTACAGTAATTTTAAAGCTTTTGTGCCATTTAGTTTTAGTAGTTGTAAACTATTCATCATCTCTCACTTGAGTTAGAATGAAACACCCCTGATCTCATGAAATGTCTTTCCAGCCAGTTTATGTTTGCTATGATTATTATAGAATTATTAATATATTTATTTCTGGTACAATATTTTAGCATTTTCTATGTGGCAATGCTGAGTGGTACTGACATGGTGAAACAAATGAAGAGAATCTGTTTTATAATAAAACGAACAAAAGCCAACTAACAGCAGTATAATAATGATCACTTTAATCGGGTTTAGATTAGATGTTTTTTTCCCTCATATTCAGTTTTGTGTTATCTGTCTGAAAACACCTTGCCTCGTCCACAGAGCTGTTCGGCCGTCCGAACTTGTCGGCAGCGTCTGGACCAAAGAGGACAAAGAGAAGAATTCACCAAACCTGCTCCGCATGATCCGCCACACCACTAACCTCACACTGTGGTTCGAGAAGTGAGTACAAATACTCAGATGCTCTAACAACAGCGCAAGTCACTGCTAAGTTCTGGACAAAATCCAAACGGCCTGTGTTGGGTTTCAGGTGTATTGTAGAGACGATGAACCTGGACGAAAGGGTGGCGATTTTGTCCCGGGTCATAGAGATTCTGCAGGTTTTCCAGGAGCTCAACAACTTCAATGGAGTGCTGGAGGTGGTCAGTGCAATCAACTCTGTGCCGGTCTACAGGCTCGACCACACGTTTGAGGTAATACGTTATAATAGTTTTGGGCTTGTAATCTGTTTCTGGTTTTTAGGGGTTATGTATGAATAAATTGAACAGCGTTTTTTGTGTAATTTTAAAGCAGTTCTCTTTAAATAGCTTTTTGTCAATCCTAGTTTTTGCTACTTTCATAGATTTAGCTGATGATAATAACCTCCCTTGTTTCATCTCCTTGTCAGAAATGTCATTTGTTGTTAATCTCTGCACCAACAGGCAATACCAGAACGGAAAAAGAAAGTCCTGGAAGAAGCTGTAGAACTGAGCCAGGACCATTTTAAGAAATACTTGGCTAAACTTAAGTCAATAAACCCACCCTGTGTGCCTTTCTTTGGTAAGTTCTGAACAGTCACTACAAGAAAAGCATGTAAAGATAAAGCGGTATCTCCACATGTTGTCCTCCCACTGGGACCATTAATTATTAAGAACATTAAAATAGTTCCGTTGGTGGATCTCTATCTGTTCTTATCGGTTTTGGATCATCCTCAGGTATCTATTTAACCAACATCCTAAAGACAGAGGAAGGCAACCCAGACTTCCTCAAACGCCACGGCAAAGAGCTGATTAACTTCAGCAAGAGGAGGAAAGTAGCAGAAATCACAGGAGAGATCCAGCAGTACCAGAACCAGCCCTACTGTCTGAAGGTGGAGCACGACATCAGGGTGAGTCTCAGTCTGGTCCTTTAAGCCATTTCTAACTTAACAAGAGCATCTATGAGCTGAAATGCTTTTCTTCTTTTCTGCACAGAGGTTCTTCGAGAACCTGAACCCCATGGGAAACCGGAGCGAGAAGGAGTTTTCTGACTATCTCTTTAATACTTCTCTGGAAATTGAGCCACGGAATTGCAGGCAGCCTCCCCGATTTGTAAGCATTTCCACTGAAGTGAACTCTGATGCAACAATGTTTACTTCTGTTTTACTGTAGAGCCGACTAAAAGTAGAATGTCTGTCCTTTTTCAAAACTGCAGCTTTAGGGTTGTTAATTTTAACTCAACAAAAGGACCTTTCACACAGATTTCCCAAATCCTTCAAAAGGAATTTAATTCATCCATTATGAATGAATGAATGTATTAAGAATTTCTTAAACTAATCTCTATCTAAAAACTTTTTAAAATGCTGAAAATTAGGAAGTAGGATTTTAGGTTTCTTGCATTAATGTCACTCAGATCAGCACATCAGAGCTAACTATTATTTAACCAACATATTTTTTTCTGGTGATACTCAGGGTCCAAGAGTACAAGACAAAAACTAACTCCCAACAATATGGTGAGGTGCAAATTCAGTGGACTCTGTGTTTTCAGCTGAGATTTTGTAACGGTGGTAAAAAGGCAATGATACTTTGCACACTCTGTACAGAAAATACACAAAATAAACGACATTTTAAATGGAATCACATGTGGAGAGGGAGATGCACAAAAATGCATAGTTAATCCACCAGCTGATGCCAGGAAGTAGATCATTTCCCTCTTTATGATTATGAGTAAACATTTGGCCAAAGTTGTCTCTAACTTTAATTTTATTAGAACTGGCGTCGCCATTTTCCTCAGTTTTGGTTATTGTCAAGTTGGTCTTGAACTTTATCATAAAGAGCTTTAGTTTTAAGTTTGATGTTGACTAATTTTTCAACATGTTTTCTTTTAGATCAGGAAAAAAAAGTTCTGTAAAGAGAAAATGTCTTTCCCGGAACTGATAAACAAATTTTGTTGTCCATTTAATAGGTCAGCAGTTCCCCTTCTTTCAAAGATGTTTCCCTTGTTCCATAGCTCTGATTTTGAAGCTTCAGTGTGCAGAATTTGAGACTGTCAGGATG
Source organism: Ostorhinchus rueppellii (assembly GCA_030068375.1). Lineage (NCBI taxonomy): Eukaryota > Metazoa > Chordata > Actinopteri > Kurtiformes > Apogonidae > Ostorhinchus > Ostorhinchus rueppellii. The sequence continues at coordinate 19,054,318 of JAQQZY010000016.1, read as the reverse complement.
TCTTTGTGTACAGTTTCTTTGTGGTTTGGCAGATTTCTGTTTTCTTTTAAACTTATACCACAGATAATCATTGTCTTGTATTGTTGATAAAGTTGCATCAGTGCCTCCTCTTTCTTCTTTCAGGCCAGGAAGACCGGCTATCCTCTGAAATCTCCGGGGATCCGGCCTGTGCGAACGTCTACCTCTGGCACCCCGAAGGGCCACCCTGTTCCGCTGGAGAGGGAGCCCCCACATAAGATCACCTTTCGAAGCATCGCCGAGACCGAGCCAGAGACGCCGGCGTCGGCCTCGGTCCCTACGTCTCCGAACACGCCAACGCCTCCACAGTCGGCCTCCTCCGACCTCAGCTCAGTCTTTGCAGAGCACGACCTCAGCAGCTCCTACGGCGGTGAGTTCAGCTGAACACCAGAACAGACAGTCACTCAGTTAAAGGCTTTATGTAGAAATTCAGTACACTTCCTAAATAATGTCTCAAAATCTGCTTTCCAGAGCACACACAATAACCAAACGATTAAATCCTCACATTAACCCTGTACATATTGCCCTAACAATCAGAATCAACTGTCAAATTTTCACCCTTTTCTGTACAAAAGTGATCATTTATAAAGCTAAGAACATAAAAGGAACCATACTTATATTCTCTTCTCTTTCTGTATTAACAGGTAGTAACTCCATATTTGCTCAAGTTTATCTTCCGCCTTCAAGTAAGTTTTGAGCTCATTTTAATCTGACTTGTCTTTATACAAACATTTTGGCTGAATGTTACCATTTCATCATCCTTTCTAAACATTTCTTTGGTTCAAACTGTGTTTCTTTTTTCTGTCAGAGCATCAGTCCGTGTCCTGCAGCAGCCTCCACCAGCTCGGAGAAGAGCTGCTGAAGCCGCCTCCTCTGCCGCCACGAAGGAAAGACGCCTTGTCTGAAGCCAAAGTAAGAGCAGTGCATCATTTCCCACCATTATACCCATAATTACCGAGGCTTACCTCAGTTTGATAGAGTTCAGCATACTTGTGGTGAGAGCAGAGTCAGAACTGGTGAGAAACTGGAGTACAGAATTATGCCCAGTTCACATGGGACTAGTATTATTTAGACATTACCTCCTACATCTGGTTTACTCCCATTTAAGGACATTAACTGTGAACTGTGCACTATTTTTAACAGATATTAATTGGCAACTGCCTCAAACTGTTGCTTACTACAGAGCTAGTGTTTCTACTAATAGGCTGAAACAGAATAATTGTCTTCTGAGACTCTACCCTTCTGATGAGCTTCAGTTTGGTTTGTCAGTGCCCTTCTGTGTAATGACATGAGCCTTCTGACTTTACACTCAAATGATTCCAAAATGTCCATCTGTAATGTACATAGCGTTCATAATTCTCTATCAGGAGAAGCAAAATGAAATGCAAAGTAAATAAAACACTGTTCAGATTATCAAATGATTTTCCTGAGATTATAATCAGAAACAACCACAGGTAACAAAGACTGTATGATGTCCTGAACACATCTGTGCATTTGTGCCCCTTAAAAAGTATAAAATCTAGTTATCTGAATTTCTAGGCCTAAAATATCTTTGACCATTTGGACAGGTCATAGAAAGTGATTGGATTGTAACGTTAACTACATTGTTGTAAATGATGCTTGAGAAAATTGTGTTTTGGTCACACTGTTGCAAAACTACAGGAAGGAATGCAAACTGTGCAGCCTTGTCTGAATTTATCAGATAGTGTGTTGTAACTTGATCTGACTCGAACAGCACATTTGATGCGTGTTTAAAACAATAATAATTTGGCGTTAGCTGCACGTTATGTGAGGAAAATACTGAATTTAGAAACTTCAGGTTGAAAGTCAGAGCTGTTCAGGAAGTTAGAACAGCACACATGTAATAAACAACGACCGGTAAACATTGTTCTGCATCATTAAGGAAAACGGAGGTAAAATGCTATTCTGAGCTTCATACTTTTTAACCTGGATGTGAAGGAGGTTTGAAATTGATTGTAAAATCCTTACTTTGAACTTACTGAAACCCTGGTTAACTGAGGCCGAATGATGTTAAATGTCATCCCCATGCGTCTGTTTCAGCTGACCATGTCCGACAGCCCCCCCGCCATCCCCCCCAGGCTGCCCCCTCCGCTGCCCAGGAACCAGCCTCGACCGCTCATCTACAACGGCCCCATCGACGGACCCCTGCCCAGCCCACCTCCCCCTCCGCCTCGTGACCCGCTCCCTGACACGCCGCCCCCGGTGCCCCAGCGTCCGCCGGAGATCTTCATCAACTACCCCCTCAACCTGCAGCCGTCCCCCGTGGGTCGATACCACTGGGAGTTCGGCAGCAGCTCGCCCAGTTCGCCCAACACCCCACCTAGTACGCCGTCGCCCCGCGTCCCCCGGCGGGGCTGCCCGCTCAGCGCCAGCCAGAACAGCCTGTGCCCCCTACCTGTCTCCATCACCGCTCCACCTGTCCCGCCGCGCCACAACTCCAGCCCACAACTCCCCAAACTCCCACCAAAGACTTACAAAAGGGAGCTGCTTCAGCCGCCGCTACAAGCCCTCTCATTGGTGGAGAACACAGACAGCAGCCAATGAGCGATGTGCAGATTTCAAACTACAGTGGACTGGATTCAAGCTACTGATCACAAAAACTAACACACTCTCGACTCAACCCACCGCCCTCTGCATTGACCAATCACACCCCCGCTGTGCCTCTCAGGGGATCAGTAGCTCCGCCTTCATCATAAACCCTCTGTGCCAATGAGAAACCCACCAGTGTGCCAGCTAATGAACACCAAGGAGCGTGTGTGCTCGTGTTAAAACGGAGCGCACACACTGTCCAGAGCAGGACCCGCTGCTCCTCGTACAAGTTCTCACCACCCACACACTCGACAGGGTTAGTTTGGATTGTTGACAGTGGAGATATATGAGATACGTTTCACAGTCAGTGTATTCACTTTAGAAGGTATCAAAAAAGGGGGGAGCAGCAAAGCATCATTAAACCAACAGAAAAATCTGTTCACTGCATTTCGAGTATTTTCACACCTTTACCTTGTTGTCCAGTATTTAGACTGTGACGGCTCACAGCCACAGAGCTGAAAAAATGCACAAATGACTCCAGCACTGTTTTCAATAAAGCATCTGCGCAAAACGAGGCTCGACTGTGACCGCTGTGTCGCTGCCATCGTGATTGTATTTTGTCAGCAGCAGCAAAACAATGTTACACAAACTCCTACAGGTAGAAACTGACTAAAAACTGAACTCTTTAAAACTCACTACAGATCTCAACACTTACCCGTAGAGGTCGACTAATATTGGGTTTGTAAAAGTCAACATAATAATAATAGTTTGGAGCAGGAAAAGCCGATACTTAATCTGCCTAGACTTATTTAAACTGCAATTTATGAACATCTGCGTCAAAAGTGATGACTAAATATGGAGCTCAGTGTCAAATTGTAAAAAAAAAATTAATAAAATGGAACCTATAATCACTATTTTTTGCGGTTTTTCAGTCAAGAAGCCAGTCAGCTACTACTGAAGCCAATTTCCACAAATACTGATACGTTGTAAAACATTAGTCTGTCTCTGAACCCATGATGCAATGCTCTTTGTACCCATTTAAATGACTAGACTAGGAAAGTTTTGATGGTACTATTATTTTACTTAAGACCTCAGAATATAGTTGGGTTATCATATGAGGGAGTATGTCTTCACTTCTTAAGGTATTGACAGTGGGAGGGCCGTCTGAACAGGATGTTATCGGTTTTATTTCCTACACTGACTGTGGGTGCGTACCACATGCATCTCTGCTCACTGAACTAACCCTTTACCGTACAGATTTCCTCACATCCCGCTCCAGTGTCATGGAGCAGCTGAATGTGGGGGGGCCTTGGACTTTGTAGCCTCAACTGTCATGCTTCGTTTCTTCGGGCATTGACGTCTCGTGGAGTCCTGCTGCAGTTCGCAGATTTTCTGAAACTTCCCTTCGATGATCAACGTGTAGCTCTTTGTCGGTGGGTGTGGGCAGCAGGCGTGAACAGACATTTCCATTGACTTGTTTTTTCCTACAAACTAAGTATATATAAAAAACAAAAACAAAAAAAAAACAGTTGCCAAAGTCTTATTTTATGCAGGGGGATAAGGGATTTTCTTTTTTTTTTTTTTTTTTTTAAACAAATGTGACATTAAAGCAACACAAAAGGAGGCAACACTGAATCCCCCCTCCCCCTCCCCTCTACTACCAAGTATCTCACTGTGACTGTAAAAAAAAGTCAAACTGTCTGACTGTTTTTGTCCGCAGCCACAAAACGTTGCCTTTAAACAGCAGTGACCTCTGACCCCAGGCTCCAGTCGTCTCGGCCGGATGGGGAAAAAAAAAAGCAAAAGTTAGCCGGGAACTCTCCGTTTGCACATCGAACTTGGAGGTTTCAGCAGGTCCGATTAGACTCTTAAAACGTCCCTTTGTCGTTTGAGACGGAGGGACGTCTGCCACGATATCAAACAGCACCGATCCAGGACGAAGACCAGGACCGAGACACTTTTACTCTCCAGGTTTTCAAAAGCTGATGTCTTAACCGATCCCCGTTTAGACGTGCGCTGCTGTCTGACACTGTGCTCTTCCCCCGATTGAACCCCTCATGACCAACTCTTCTTCATTGGTATTAAAACTCAGCACTGGATGTCACAGCGCTGTGGAGACGGTTTCCAGCCAAACGCCAACAAACAGGGAATGCAGTTTTTACAAATGCAGAATGATTCACTAACAAACGATGTGGTTTGCAAATACAAAATATGAGTAACTGACTAATGCACTTCAGTTTATAGACACAAAACCTCCCTATCCAGCAAATACAGTGTTTCTAATACAACAGCATGTCTGATAGTACACCGACACCTGCTGATGTGTATATGTTGTGTTTCATCACTTTCTATCATTAAATTTGTGCTCAAACATAACATGATGAAGCACGGTTTAGGTATTTTTTATCCTTATCAAGATTTTCTTGCATAAAAGGGATTATTAAAACTAAATGTACAAAAGTAATCAGTATTGGCATCAGCTCATGACAATATATACACTTTTTTTTTTAAGTATTGCCACGGATTGTTAAAATCAGTGCATCCCTGAAAAGCTACTTCAACTTAAAAAAAAAAAAAAAAAGTAAAATATTTGCGTTGACCATTTCCTCAAAAGTAAAAGTTGTAGTTCGTCCTCCGCAACAGTAGGTGTCACTGAGTTAAAGGACTGATATTAAGTAAAAATGCATCTTAATTTTGTTAAGGTTCAAATATGCAACCTGTGTTTATTAAACAGTTTTGAGTCCTTCAAAGTGAATGAACTTATTCAATACTTCATTTTTTTTGGTGTGATTATTGATTTATTTAGTAAATTACCGTCTTATTAACAGTGCAACATTCAAGGGTTTATTTCACAATCAATTTATTAATGTGAATAAACTAATGTTGGCTTTATTTAAAAAAAATTTTTTTTTTAAAAGAGCGGAAGAGGAAGTCATGTCGCTGTTTTTGACCTAATGAATAAATACGCTGTGTTTATTTGACAATAGCTTTTATGTTTGCTAAGCAAACTGCATTAGTTTGTCTGGTTTTATCTGTAAACCACACTGTGTTTGTCAGTGAATGTCAGAGCATTTGTAGAACACATTCCGTTTATTTGTTGGGGGTTTTGTTTTTTTGGCAGGAAAGACCTCCATCATACACCTCCCACCAAAGCTGGCTCAGCTCCCCCCAGTGGCTGCTCCGAGTACCTACAAAAACCCTGAAAAAGAGGAACTTTTTAACTTCTTTTTTTTTTTTCTTATTTTCTGCTTGAAACATTTTTGTTTCACTTTGGAAAGACTGAAATAATCCATGCATCATGCTCAGATGTGCCTTTTTATTTTGTTTTCTACTTTACAGAATAAGCAAATGGTGTCTAAAATGCTACAAAATAAAGTTGCCTATGTAATGTTTAGAACAAAGCTATACACTATGAAATTGTACATGTTTGTGGATACTGTGTATATATAACATGTATACACTAACTAAATAATTTGTATAAAGTGACTTTTTTGCCCTGTATTGTACCCTCATCCGCATCTGTTCAGTCAAATATTGCCTAATAATCCAATGCTGCTACAGTCGGATAAAAAAAAACAAAAAACAAAAAAAAAAATACCCAACTAAAAACAGGTCACTGTCTCTAATTTACTTACAGACAATCTCCAGTTTAAACACTGGGAGTATTAACTGAGGAAAGCCATGTTTTCTGCCCCTTAGCTGTTTTAAAGCAATGAAATATACAGTTGAACATGCCAAGCACTTACTTAGACATGTGCTTCACTTTGTACATCCTACTAATTGCCTTTTGAAAGACTTTTTGATGCTAACACTCATTAAACAGAGGTTGTATTAAGTTTGCAGCTGAATATATCCCGTCGTATATTCATTTGCAGGTATTCGAGGAGCATAGTGAAGAATTGGACATTTTCTGAGAAACACACTTTGTGCACTTTAGGCTGTACTGTTGAAGAGCCGCAGGTGTCATAGGTCACATGGTCCTATGCAGCTGTTAAACTCACTTTCTCCATGGATCAGGGCAGAAAAACACACAGTCTACCGCCTCACGTTTACCCCACGAGCCAGGCGTTCGTCAAAGAAAAACTGACTAAAGATTAAACTCGAAGCTGAAGTGGGAGGTTTTCCAGGCAGCTGAAGTCCAACCGCTTCACTGTCTTTGCTCCTGATCTCGTCCTAAATCAACAATAAAATCCCAAGTAGTCAGTATTGATGGGGTTAATTTTTTTTTTTTTTTTGTTTTGTTTTTCTGTATTTGGTTTTTGATTCTTTTTTTTTTTTCTTTAACCCCAGTTCGACAGATTAACAGATCGGTTTTCCTCCGGTGGCACTGTAACAGCTTGATCCAGCAGTCGGTTTATTTGATGGTATGTGGCCTTTTAACTGCTTTGTATTAACGGTCTTGATGAGATTAATAAATCACCCAGTCTTATTTTGTACTGAACTATTCATTTCTCCTCTCATTTTTACCCCGCCTCCTGAAGGGGAGGCAAGGGCTATTGTTTTTGGTTTGGTTTCTTTGTCTCTTTCTTTCTTTAACACTTTAGCAGCAAAATGATTGGTTGAATTCACACCAGATTTGGTTTATATATTGCCTGTGACCCAGAATCGATCTCACATTTTAGGAACAGTAGATTGAAGATCACATTTTTTTTATGAATTTTTCAAATGTTCTTGTCCTCATTTGGACAAAATTGGGGAAATTTCAAATGTCTGTAGCAGCAAAACTATTGGTTGAATTCACACCAGATTTGGTTTATCGACTGCCAGTGACCCAGATTAATGTTATTACATTTTGGGGAAAATGGGTCAAAGCTTCATTTTTTTTTAATGAATTTTTTTACATATTTTTTTTCCTCCCATTTACTTACAATTAGATTAGATTAGATTAGCCTTTATTGTCATTGCACAATATTTCAGAGCAACGAAATTTTGAGTTTGTGTTACAACCAACCAAGATGATCGACACAGGACATAAACATGGGGGTACAGGTACAGTTGTAACTTCACAGGTAGGAAAAGGGAGGGACACCAAGGGTTCGAGGTGAGAAAAAAAAGACATATTTCAACCTGTTGTCGTAGTCTGTGTTGTAATTTGTGCAAAAAAAAAAAAAAAAACAGCCTCTGCATAAGCCCATAAGAGAAAGACAAACAGTTACACACGAGACTCAGCACATGGTTATCAGGGTGAGGGGAGAAGAATGACCCCCCCAAGGTCAGCAGACACAGCGAGGCCGCAGCCGTTATAGTGGGCGAGATTTCACATGTCGGCAAAAACATAAATTTTGTTTTAGTTTACTTCAAACTTGGCACATATGTAAAGGCAACTAATATACTGACATCAGCACATGCATAGACATGATGACATCAGCTGGATCGATGCTAAAATATGTGCAAGGGGCGGGGTTTGTTGTGCCTGGGACCACTCGTACAAGTTGGGGTTGTTTTTTTTTTTTTTCAGGTTTTTAGAGGAAAACCAAAATAATCCTTCAGCCAGAGAAAAATGTGTGCTTTTATTTAGATGCAGACACTGTTTTGTTGTGTTACATCAGATGAAATGCAATACAGTCGATGATTCAGGATTTTCATGTTGGACAGTTTAAGGAAAACGTGTTTATATTTAGTGTAACGTACACTTCCAGTCCAGGTTTGCTCTAATGTAAAGACCTACAACATCAGGGAAACCACTTCAATCAAGCATCTTTGCACAACGAAAATGAAATGTGAAACTCTTTAAAATGTTTACAATTAATATGCAGTAAAAAAAAAAAAAAGGTTTGATTTAGTCGTCAATAGTTAATATGTTAGTTTTAAAGAAAGATGAATTATGGGCTTTTCAACAGTTACTTTATCTGATAATATTGTTTATTACTTGAACTCTGGTTATTTTTTTTGTAAATTCTAATTGGAACAGAATTCCTGACCTTTAAATAATCATAATGGGCTCCATCGTTTAATTTTTTCCTGCTCGTATGAAAAACAACAGTCTTTGTCTTTTATAAATAAGCTTGAGTTCAGGGGTCTCAAACTCATTTTCTTTCAGGGGCCACATCCAGTCCAGTTTGATCTCCAGTGGGCCGGACCAGTAAAATAATAGTATAATAACCTATAAATAATGACAACTCTGAAGTTTTGTCTTTGTTTTAGTGCAAAAAAAAAAAAAAAACCTCATTAAATTATGAAAATACTTACTTTTATTAACTATCCAAACAAAAAAGATGTGACTAACCTGAAAAAACTGAAGAAAAATAAGTGCAATTTTAACAATATTATGGCTTAACTTATCATTTCTACATGTACATTATGGATCAGATCTGCAAAGACACTAAACACTTCGGAACGGGAAGAAAATGGTTCAAATTGTGCTTCATTTTCTTCAGACATTTCAGGTTATTCACATTTTATTGTTAAAGGAAAGTTTGTAAATGTAAATATTTTTACAATTTAATATTATTTCTTGCACTAAAATGAAGACAAAAATTTGAAGTTGTCATTATTTATAGGCGTAGTGTCATTTTTTTTCACGTCAAACCAAGAAGAAAATATGGAGTCTTTGTTTTTGGAAGGTTTTTATGCTATTTATTATTTTACTGTCGATCATATGGGTTTGTTTGTGGAACCTGAACAGCTTTGACTCTGGAATTTTTGCACTTTGCAAATTCATCCCACGGGCCACACTGGAACCTTCGGCAGGCCGCATTTGGCCCCCGGGCCGCATGTTTGAGACCCCTGATTTAGAGGATATCAAAAAAAGTCGCATCTGTGTGGCCTCTGTCATCTTCATCATCATCTTCCTCTGTTTTTTCCTCTTCACTTTCTTCCTGTTCTTCGGCACCATCATCATCATCTTCCTCTTCATTTTCTTCTTCGTCTTATTATCCTCAATATTATCTTCATCATCATCATCATCATCTTCCTCTGTTTTTTCCTCTTCACTTTCTTCCTGTTCTTCGGCACCATCATCATCATCTTCCTCTTC
>JAQQZY010000016.1:18987682-19024406 GCA_030068375.1 Ostorhinchus rueppellii | reverse complement strand
GGTTTGTCTGAAGGCTGCAGATATTCCTTTCCTTACACAGTGGTCTTGTTTCATCCTGTTAAGCTTTTCCCATTTTCTGTCTTCTCACCAGAGGAGCTCCAGAGTCAGGGGGTTCAGGACATCTTTGTTTTCTGCACCAGAGGGGAGTTGAGTAAATACAGAGTACCCAGCCTGCTGGAGGTCTACCAGCACCACGGCTTCAATGTTCACCACATGCCCATCCCAGACGGAAATGCTCCAGAGATTGGACAATGCTGCCAGATCCTGGATGCACTGCAGCACAGCCTCAACAACAACAGGCGGACTCTGATGCAGTGAGTAGAACGACCTGACATATGAATGAGGTAGAAAAAAAACTGTTGCAACCTTTTTGCAGACAAGAATGAAAACTACATTAGGTGATAGGTTGTTGTGGACAAGTTGTTTGTTCTTTCTTTCTTTACATAATTTGGCCTAAACAATTTGACAAAAGTAAAATTATGCACCTATATATGCAATAGCAGTAGAGAACAACAGTATTAAAAGGCTGTACTTTTTAATAGTGGTGTTGCATTACTTATTAAAACATGAAAACCATTTTGAAGAAAATAAAACTACTGCCTTGGCGGTTAATGACTGGGGAAACATACTCACAAATTACATATTTGTGTAATTTGCAAGCAGTCGGGTTTCATTTGGACTCCCTAACCTCAATGTTTTGATTTGGAGAACACAAAAACTTAGATTAATTTGATATCATGCCCTGCCCCAATCTATGAATGTGTTAACAGGAATATTCTAAAACAGACTGTTTTTTTTTTTGTTTTGTTTTTTTGCTTTATATAAATATGGAACGCGTACTGCCAATTATCTGGATTTGCTGCAGTTTGACAATTTCAAGTTGTGCTGCTCTTGTATATAAAGCTTATCCTCAGGACGACCAGCTTTTAACTGTGAATTTGATTGTTTGTTTTTTTTCTCAGCTGTTTTGGAGGCTTAGGACGCTCTGCATTAAGTAAGAAAAATTCGACTTTGTTACATTAGGCACAATGTCAAGGAAAGTATCACCCTTCATAAATATCTCCTATGTTGCAATATTTTGATTATCCTTATCAGGGCTGTTGTAAAGCCTTAATCCTTCCCATTCATGTCGTTTTACTGCCTTGGTCACATGGTCGTCTTGTGTTTTGTGCCGTTCAGTCGCTTCCTGTCTACTGCTGCAACTCTCTTATACGATGACAGCGAACAAAGCCATTGAAATCCTCAGGGATCACAGAGGAGGAGGAGCGATACAAACGGTCAAGGTGAGGGATTGTATTCCGCTCAGAGGCTATTTATTATGAAAGGAAAATCTCTTCTTTTAATGTCTCTTGGCCATCTTGCAATTTACTTCTTACCATCCAAGCTACCTGAGTACAGCTTAATTTGATACAAATATAAATATGCAACAGGTAAATCTTTTTAGGGATGTTTGATTTATAGCCTTTGTTTGGCCATCATCCTTTTATTACCATGTGATCAGGAAATGACATTACACTTGCCCACAGTGGTGCGTTCAAGGACACTCCGACATTAGAGGTTTGAGATTTAGCAACTGAAAGACCTATGTCCTTGATCATCATTTGCAGAATTACATGGGAAATGGGGTGTGTTGGAAAAGGCTTAACTCTGAAATTAATGAGGAAAATAGCTTGTACAGGAGCTTTTTTTTTTTTTTCTTGTTTTCAAAGCTCCAAATGCATTTAAATGGTGAAAATGACAATATCGAAGGCTTGAACACAGAATCGCAAGTGAAATCCTTGCTTAAAATTAAGAGACGACTGCTATTACTTCCCCCACTACTGTTACCTGACGTAGTGGATATTCCCTTTTTCCACAGCAATACAACTTCCTCCACGAGTTTCGGGAAAGGTACGCAACTTACCAAGAAAGCAGTGAAAATCTGGAGCGCTCGGTATCCCGGTGATTCCATCTCATCTCCGAATCATAAACCTCATCAATTAACAACCCATTGTCTCTTCTGATTGTGTATAATAAAATGGTATTCTCTGATGTGCACTTTAAAAGAATACTCTAATATATTTCTTTCTTGTCCTCATTATGACGAAATTAAAGTGTGGATGAGGAAACGCAGCTGGTGTTGGAATTGTCATTTCTTGTAACAAATGGATCAATAGGAGTTCAACTGTACGAGTGTTTCTACTATACTGACTTTTCTCCGTTTCACTCCAAACCATTTCCCTCTTGCATCATGTTCTCAGATCATGATTTATAGAAAAAAGAAAAAAAAAATCACAGCGCTACAATATTTAGCTGTGAAACCCCATTTCCCACAGGCCTTGAACACTTGATGTATTCATGTCTCTCTCATTAGCAAACTAATATTCAGGAGGGTTTCTTAAAAAATTGCAAATATGAAGCTCCCTTTGCTGCATTCTTTGTTTTATCCCTCAAATTTTTAACCCGGGTTTACCAATGACCAAAGATTTAAAATGCAACCAGAGAAAGCTACTGAATTTGTTTAATATATATATTTTTTTTATTTGCATCTATACAACTGCAGAAAAAGTTGGTCTGTTTTGACCACCTTTTAATTCTGACTACATCATGCCTTCACCATGGCCTCATGCAGTGCCAAATGTATTAAATTTACTTGTATCCAGGATTTGATTTTTCACCAAGATCTGGAATTTAACGGGAGTTGGACCATTGTGTAAAGTCTCCTCCACCCATCTTCTCAATAGGGTTCAGGTCTGGACTCTGTGGTGGCCAATCCATGTGTGAAGATGTCTCGTGTTACCTGAACCACACTTTAATAATCAGAGTCTGATGAATCCTGGTATTGTCGTTTCAGAATATGCCAGTGTCATCAGCTGAGAAAAAACTCTATTAACCTGGTCATTCAGTATATTCAGGCTCAGCTGACCTAAATTTTTTTGCACATAGGATCTGAGGTTGCTTCAGTTTTTAACACTATCCTCACAGGTTCATGCTGTTGACACTAGGCATGATGGGTAATTATTTCATTTGCCTTAATTCTCATCCTAATGCATCCATCACTCCGGAACAGGATCAATCTAGACTCATCAAACCACAGTCCACCACAATATTTATGCTCTTTTACCGTTGCCCTCACTTATATGCAGTTTACTTAAAGCCACACAGCATATCCTTTCATTTTTCTTACCATCCTACAGATGTAAAAGCTCTTACTGTCACTATTAAACATAGCCTGGCACTCGACAGTTAATTTTTCCAGCTACAAAAATCAACTTTCAATATTTTTTTTCAGCCACATTTGTTCCTCAAAGAGGGTTTACCACTGCTTCAATGTTTAATGAACTACAGTTTTTAACCCAAATTTACTTTTTTCTGCATCTCCAAAATTCTTTGCTTGATCCAGACCAATTTACCCCTTCTGAAACAGATCTTTTTTTGCAGGTAGAATACGTCTGCTGATATTTACAAATGAGAACCTACTCACTGCATCATTTAAGGTTAAATAACCAATTACATAAACATATTAAGCCCTCCAGTAATTAGCCAACAGAAGGCCCTTAATTCATTTTTCTTCCGTAGCTTGCCTTTAAATGACAAAATCCTTGACATCATTGTACATTGACATGTTTATCTGCAGTTGCTCAAACATCTGCTAAAATGACCTCCAGCTCGCTGTGACAGAGTGGGATAGGTTTATTTCGATTCAAATAAACTCAAGTAGTCATTTCCTAGATTTGACATGATGGGATCGAATACATAAAACATAAAATTTATCCGTGACAATAATTTCCTTTTTCCCTGATAAAAGCACACATTTTGAAAATGGCAATAAATATTCTAGTGTTTCTGAAATGTTTTGCCTAATAACCTAAAGGAACTAAAAATGTACAGATTGGATTCTTGAAATAATGTGACACTTCGAGGAGTGCTTGATATCCTGTTGACGTAAAAAGTTAAAATTATAAACATTGAATAAATAAACAGTAGAGTTCCTAATGATGTGGAATATTTGGTGTAGAAATGAACAAAATGCACAATGATAACAGTTAAGGAGTTTCAAAAGGTACATTCAACAGTATGGCACATCAGCAGTTTCTTACAAACATAAAGCAGAGTAACAAAGCACTTTGCTGCTTCCTAATGCTGAATATATAATGATTGTACTGTTGAGTCTACCTTCGAATTCATTGATAGCTGAAAGGGCGTTTCTACAGAAATACAGACCACATTTCTACACATTTGTGTCTAATCTGGAACCACACATGAAAGAAATATTGCCATAGATTTTAGTAACGGGGATTATATGATGAGTGTGATGATAAATAGATCTGAAATATGGAAACAATATCTCAGATAGTTTGAAAAATATTGTGACAACCAGACCGATTGTCCCTGTGCAACACGTTTCTGTAAGTGATAATAACCCATGCACTTCAGCCTTCGGGTACACAACTGTACTTTCAGTCCCAAAAATGTTAGTTGTAAGACCGTATGCATCTGTGGGCAAAAACAGGAGTCTGGTTTGTACTTTGCCGTTTGTTTAAGTGATGGTTATGAATCACATGGCAGGTATAAATTTGCTGTTAAAGCCCAGAGTCTAATTCACAGAGAAAGCTAATGCAGCTAAGCACACAGCTTAGAGTCTCACAGATACTGCACACCTGAAAGAAGTCTAACCTAATTTGTAAACACTCAAATTTGGGAATCAAGATGAAAAAAAGAAAAGAAAAGAAAACAAAGAACAAAAAAACTTTAAATCCCAAGCATCAAAATAACCACACCTTTAAAAATAAAAAGAAAAAAAAAAAAAAAAGAAACATTTGTCCATTCAGGTTTGTCCTTATTTTCCATAGAATTTAAACTAGAGCTATGAGAGGAACGCTGCGACCAAGATATTCTCTTAAACTGGCTAAATGTTTCCAAAATGACACTCTGCTGCGCTGTGTGTGTGTCGAAGAGTTCGTCCGCTTGAAATGGCATCTTGTGTTGCTGAACGGTGGTCGTCTCCAGCAGGTCCAGTGTCCAGCACTAAGATCATAGTGTCTGGTCGTCGACTGTACATGCAGGTCCTTGTCCTTCAGCATCTGGTTTAAGAGCTCACCAGGACGTAGATCATTCTGACGGGAAAAGAGCAGAAATATTATTTGGACATACCAGAAAAGCACATTGGAATACTGAACTGACAAGTCGCACATGATAATGTTTTATTAAAATTGAAAATTTAATTGAAATAAAATAAATCACTTGAATAATTACTACAAAGCTGTACAAGACCACATATAGATAGGATATATGTATGCGAGTGAAATGAAAAATTTTATTTAATCTTGAAATAACTGTAAACATCTCCCAATTTCTGAATTATCATTAAAGAATTTATTTGCAAGACAAAATAGCAACACAAATGCAGTATCTTCGCAAATACTCTACAGAAATCTAATTCTAAAACACAATTTCAATGTTGTAATTTATCAATAAGTAAAAAGGCCACGGCACTAGAGAAAAAAAATCTAATAAGAATAAATGTTGTAATTTCTTCTATGTTAAATGTTTTGTTATCAACTAACATGAGGAAACAGCGAGTTATACTGTATAAAAAAAATATTTATTCTTGGCTTTATATCATTTTATATTATTATTTATTCATCATTAACGATTCTTCCTCTAAATGTTTAAATATATTTTCCTATCACTGTCACCATCTCAAAAATATTTATTCTTTTTGGTTTGATGGTAGTGCTTGAAAATCTGGAGAAACTCTTGATTTCTTCTACAGATGAATTTAGTCCACCTTAAGGGACAAAAATGGCACGGACTCTAATCTGACAGATGTGAGGAATCCTTTCCTGAACCCAGAAAACTACAGATGATATTTCATACCCGTAGAGATAGTAGAAGAATGACAGGAGGTAGAAAGCCAGTTTGCACCAGCCCTCTTTTTGACAGTACGCCAGGATGTCAGCGTTCATGATGGTTGTTGGGTCGTATAGTCCTGGACAGCTCATTATAGGCCTGCTCATATACCTGTAGAAGACAGTTTAACATCCAGTTACATTACCAGGCCAGACATGCTTATGGCTTATTTATATCACACAAAGTAATGAAAAGTCCAACAGCCACTAAATATTTCAGTTTTAACAAGTTATAAAGGCTGGTATCAAGACAATAGATGACTTTACAGTAGATCCACACCTCCAGACATGATACGCCAGCAGTGGTAAGTTCAGACAGAGGGTGAGCCACTCAGCCGCACAGAAGAACATCACGCAGAAGAAGAAATGGATAAGATACTCTGGGAGCACCAGCTGTAAAGGAAAACATTTAACAAAAAAAAAACAAACAAACATCAGGATCCATACACAGTGAATAGTCGTACAAAGTCTAACTCTCTTGTTCTCTAAAGTCTGTGTGTTACTGACAGTAGTGTGTAGACAGACTAAATGAACAGAGAAAAATCACAAGAGAATAAATTTAGAGTGAATTGTAAAACAAACTGATGAGAAATAATACAGTATAAATTAAAAACACTTTTTGAATCTGGAGTTGGCTGCATTTTAAGATTCAAATTCAAACAAAATGAGCCAAATGTAATGACTTGTCAGGATTACTTTAACATATACACTTCAGTCATTTGACTTCATGTGTCT
Source organism: Ostorhinchus rueppellii (assembly GCA_030068375.1). NCBI lineage: Eukaryota > Metazoa > Chordata > Actinopteri > Kurtiformes > Apogonidae > Ostorhinchus > Ostorhinchus rueppellii. Next base: position 19,017,780 of record JAQQZY010000016.1, on the reverse strand, counting down.
GTGTAATCCAAGGAACATTAAAATCACTGCATGTTATTACATGTGCAGACGTGTCAAAGTGAGCTACACCATCAAGCTGTTGGTGCATCACAAGCTTTAAGCCCAGACTGATCTGACACAAATTGAAATGCAATAAACAGGGTGAAAAATTAAGACTTGCCATGTGCATCTGGTTTTGAAAATTACACTAACAAATCTGAGGAAAAAATATCCCACTTTACAAAACTCCACTGACAAGCTTATGCACTACCCACTGATGTAAGAGTCGACCAATTTGTTTTAGTTTTGTTTTTTTTAATTTCCATGACCAGTACTCATTATTTATGAGGGAATCCCATGACAGATGTTTGGAACCAACTTGCATTTGCCATTGAATATATTACAACTATATATTTAACTGACAGTAAATAAGTAATAAAAGTTACCCTAAATTTATCCAAGTTAAAAAAAAAATTCAATTTTATGCTCAGCATGCTGTATAGTGGTTATTACAGATAGAAACAACTGTATTAGGGCCAAAGGAAAACATCTTGCAATTAATTTCATGTCTCATAATCGGTCGATCCCTACTAAAGTGTCCTCTGTCTGAGGTGGCAACACAAACAGCAAAGCACAATGTGTGATTGCTTACAGCCATGCAGCTTAATCCTAAGCCTTTATCACTGACCTCTAACTGGACAAATCATCAGAAAGTAATTATATACACTGCAGAGATGAAAGTAGATTTAACTTTAATTTATCACCCTGGTTATATGCCATGCATCAGTATGTCTCACAAATCAACCGACAGCATCTTTTGGAGAATAGTTACACATAGACATCAACATTTTGTGCATTGAGGTCAACCTCTCGGATCATCCTCACTTCCTGACAAACAGACTGGGTGACACACTGGAGGAGGACCATGCTGTGAGTGCTAGCAGAGTTAATGCAGCAGCCTGACTCAGGGTTCGACGTGGTGCAGGGCTGAGGGGGGCAGATGGAGGCACCACATGGAAGCCATGCATTCAGAAGGAGCAGAGGGCAGAGGGGTGGGGGCGGCCGACAGCCCACAGATGGAAAAGGTGAGGGGCATGTAGGACCAGGAAAGTGCAGGAAGAGGCACTAATGTGTTGCAATCCTGCACTGTGCTGCTAAATACAAAAAAACTGATAACAGTGGAAAAGATGAGCCAATCTGTGCTGAGAGCTTCACAAGCAAAAAGACTGGCCACGGTCAAAACTGAGTATTGGATTAAAGAAACCTGTTATTTTAAGTGAATTTACTCCTCCTACTAGTGAGATCACTGACCAATCATAGTGTTCTCAAATATTGCTGATCTGGAGAATGCTGGGATTCTGCAGCCATCTGTTCCAAACCATAGGTGATGAAAGGTTTGAGCCAACAATGAGCTCACATACAGCAGCTAAAGTCTAGATAATTGCCATTTTAAAGTGCAGCCTCCACCTTATGAAATGTAAGATATGTAATAATATTAAGTATCAAAGAAAATCATAAAATCTGTTGTCCCTTTAAAAAAAAAAAAAAAAGGTGAACACTTCCATGACAGATCTATCTCAAGAAGCTTAGCTAAAGTGTCCAATTAACTCTTATTTTCTAATGCAACATAATTTCTCTGAATAACATATCAGAAAGCTTTACAAGGACTGTGTAATCAATTACTATCATGTTACTGTGGGCTGTAACTTCAATGTCCTTTTATGTAGATGTACAGGGAATTCCCTGTACCGGTAAATATATCACTATATGCAAACAAAGGGGAGGTTGTAATAAAGATCATGCAAGTTTTGAGCATTTGCAAGTCTTTTCAGTTAACAACTATACAAATCAATAAGGCTAGATATTCCCTCCACATTTAGTAAGCCCTCTACTGCAACTTCCTCTAATGAGTATGGAAGCCCCATGTCTAAAACTAAAAAAAAAAAAAGCACACACATAACATCAGTTAATTTAATTATTTGGGACAGTAAGAAAAATGCAGAGAGTACTAACTAGCATTCTATTAAACTTTCTCAGTATGAAACTACACTCATAGGTCCTGCAAAACTAAAAAGTACATCACATCCACAACTGCCATAAATCTTTGCAAAAAAGTAATGGTAAAAAACTGTCTTGTTTTTTTTTTTTTAAAGAAATCTAGAGCCCAGCAGTCAAAAAGTTGAAGCACAGGTGGCATGTTGACTAATCCCAAGATGAACCCTAGTCTTAACCCTAAGATTAGTTAACTGAAAAGACGTTTGCAAACACTTCCCCGTGCAAAATGACAAGACTGCAGACTGAGTTGAACTGAGCGGGCATTTTAAAGATTGGTACAAACCTTTAATGCAATTTTGACTCTTTTAATCTTTTTGACCTTTTCAACTGTCTTTTTGCCGTTAACAAAGTGTAAAACAAAGCAGATTAGGAAAAACAAAACAACAAAAGGCGTTAGAGTTTGACAGCTGACAAGATCACTGAGTTCATAACAGGCAGGTTATTTAGCATAACAGTGCAGAAAAATGACTGAAAAAGACAGATAGGCGGATAAAGTTATAGTAAAATAAACCAAATTTTCAAAAAAGAGCATATATGCATGCAGTCAAAGAGGCAAGGAAGGTGTGTTGAGTAAAAATGCCACGACTTACCGGATTTAAAGTGTTACACTGATCTATTGGATTCTTGTAATCGGTCTTCAGCTCATCAAATGCTATTATCTGGAGGGAGAAGATCACAATGTCACAATGTGCAGACAGTAGATAAAGTTATAACTCGACACATTTAAAAAAGATTACATTTAGATAATTATTCTGAAATCGATTCAGTACAATGACAGCTTAATCTTCTACTTAGAGCAATGACGTTTAAGTTTGCAGATACAATAATTGATGCAATTATGTAATAATTCCGCAACATTATATCCTAAATATACAATATGATTATAATGGCTGAAATCCTTAAAACTGAGAAATGTATGCAGCATTTGCAAATTCATAAAAAAGTGTCTATAAATATTTCTATTTCTATTATCTGCTACCAGTCTGAGCAAAAGTGAAAGCTATGTTTATGTAAATGCGGTTATCTTGATTGGCTTTATTTACACAACTGTTGTTTTCGTTTCAGGTCATTAAAAACACTTTGTACCCTCAAGTCTAAAATACTTCGGATTTCACATGTGTATTTGTCTCAATTTATGGCGATCACAGCTCGCAGAAATGCAGCATGCTGGGAAATCACTAAGAGCTTTACTAGGTTATAAGGAACTGGATGACGGTTGGTTAGCTAAACGTGTTAGCTTGCTAGCTGGCTGGCTAGCCGGCTAACAACACCAGTCAGTTGACAACCTGGCATTAATACACGTGGGCTGTGACTACACTGCGGTGGAAACAACTGTGAAGGACTGCGTAAGTCACATACGGCGACGTGTTAGTAAAATTAACATTAGTGTCTTCAAGTGCTAGCCGGCTAACGGAAGGGTGTGTGCCATTCATTCTAAACTGGGTGCGTTCCACATTACGTCGACCAAGCATCTCACGCGCCAGTTTGTTCACAGTTAGCTACGATACGTTCTATCCAGATGTTGCTAAAATCGACGGTTATCAAAATAAAACTGGACACCGTCCAGGCTGGGGAGCTACACTGGCCTATCATTAGGTCGATCTTATCCAGCCACTGTCGTTCTTACACCCGGTTTCATTAGCGTTGTCAGACTTGGCAACCCAAATGTCATCAAAATGTGCACTTACATGCCAGATAGCGAAGAAGATAAGCGCCGCCGTCAGCAGCAGAGCGAGCATATAACAAAAGGCCGCGAATGTGAACGCCATTTTTTCCTCTGTCGGTTTCTGGCTCAGTCGGCGGATGATGCAGGCACCCTCGATACCGATTTGAGATTTGCCGTTACGTCTTCTTCGTTATTGACGGTTTAGCTCACTGGTGCTCTTATTATTACCTTACTGCCATCTAGTGGAGTATTCAGTCATGTCCCTAAACCACCCGCTATGCCAGGGCCATCAAACTCATTGTAATTCAGGGTCCATATGTATGGAGCTTAATTTGGTCTCAAGACGGCTGGATCAGTAAAGTAATATCATAATATGTTTTTCATAATGAAAACTCCATTTTTTTCTTTTTGTTTTAGTGCAAAAAGTACTATTCAACTGTGAAAATGCTGAAATATACGAAATTTCCTTTCACAAAAAAATATGAATACCGTGAACAACTAAGAATTATCTTAAATTTCTTCAGAACTATAAATGCAGTTTTAACAATAGCATGCCCCAACTTATCATTTATACACGTGCATTACACAGTACAGGGGATCTACAAAGATTTAGGTGATCAGATGGGATGTTACATTTTAGATCTTAAAAGTCAAACCTACAGATTTTCCTGTATTTTACAACATGATAATTGAATGAGTTCAGGTCAAAGGTCATGTTCAGGTCAAAGGTCATTATATGGAACTGGATATGTATTGAAGGCACTATTTAGGTATTATATGCATGGATGTATAGTTGATAAAATTGCATAAGAGCGTTGATGTGATTTTTAGGAAATATAGGTGGTGGAAGGTGATGGTAAATGGCGATGAGTTCAGCTGTTGCTGTAGCAGTATCTGAAGGTTTAGATAGTTGGAGAATACATCATATGATCATATGATGATGGCATCATATGATCGATCCTTCTTGGAATCAAAAAGTCAACCATTTCTGAATAAGTATATGAAAGTGGGTCATGTAGGTACAGAAAAGAGACAAACCTTTTTTGCAGTTTACAATTCATCCTGTTGGCTAGATTTGAACCCCTTTGCCCCACAGGCCACCTATGCATTTATTTAATTTAATTTAATTTGATTTAATTTAATTTAATTTAATTTAATTTTATTTTATTTTATTTTATTTTATTTTATTTTATTTTATTTTATAACAATACAATACACTAAGTGTGAACAATAAGGCACAATAACAATTAGGAAACAACCAGGGGTTTTCAGATAAGACAAAAATAAACAATCAAGATACATACCTTTATTGAACTATAACAACTGAATCAAACTCTGTAGGCAACAGACAATGTACCACATGCAATAAAATGACAGCAAAATTAATGTGGTTTTTTTCATTCCACTTTAAAGAGTTCTTTGTAAATTCTATTGACTTTGTTGCTTTTATGAATTTATTAGGGATAATGTACTAAAATAAGTTTTCTATTCATGAAAGAAAATTTTAAAGTCAGAAACTTTTTTCAGGAATTTGTATTTGTGAATATGAAATTTCCATTCAAAATAAAAACATTAATTATCTGTGGGGTCAAAATGTGCAATTACATTCTTATCTATAATTTCAGTGATGTTGGTTGACGTAGTAGGGATGTAACTCGTACATTTGGTCCAAAACGAAAGAGAGTACCAGCCATTCTCTGCATCACCCATTACCAAAGATCCTGTATTTTTAAAAGTGATCCATCGTGGGCACCATCAGTGATAAGAAAGCTGGTTCACTTCTTGTTTCTTCAGTCAGGAGAGTTGTGGACGTGTATATACAATGAATTAAAAAAAAAAAAAAAAAAGATGTAAACACAATATTAATGTCCGAATATTGCATTTTTACTGACGAAGTGATGACGTAACGACCAGTGTCCCCGCCCCTTTTCGCCATTTTAAATTTAGAAGCGGTAAGAGTAGCTCGTTCATTGTTATTGTTTGTTGTCGGTAAAATACTTCCGACCAAACATGCCTGGGAGAAACTGTTGCGTTCAGAACTGTTTCATGTACTCCCATGATGGTCACAGTAAACAAAGAAACCCGAAGGTACGTTATTTTGGGTTTCCGACATGGAAAAGATTGGAAGGAGATCAAGTCTCCGAGGTGACAAGGAGACGCCGCATGGCTTGGGTGGCTGCAGTCAGACGAAAGGATATTACTTTCGAAAGTATCCCCCGTTGGATGAGAGTGTGTTCACTGCATTTCCATGAAGGTAAGCTCTGTAAATATCTTTAAATGTGTCGATGTTTATGTCGTCGACCATTAAAATGCCTCGAAGTGCGCCTATGGTGTATCTGACCCTATATTGTGTATTGTATTGTTTTTGGTTCGTTTTGCTTGTTTCTTTGTTTATTAACACTCTAGCAGCAAAACTACTGATTCAATTCATAACAAAATTGGGTTTATAGATTGCCATTGACCCAAAATAGATCTGATTATATTTTGTAAACTGTAGGTCAAAGTTCAAATTTTGAACTTTGACCCCCCCCCACACACACACACACACACACACACACACATACACACACAGACAGACAGAGATTGGTTGAATTAATACCAAACTGGTATTAATTATTGGTATTAAACATGGTTAACTTTTTTGAAAAGTAGGTCAAAGTTCAAATTTTGTATGAATTTTTATATGTTTCTTCTTCTCCCAGTTACTTATAATGGGTGAAATTTCAAATGTCTATAAAAACATCAATTTTATTTCAATTTTCTTCAAACGTTGCACATATCAATCCAGCCAATGTCATCATTTCAGTTGCCTCTATATATGTGCAAAGAGGCAATTGATATGACACTGGCTGGACTGATGCCAAAATAGGCTGCAATATATGCAAGGGGCAGGGTTGTGTCTGGCTTGTTGATGTATGTAGAGATGCTATAATTAGTGGTGCGCTTGCCAGCTTGAGACATTGACTAAGTTTTGTAATTTAATTGATGATCAAAGTGCTCTGTTCTAGGTAAACCATCATATGAAATGCTGGAGAACCACCCTGACTGGGCGCCATCGTTGCGTCTGGGTCATAATGAGGTGAAAGAAACGAATAAACAGAGATTTCAGCAACATGCAAAGCGTCAAGTGAGGGTTAGTCAACAGCCAGACCAACGTCAGCAGCCACCATCCTCAGAGCAGGGCGAACAGAAGCTGCTACTCCAGCACCCAGTGGACCAGCCACTGTCCCCAGCACAGCAACAAGAGGAGGTGCCGTTCCAGCACCAAGTGGACCAGCCACTGTCCCTGGTACAGGAATGTGCACTCTGTGTATCTCAACAAAAGCTCATCAGCTGTCTTTTGGAGAAAAACAGACAGCTGAAAGAGGAATGCCAGATGACTGAAAACTTCCTAAGTGGTGATGATAACAAAGTGAAGTATTACACTGGACTTCCAAACTATGAAATGTTTCAGACACTTCTACTTGGTCTCACACCCTATTTGACACAAGGGCAGTTGAAACAGTTCTCACCCTTCCAACTTCTCCTGTTGACTCTTATGCAGCTAAGACAAGACCTGCCAATACAGCACCTCAGCTATCTATTTCAGGTGCACAGAACAACAGCTAGTGATGCCTTCCGCTATACTCTAAGTGTGATGTACTCATGGCTGTCTCCACTTGTCCACTGGCCAACCAGAGAAAGTTTATTGGCTAGTATGCCACAACAGTTTGTGGAATCCTTTGGCAAAAGTGTGGCTGCCATCGTGGACTGTTTTGAGGTTTTGATCGAAAGGCCCTCAAATGTACTTGCAGGGGCGCAGACCTTTTCGCAGGATAAACGTGCACATGCTATGAAATACTTGATTGTGATTACACCTCAAGGTGTAATTTCTTTCATTTCTGTAGGGTGGGGTGGGTGCACTAGTGACAAATATGTAACAGAGCATTGTGGTGTCCTAAACAAACTGTTGCCAGGTGATGTAGTGCTGGCAGACAGAGGATTTAATATCAGGGAAAGGGGGGGCATAATGTGTGCTGAGGTTAGGGGTCCTGCACAGCTGGAAGTGAAAGGTGTAGAGGAGACCAGGGCCATTGCACATCTCGGGATTCATGTAAAAAGTGTTATTGGTGTTGTTCGAAACAAATTCAAATTTTTACACTCTACTGTACCTGTGAATATGCTTCTGAAATGTGAAGGTGAAAACATAACGGAATTGGATAAGGTTGTCACTGTTTGCTTTGCCTTGACAAATATGTGCAAAACTATTGTGTGAGTGCTGAGTTACTTCGACATAATTCTGTTCATAGTTTTAACACTTGTCTACTACTTACTACTTGTGAATTAATTTCTTGCAAGAACTTTACATGGCTGTGCAGTGTTTATGTTGTACACTCACTTGTTCACATTTATTTAAACAATACAACATGACAAAAAGCCATTACAAAAGTCTGTAATGGTACACAATACAAAAAACCTACAGTAAAGTTTCAGAATCAGCAAGTTATAAATATGAAGTGCACGGGGACATACTTCAGAATTAACAATTAACTGTATAAATAGAATCAACAATTCAATTAAACAACCATTAAATAGAAGGTACATCCATGTACAGTTAATAAACACTAATGAATACAAGAAGGTCAAACCCATGGACTGTCAGCAGGAGGGGACCACAAGCCCTGCACAGGTAAAAATGGAACCACTGAACTGGACAGTCCTGATGCATGCAGCCATTTGACCTTTCTGTGGTCCAGCTCAGTGACACCACACAGGCTTCTTCCTCTGGTGCACCTTATTGGTTCTGACTGGCTACTTTGTTGACTTAATACTGTTACTGCTGTAGCGCACTAGGGCTAACTGATGTTTGTGAGGTAGGTGGTATTGTGTAGGACTGGGCGACAAGTTTAGATAGACTGACCTTTGGGAAGAACTCCTATGCCTTGTCTAATGATGCTGTCCCTCAGTGTCCAGACTACAGTCACTGTAGGCCCTGCCTGTAACAGAAAGTTGTGTCTGGACCTGGCTGTAGTATGGATGGGATTTTTTTTAAAAGTACATCTGACCATATGCAGGCAGAAGTTGCAGTCTGTAGATGGAGGACTTATATTTTGTTGGACCTTAAACTTCAATGCATCCTTTCCCACAGCAGCTCACAAGAGCATCTGGTGATGCTCTTACTTGTGGAAAGGTGGGATTGACAAAAACCCCCAAGTTTACATTTGACGATTGTTATACTCTTTTTTTTTTTTTTTTTGCCATTTGTGAAATGTATACTGTACCTTCCTTGTGATCTCCTACCCCAGCTGGTGGCTGCTGTTCCTGGTCCATGGAGGATAACATACCCAGGTCTCAAGACCATTTTGTCCTCATCTGTGTGTCTGGAAATATCATTTTAATGTCACTGTGTCCATAAATTCTATGGCTTTTAGAAAATGGGTCCAAAATTTACTCAGGTCTGAGTTTGGAGCAAAAAAAAGTCCATTGAAATTTCAACATCACGCTGAGTCCACCATAATAAAGAATTGGACTGAACCTATCATTGATCTCTCAATAGGGCTGGGTAGTGGAGAAATCATGTGACATTAGAACAAAGTAATTGCTTCCTAGTGACCCATCTTATGTGTTTTTCTTACTGGATCCATTATGTTGTTCAAACTTGTCTGTCAATCATTGCTGTCATAGGTGTAAGTAGTCTTTCGTGTTCATTTCACATATTGCACTTTTCAACAAAAACTACTTATCTGAACTAGTAGGACCAAATATGAAACAAAATATGTACAGTATGAAAACAGAAGGATAAACATCACTTATTTTATTTTGACAACAGGGACAAGAGACACTGTATAAAGTATGGAAAGTACAAATATCTCAAGTTTCACTTATGCCATGAGGCAGCTGGTTATGATACATATTTCAGGTGTGTTTTTATTAAAAAGTAAAGAAAACAGAATACTAGGCATTTTATCAGAGGACACCAAAAGCTGAACAACACATTTGCAAGTTAAAATGAAAGACTGAGAAGGCCAAATATACAACAGGTTCACCACAATAGGAAGGAAAGCTATTAGATCCACAGGATATAACCTGATACATGGCTCAAAACCAAATGTAATGTTGTACTGCAGGCCCATTTCTGATACACATCCCTTTACTGTGAAAATATATAGTAGTGTGTATTCCAACAAAAAAAGGACTAGTGATAGGCAAGTATTTCCAAGAAGAGTGCTTTTGAGACCCATTATAAAGCGCTTATAACAAATAAATTGATTCAGTTAAATCAAATTAATATGTTTGCAGATATATTCTGTTTTAGGAGGAATACATGCAACCCAGCACCAGATTCTTACTTGTATCCTTGGGTAAATTATAGAAAACTATTCCATTATACATAGATTACCGCATGCACTTCTTTTACAGTAGTTTGCCACATTTTAGAGTTGTTAAGGATTTTCTCATCACATTACAGTTCAACATGTATTTCTATTCCCATAAGAACCAGTAAATTGCACATGTTTTGACTTAAAGATAATTTCAGAGTTTGCCTGTACTGCTTTTGTAAAAACATGCCATATACTTTTATTTCAGACATAAATTTCACACCCCCAAAGGAGAATGTATCACACTACGTATCTGCTACATCAGCTCAATACTGTCTTAATGTTAAGCTGTATAAATCTCACCTTCAGTGGTATCAGTAGATAGTAATTCATTACAGTTGTATCCCATTGTTTCTTTTAGACTAAACCTTGTCCTGAGATGTAAATCATAAATGATTCCTTGTCATTTACATCATTAATGATTTACATTTAAATGGTGTGATTGTGCGCACATACCTTTGAGTCAAATCTCAAGAAAAAGAAACAGATTTGTTAAGTCACGATGTAACCAGGATTGTGCTTGGATTAAACAAAAAAAAAAAAAATTGATGTCATTTGGACATCACAGATAAGAAAGAAAAAAAATAAAATACATGAAATTGTATAGTCCCCCAACAAGGCTTTTTTCAGTCACTTTCTATTTTTTCCTGCACATTCTCATTTTGGCCTCATGATTTTTCAAAGTCACAAAAATATGACAAAAATTTAAGACAAGGCATTGGTATGGTAGACTTAGCGGTTTGACATCATACATTACGTGGCATTAAATCAGCCACAACACCCCAGTTTTACACTTAAAGAGAGGATACAGATGAGGGAATATGAGGAATTATTTTTGTGTCTATTACTCTTTCTCAGAGTCAGACCAATATACAGAGCTGATACTTACACTTTAACAACCAAACCCCACTGTTTTCATCCAACACAAAGTTCTCTAGCACCAGCAATATACAGTATTTAGCTTCATTTTATAGATCTTTAACTATCTGGGGCTGAAGTGCACTGCAAATGTTAATTTTAAGGGATGTCTCACCTTTAAGAATAAGAGATGTAGACTGTTATTTTTCCAGCTTGACAACAGCCATATTCATAAAGTTTTTTAACAGTGACACATTTTGTCGTTTTATCTTTCAATTAAATATTGTCAACACTAAAATGTGGTTTGACATCAGCACAAATTATGAACTGTTAGAAATTCCCAACACAAAACTTAGTATCATTGCTCAAAATATAATATTAGTCTGACTCTCCTCTGAATGTTAATTGCCTGACGCTGTTTTTTTGTCAACTATGTCGAAATAGTAAGCACAACTGGCATTTGGAGAGGTCACAGCCATCATCATCATCCTCATCATTGTGCACCTCAAAGCTGTGGCCACCATAAAGTAATCGAAGTAGATTACACCAAAATGAAGCACAACATTCATAAACACTAATAACAGTAATAGCTATAATGCACAATAATAGCCAACAATCTCCCTAAAGACACAGTAACCCACTTACACAGAATTCACCCAGTAGATTAAAAAGAGGGCATTTAATGCCACCCTGTGTGCAGTGTTTTCAAGACTGTCACTGTCACTGTCACTAAAAATGGAGGTTTGATAATAAACTGTTCAGTTTGGAATGTTGCAGTGGAAATATGCAGGAGTATTTTATCACTATAGAACAGCACGTTGCAACTATGAATCACTGTGTTTCTTCTCTAAAGAGAGACCAAAAGATGTAATCTACTGATGGAGTGAGTCTGCAGCATGAGAAGCACCACTCGAAGGCTGTTGCTGCCAGCTTGTTCATTTGAAGAGGAGAAGGTACAAACATATGTAAGCCTCAGAGTGCCACTTGTAAAAGTGGTTTGTAGTGTTATATCATTCTGTTTAGACTGGAGTGATTTCCCTATTTATCATCTAAATGCCCTTAAATGAACACTGATGGAGAAACTGATTGACACAGAACTCTGCATTGTTCTGATTAGATGTTCTGGCAGGACATTTGTTTTTCAGAACTGAAGGAAATTACTATTGTAATGCGAAACTGTACATAACCCTAAACCAGAAATAACTAAGCATAAATCAAAATCTAAGTGTAAGACTCCCTCAAATAAGTAAAAAGGTGTAATTCAGGTGGTTTACAGAGTGTAAACTACTTAAGGAAAACAAACATAAATTTGTCTGCATGGACACACTTAAGAAGGGCGGATGAGTACGGTGGATTTCTGTCCGCTTTAAAGAGGTATGGGCGTGTTAATTCAGTACAGACATTTAACTGGCACATGGAGAGGTTGTATGAGACAAAAGCAGACCTGCGTCAAATAGTATCTTCAGTTTTAGGCCAGATGGGGAAGCTTAGTTAGTATTCAGAATGTTGATAACCACAGAAAAGTACTGCAAGTGAACGTTGAAATACAATCATGCGATTGTCTGAACCTGCTGGTTCACCTTGAACTGTAGTGTGCTGCTCTGTACAGAGCTCCAAACAGGCCTAAAACTGAGTACAGGAAGTATTTAAACACTATTTAAAGCAGGTCTGGTCCAAAGAGGAGGGAAACATTAAACTGTAGTGTGTTCTCCATAAGAGATGACACAAGTTGTGCAATCAGGATCCTCCTCACGGCTCAGACCTCTCGATGAGGTGACCTTAGCGGAAGAACCCAAGTTTCTCTCTAAGCCATTCCTCTGTTAGGTCCTCAGTGTTTCTGATCTCAAACACCTTGAAAGAAAGGCATAAAACAGGGTTAATCCTTGACAACTCAACTGGAATACAGAGCTTTTTGCACACTACAAGATGTTGTACTCGGTCTGGACTTTATTTACATTTTTCTAATGCTATAATTTGATCCTGTCACAAATAAGAATTCAGAAAAGTGTTAAACTGTGAAATAACATACGGTGTGTGTTGAGCTAGAAAAACTATAAATATTTTGTCCAGACACAGAGAACTAGATAACATCTGAACAGCAAACAGAGTCATTACAAGCTGAAACTTGCACATTTCCACAACCAAATGAAAAACAGATTCCAAAGGATCCCACATAGATTGAAAAGCTTGAAGCTGGCATTAAGTACAGCCAAGTTAGTAACAAATGACCTACTAGAAAAAAACAAACAAAACATAAGAGTAACCACAAGGTGTCAAGCAGATCATTTTCTGGCTTTTATAAAACAGTGTTACATTAATTAGATCCCATTATTAATTTATTAGGCCACTCGAACAACTACACACTGGTCCACCCACATTAGAAACTGTTCATTCACAGTTTACTAACCTTAGTCAGTTCAACAGTTCGCACCAGTTTGTTTTTGCTTCCCGCGTACATCATCTGTTGCTCCGGTCTGCAACCTGTTGAACACAAAAAAAGTTACATCGCAATAAACAACCATTCAGCCGTGTATATTTAATAATAAATGATTTCAGAGCCAGTCCTACCCAGTGGACTGGAGAAGATGAAGCAAAGGGGGTAGGAAATGCGCCCGTCATCATGATGGTACTTATAGCTGTAGACGATAAATGTGCCTGGTGCTAAGGACAATTTCTGTGCTTAATTTTATGACCATTTTACAATGTCAAAAAAGTTATGCAACAAAAAATAGGAATTAAAATAAATAAATAAAAAAAAATAAGTGACATGTAGATTAACAATGTGTAAAGCTAAAAGTGTAATTCAAATGGCATAATAAAAACAGCCAAAATATTATTACAAATCGTACAGTTGCATAAAAAAAAACCAAAAAAAAAAAAAACGAAGAGAATCATTGTTTCAAAGGATATCTGGGCTGTCTCTCAGGCAGTTCATTCTTCAGTTCATCAGGAGAAATATCCTAAAAAGAGCATAAATTAAACAATTTCAGTTTTGTATTTGAGCATTTCCTTCATATAACTTCAAAGTCAGCATGTAGGCTGTAGAATTAGATACATCTTAAAAAAAAAAAAAAAAAAAAAAGCTGCAGAAAGTAGCTTACCTCATGCTCTTCTTCAAGTATAACAAGTTGCTTGTCTTTGTCGATTTTCACTATGGAGTAAAAGTAATAATAAAACAAGTCAATATGAGTTCAGCCGGGGTAACGAAAGTGGTGTGGTGAGTAAAAAAAAATTGCACTGTAGACTGTTAACATCATCTCCGCTACTCCAGAACACATGAACATTAATGACTTGAGTGAAATAAGGTTCTTTCTACTACTTACTAACGATGGCTGCATTATTGGTCTCCTTCCGGAAGCGAAACTCCTTCAGCTTTTTAATCAGATCTTCATCCACGTCACAGACTACAAGTGATTCACTCTAAAGGAAAGGAAACATACCGCTACATAAATGTGTTCACATGTTTTACATTTTATTAACAGGAAAAATGATCAAGCAGCATGTTTTAATATCTTAAAATCTGTCTGAGTTATAAACATAAAAAGGGTTCACTAGGACTGAAGTGAAATATAGACAACACACATCACCCGAGTGCTTTTCCTTTTCATCTGAGTCCATTTAAATCTATATTAATAGCAGCATGTACCCTTAATAAGATACGTACTGACATCTCATATGAGAAAATGGTAATAGAATACCTCTTTTCTGCTTAGCAAAATATAATGCAACGTGAACATTGTTGCAGTATGAATAATGGGCTCCAAATATGTGCAATTTCATGCTGCAAAAATGTTGTTAATGCACAAATAAGTTAGGATTATTTCCCATTTCATATTAATAGGTACAAGGCATAAATCAAAGCATTAAATGGTTTTTTGTGCATTGTGTTTTAAAGTTACTGTTAAAGCCTTAAAGTAGCCAACAACTACTGTGTAATAGTCTGCATTAGTTCAATCTGACCCACAGAGAAAAATCTGCACGAGTTTCAGCAGCAATTCATTGGTCTGATTCACACAAAACATTATATAACACCATCACAAAGGAATAAACTCTTTAGGAGTCTCTGCAGAGACTCTGAATTCTATAATTACACCTTCCTGAACAGATGGCTGGTGGGAGTCGGGATTTCACAGAGCTCAGAGAGGGATCTTTAAAGATTACGGAGAGTGGAGTGTCTGTGCTTGGGACTGAAAGACTTGAAACACAGGAAGCGCTAGTAAAATTTGAGGAATGAAGGTAAAAGTCATGGTTTACTGGTGACTGAAATTCCTCTAGCCGAACAGTCAACTTGCTAAATTGGCTCGATTGCTAATTCAAACAGTAATTAGGAGTCGCTTATTTTAACTTATTCAGTTAATCTAGTCAATGTTACGTCTAAATTTAGATGGTAGCAGCCCCAATGTCAATAGGCAATGTAGCTGTCATGACACGCAGTCGAACAGCCGGAGGGAAACGGTGTTCATTGTGAAACCCAGGCAAGCTAGCATCAGACAGACAGCTCCCAAACCCAGCGCTGCGTCAAGCTAACACAAATTAGCTACGATGTAACAGGAAGCTGCACAATCTGCTCTCAAAAATAAAAGCACGACTTCTGTTTCTGCTCACGGAGATAATGTACCCTCAGGCATTTTCATCACACAACAAGTTAATAAAGTACTAGGTTCCTCTATACCATTTCTATTCGGCATTTTAATCTAAGAATTAAACCAGTAAATGATTATTTCGCTACATGGATTTTAGTTTGAAAAGCACCGGAAAACTATAACTGCTATTACTTGTGCTTGTTACATCAATACAATAGACAGAGGGTGGAACTAATGCTAGGCTAGTAGGCTAACGCTAGCCAATCTGCGACCTTACTTTTCATCGCACATCCGGAAACTTCAAACATGTTATTATCTTGCGATAACAAAACTAAGAACGCAAAATGTCGACATCTGTCTCAGCAGTGCGTTTAGTAACTCACCATTTTGTAGAGTTAGGAGTTCCCTGAAGCTGCTGCTGCTCTGAATGGTAGGAACGCTTTCAATGTTTTTTTTTTAACTTCTCCTCATCTTGTGACTGATTTGACCAATCAGCGCCCAGCTCCTTCTAAAGTTGGACATAAATCTCTTACCATTGCAGTTCGTAATAAAAGAAATACAAATGTACATCATTACAGTCAGATATTTAATCATGTCCATGTAAGTATTTAACTTGCGTCCTTGTAAGACTACTGTGCCAAAATAATTGACTTTTTATTTTTAATTTTTTAAATTTCCATTTCTTTCTGGTTTGGCTGCATTCGATTTCCGCAATAACTTAGGGACAATATGTTACAAATATAACCAACCTAGCAATTACTAATAACTTTTAAAATCAGGCTTCTGTCAGGTTTAACAAAAAATTGAAAGAGACCACATACTTGTTTTGTTAATTGTGAATGCTCATAAACTTTTCATAAAATTTTCTTTTCAGACACATTGGTCTTTTTTGTTCCTATTTATACTCATCATTAATCACCTTTGATCATGTACAATGATTGCATACTGAGTCTCAGTTACACTTTATTTATCAAGAATAAATCACATTGTCACAATCATTTCATAAGAAGAGGTGTGTGCATTCAAAAACAGTGGAAAATAATGCCAACTCATTTGCAGCTGATAAACATACGAAGCATGAATAGCCTTACATATGGTAGAATAATAACAAATAATCCTTGGTGCAACCAGTGTAAAATGCATTATCAGGACTTCAATGTATCAAGAGTAAAACTTATAATTCAGAATGTTGTCTTCATGCGCATTTCACAGTTTGTCAATGTGGAGCCAGTTTTAGATACTTAGTAAATTTTCTTGGCGTTCAGCTCCTTCTAAAGTTGGTAATATATATCTCCTCACCTTTATAGTTTATTATAAAATAAACAGAAAAATAAATATAATCGACATAATTACAGTCATCATAACGATATTATTAGATTACATTATATACTATTCATAATATCTAATTGTGTGAATGAAGGTAGGCTATATAAACTACTTCAATACTTTTGTGACAAGGAAAAAAATCTCCATTTATTTATTTATTTAATTATATTTTAGGTATAAATTACAGATTACATATAGCTTTAGAAATCAGGTCAGCTCATCCAGTTATAAACTTTGATTGTGAGTTTGTGTGTCTCAGTGTGTACGTGCACAGCAGCCCACCCTTTTGGTGACGTCATCACTGGACGTGTGCGGCGCCCTTCCTTTGAGAGAGTTGTAGTTGTTTGAGTGCAGATATAACGTTAGCTTGTAGTTCTATGCCTCGGCAGCCGAAATTAGCTGGCTAACTGGCTACCACATCTGGGTAAATCATCACTATTATCCGCCGTCATCTAAGAGGAGTCTGTCTTCGGCCAAGGTAGTGTAAACGGACAGCTGTTGGCACTTACTTTGATCAAATATCGTAGGGCTAAAACAAACAAGTGAGCTAACTACACATCTCGTAAACTGATAGTTAGCCACTGTTAGCTATGTAGGTAGCCAAGTATGTACACAGATAGTTAACTATATTGAATAACTAAAACCCTTTAATGTGCAACTGAAGGCAGGGTCACATGTGAATAGCTTCTTGTTGTGTATTTCACTTAGGTTACGGTGCTTTGAGTTTACCCAAATGGGTTTTGTTGATCATCAGTTGGAGAATGGAAACAATTACTCGGCTTTTACTTAGAGCCTGTGTGCGACATTTTCTAAGTGTTTGACAGCTTGCAATAAGCTGTTGTCATGACTACCCAATAAAAGTGATGAAAGTTGTGTCTTTTTTTGTTTTGTCATAGATCATGGCAGACTTTTCGGTGAGTTACATTGCTACATATCCTGTAATGTTATGGTTTACTGTTGGTCACACTTGAAAATGTATTTATTGGACACAGAGTCAGTTTCCTTTTTCCTTCTCCTTCAGCTGGCTGATGCTTTAGGAGATGACAGTCCTTCCAAAGCAACTAAACAAGGAAACACTAATCCATCTGCCCCTGCCAGCAACCCTCCACCTGCAGCAAACCCTGGATGGCCTGGTTCCGCACCAGGAGCTCCCACCCAGCCCTCTGCTCCAGCTGATTTTGCTGGTGGCCCAGGTGCTCCGGGGCAGTTTCCATTCCCCTCTGGTCCTGGTGCACCGGGCCAATACCCAGGACCTCCTTCAGCACCTGGAGGTTTCCCCCCAGGTCCTGGGATACCTGGACAATATCCTGCACCAGGGGCTCCTGGGCAGTTTCCCTCCAGTCCTGGAGCTCCAGGACAGTTCCCTGGGCAGTACCCACGTGAAGGAGCCCCAGGACAACTACCTGGAGGACCTGTTCCTTACCCAACTGGACCATTTCCTTCTGGCCCAGGAGCTCCCCCTGGGCCCTATCCTAATGTGCCTTACCCAGGTGGTCACCCAGGAGGAGGCGATGGGATGTATGGTCCAGGAGGTCCAGGTGCATTCCCACCTCCAGCTGGACCTGGCTCTTTCCCTGCATTCCCTGCTGGAGGATTTCCCCCAATACCCCCAGGGTCATGGGGCCCACCTGCAGGTGGTAGCTTCCCTCCTGCCCCTGGCCCGTTTGGCCCTGGTCCTGGGCCCATGGGTCCATATGGTGGTCCTACTGCTCCAGGAGGCATGCTGGTGAGTATGTTTAAAATAAAATTATCCTGCTTGCTTCCTGCACTTCTTGGCTCAAGAGTTTCTGGGTGGTGTGGTAGTTTGTGGGATTTAATGTGGTAAACTACTACCAGCATAGTGTCTGTCTGCACAATTCGCACCATAAACCATGAACTAGTTATACAGAGACATACATCTAACGCAATTATTTTTTCTTTGAAACAATCCGAGTGACACTGTGCTTGTTAAGAACTGGAGCTGGTTGACTAAGAGAGTTGGTTTCCTATACTTTTTGGGACTATCTGCAGGATTCAGAATTTTAATTGAGCTTTGCAGTTGGAATGTGGTTCTCCTGGGCTCTGCTGGGGTGCAAAGCAAAGTAAAACATAAAGCAAAATAGCAAAATTGTAGTTCTCAAAATGTGTTTTTGTGTTTCAGCCCAGATATAATCCACCATATAATTGAAAGAAATGAACTCAACTTTACAGTGGGACAAGGACTTCACTTCCAGAAACAACTTATGGTTTGATAGGCTACGTCAAAATGTGCCAAGACTATTTACACACAGTATATAATATGTGTTAAGTCTTCCAGTGGGATGTTATGTTTAAATTAAGTGCAATATGGATTTTACACTTTTACACAATGCTTGCGTTGACTGTATGAAGACACATTTTTGTTGAATAAAATTGCATGTTTTGTGTTCAATGTTGTTTCCAAATTCTGTGTCATTTTTGTGCATGTTTATTGTCAAATAACATTTTTTGTCAATTTGTTAAGATGTTACAAATTCCAGATTTAATTTTCCGATTAAACTTTTTCAGTGTGATGACTATGACTTACGTAAGGGTTGTAATGACTCATTGGGGAG
This sequence comes from Ostorhinchus rueppellii, assembly GCA_030068375.1. NCBI lineage: Eukaryota > Metazoa > Chordata > Actinopteri > Kurtiformes > Apogonidae > Ostorhinchus > Ostorhinchus rueppellii. The sequence continues at coordinate 18,998,381 of JAQQZY010000016.1, read as the reverse complement.
TTGGAGAAGGAATGTGGGCAGGGTCGAACTTTTCAGTAATATTTAACTGCAATTCCCAGTTTCGCTTTTGTTGTATTAAACACACAGCTGCTTAGTTACCAACCTATTAGACCATTAGTGTTTAAATAATAATAATAATAAATGTATTTTTATGTCTGGATTTTTTTCAACAGGGTAAACACTACTTTTGTTTTCTGTATCAGAAAGTCGGGAAATCCACAGAAATTTAAATACATTTCCATAACTTAATACCTCCTTGAATAAATGTTTTACACAGATGGTGCCCTATGATCTGCCACTTCATGCTGGAATGATGCCCAGACTTTTGATCACAATAGTGGGTGAGCCTGTTCCTGGTGGAGACAGGTATGAATAATATATTTCAGCCTTAATTTTTTTGTTTATTTGAAAAATAAACATTTAATCTGTCCTAACTTTCAATGGCAAGCTAGTGATGTCATGTCTAAGTGACTGTCCAATTGTTCATTTTGTTTTTCACACATTTTTACTGAACATGTCATTAATGTTTGCTTACCTTATCTCCCCATCATTTACTTACACTTCATAACTTTACAAATGACAGTAGGCTTTTGTTCTCTAAATTCAAAATATTGTACAAAACAATTTTTTTTTTTTTTGCAGGTTCCATATTGACTTCATGAAAGGTCCAGATGTTGTGTTTCACTTCAATCCTCGATTTAGTGAACGTACAATTGTTAGAAACTCCAACCTAAGTGGATGTTGGGGACCAGAGGAACGAGAAGGACCTTTCCCATTTGTTCCGGGGCAGCGCTTTGAGGTATGGCATTCTTAACCTTTTCACTCTAATCATAAACTTCAACTTCACTCTATGACCTGCATTTGCAAATGAGCAACTGAGCAGAAAAGCATCACAGTTCCAACATGCTGTTGTAGGCTTCATTGTGATTGATAGATCCTCGTTCATTATTGGTCACAGCAGCAGTTTGAATCCACGTTGCTTGCTCATCTTATACTACATTTACACTGCAAACATCAGTGTTCACTTTATATTTATTATTTACATCTGATTTATTTCCTTAATTTTGCTAGCAATATTATCACCATTTGTCAAATTTAACCAAGTATTAGATTACAATGTGAACTGGTTCTGAACTGACCCACATGTGCATCAGAACAAGATCAAACACATCAAACAGCACAATGTTGTGCAGAAGTAAACCTGCAGGTCAGCTTCACGTTAATGAGTAGTCTTTTTTTTTTTTTTTTTTTTTTAGTCATGTACAAGTAAAAGAAAATTAAATTTAATTCATTTTCCAGTTATACAATACAGTGTAGAAAACAGAATAGAAATACCCTGATAATCCATTTGCCAGAGCTGTGTATTAGCAAGAATCGCCCCATAAAAAACAAAACAAAACATCATGACACAGCAGACGCAATTCAATGTATTACAAGACTGTAATGGATATAATGTAATGTAAATTTTAAATCTGTTTTTGTAAAAACTGTCATATATTGAAAATCTGAATAAAAGCAAAAGTTATAAAAAAAAATACAGTGGTATCTAAATTTGCCTTTACCATAATCCCTGTAATATTCAACATTATACCACTTTGTTAAATGCAGATAAGCAATACAATTAGCATATCTTTACATCAGTACAAATAAAAACTTCAAAAATCTTTGCACTTAACACTGAAAATGAATAATGTTGAGAATTGATGTAGCATCAATAATCAGGACATCCTGATACTTAAGTGTATAGATATTATTTTAGTTATGCATTTTAAATCAGTAAAACACTTTTTTGCACAACACAGTCTCTGTTGCTTTAAAGTGTTTGCATATATCACATTACTTGCCTAGAATTTTTCATTGCATGTACAAGTTCAGATTAAGAAATCTAAGTTAAGCATCACTGTGTTGCATTTTGCAGCTGAAGATCCTTGTGGAGGAGGACATGTTCAAAGTAGCTGTGGATGGCACCCACCTGCTGGAGTACGAGCACAGAGTGGGCGGACTGGAAGAAGTAACGCTGGTGCGAGTTCTCGGAGACGTCATCCTCTACAGCGCAGGCCCGAGCATGATCTGAATCTCAGAGCACTTAAACCACACGCTGTACAAGAAGCCTAGATCCAACTTTACCACTGTATCTGAAACCCTTTGAAATACCTTAATGCATTTGACAGAATCTGCAAGGCACATTTTTCTGCGAGGTGCAATCTCTACTCACCTGGCACATTAATCACTGAACAGATGGCAGATTAACCCTGGTCTGCACTGTAATCCCTCTCTGTTTTTTACTGTTTGATTTTTGCATTTTATTGCCCCCCAGTAATCCCATATATTTTGACGTAAGAATAGGTAATGAGGTGAAGTGTATCTAAAAAAAGAAGAAAACTAATTTATACAGATTTAAGTATTACAGGCCAAGTGGAATGTGCCATGTGTCCCAAAAATGTCCTATATTTTCCGCTAGTATGCTGTATTTTGTTTACAGTACATGTATGTCTATGTTATATCCTTAATATCAAAATCTTGATAAGCATTTCCTTGTGCATGCAAGTGTGATGCTGAATATCCACACAGTCTACTTTTTCAATGCTGGGCAACCCCAAAGAACTTACTGCTTTGTAAACGAAAAGGCAACTATGGGAGTTTCTTAAAAATGTATTTATACAGTGATTACGGGGTCCTCTTTCCTTCAGTATTAACCCCTATTGTTTGGACAATGGAGGATCGTACTATGTTTCCTCAAATATGATTTCATGTTGAAGTCAATTGAGTGGAAAAAATGAGGCTCAAATTAAAGGTAAATGTCCTGAAGAGAGAAGGGGCCTCGTGTGTTGCCCATGACAGAGGCAGTACAGTTTTTGAGATGATTTGCCTATAAATAAAGAGGCAACAAACAAATAATTTCATGATGTTTCTTTTAAAAAGTTGTGCAGGTATAAGATTAATGCTTGTGCCAAGTTTGTTACTTTTCCCAGCATTGGGGATGTTAACATCCTTGTCGGAGATCCAGGTTACTTTCACTTTCAGTTCACATGGTTTATTTTCAAAGAATGATTTATATAATATGTGCTTCCTCTTGTACTTCTTAACTAACAAACAAGCAGTGGTGGCATCTGAACTTAGTACTTTACTCAAGTACAAATTTAAGGTATTTGTACTGGCATATTTCCAGTTTATGGAGTTTCATGGTTCTACTTTGTTAAATCTCTTCAGACAGTTATTGTACTTTTTACTGCAGTATGTTTATCTGGTAACTTATGTTACTTTTCAAGTTATTCTCATCTCCTGTCAAGTAAAAACATTTTTGAAACATGTTGAATGTTTGTCAAAGATTCAGTGTTCCTTTATGGGCAAAGAATGTCCTAAACATAATTAAACCTTAAAAATGCAGTCAGATTAGGTGGAAAATTAATTCTCACAAGGTTTATGAATATTTGACTTTTGAGAGATATGTGGGTCTTGTGACAGTGACCCTGCTACAAACATTAAAACTTAGAATCTAATGCACTGATGTCAGTTTAATGACACGCAAATTAACATTCAATGAATACAGCAGTAGTATGAATCACCAACATCACCCACAACAATAATAAATACTGACACAGTATGTGCTTGAAATATATTTTTTAAGAATATGTATTTTTAAAAAATCTATACAGCTAATGTGGATCCTATCAAAAATTGGTGCTGCTTACATCTATGATTATAATTTCTAGTGAAGTTATGTGGGAAATGCAGATGTAGATCTTTGTAAATACTAGAGGAAAATTACATCAGAATAGTTCCATAGATATGTTGTAATCTAATGTTTCGTTTAGAGTAGTACTGCATATCGGTAAATGTTCCCAAAAAAGTACAATATTTACCCTATAAGATGTATTTAATTGAGTTCAAGTATAGAATTTGAGTAAAAGTACTTAATTACATCCCACCACTGGTTGAAGTGCAAGTTTTACTTTTCTTTTTTGTGGTTTACATCATGGTTTACCTCATGTAAATCAAAGGTCAGCATGTAGTTCCGCATCAGTCCATCAGGTGGCAGCACATCCACAAACCCCTGAGTGTGTCCATGCGTAGGAAGCAAATCGAAACTCTTCAATGAGTTCACCTTCAGATAAATAGTTTGTCCCCCTCTCACTCACGTCTTGGAATAGTCATCTGGTGTCTTGGCAACATGAATGGCTCACTGCACTCCTCCTCCAACGTGGTGGACATTAAACTGAAGAGAGGACCCGCAGGTGAGACGTGGAGAGCGGGGAACTTGGTGGACTGTTAGCTGACTGTTAGCTAGCTAACCTAGCATAGTCAGCAGTAAAAATCACCGCTGGGGAGCTAAAAGCTAATTTTGACACTCAAAGTTAGAATAACCCAATTTCTACCTGTTTTCTCCAGTATTGGCAGCTTAAATTGATCTTGTTAAATCTCTGAGTCTGTAATGCCATAATTTTATGTATAAAACAGTCATTAATTCACTTTGAAGCAGTGTTTGACTCTTTAAGTGTTACTCGGCCTGCCGTAGACAGTCTGGTCCATTAAGCTCATCATGGTGTCACAGTTTAATGTTTATTAAAGAACCATTTGTAAAGTGCTGTTTGACTAAATGCACCTCCAAGTTGCAGTGTATTGCAGATAAATTCCCTTTTGTACTTTGAACACTGAATCAGCAACTTCTGCTCTGGTAAACACTGATACCTTTGCTTAAAGTAATTTACCTATAAATTTCCATCTTGTTGTTTTTTGACTTCAGGTTTGGGCTTCAATATAGTCGGAGGAGTGGACCAGCAGTATCTTGCGAATGATAATGGAATATATGTGTCTAAAATAAAAGAAGATGGATCAGCAGCACTAGATGGGAGACTTCAAGAAGGAGATAAGATCCTGGCGGTAATAAACTCTTATCATGGGAGGGAAGACTTAATGTGGTCAAAATATATTAAGTACCTTTAGTCTACACTGTGTTCATGTGTGAAATGTGACATGGTTGCTGTAGTAGATTAAAACAATCTGGCCCAAAAATATACCTCACTTTTTTTTTTCTTCAGTTTTATGGATAATTTATGATAATAATTTGGTTAGATTTTTCAGGCTATAAGACAAAATATAATTTAATAGTTCTTTGTCTTTACGAAAACTAAAACTTTGCCAAAGTACTGTTATAAATCCACATGTCTCAGGGACAAAGTTCAAATCCCAGGTAGCACAAAATAGGACCCAACCTGGACTGTAAAATATTGTTGTCTATTCACCAGAGTTTTTGATTAATTTAAGTAAATTGATTTTTTTTTTTTTTTAAATGAAATTTTCCTCTACATTTACCCTTTCCTAAGTGACACATCACCATTTATTCTATTACCTTCTGCATTTTGCATTTTTCATTGGAAATCTGGTATTTTCCTATACTTATTTTATTGATCATATAGATGACAAAAAACTGAAGAAAAAAAATGAGTATTTCAACAAACGATATCATTAAATGTGACAACAGATCTCCACAACCACAGCCATCTGTCAAATTACACAAGTTTTCTGTTGAATCAGTGTTACAGAAGGTGATGCTATTTCCATGTCCATCGTGGAGCCTGTGAACATACAAATGGGTCGTATCTGATGATGATGAAAAGCTGAGAAACTACATTTTACCTGAATTATTTACATGTATTAACAGGATTAGTGGTTCATAAGTTATTAGGCATTTTAGATCAGTAGATGCTTTTGGTTGCTGGTGGTTAGTTAGCTCTTTGAGGATTAAGTGATCACTTTTCTCTTAATTAGCTTCAGTATTACTGAAGATGAATATTGGATATTTCCCCACACTTCGTCTACCGGTGGATGTGGACATAACAAACCACAATAAGCAGTGTATTTTTTGTTTTATATAATACAATAGATTTTTTTTTTTTTTTTTAAGTCATTACTGTTTCCTAAAAGCTCTGGAGCCTCATGTAGAGAAGCCCAGAGATGAGGGGTTGTGTCTCTGGAATACCTCAGTATAAACTTTAAACTCATATGTAAAATGGAGGACAACACAGTGCGGCAAGGTCTTGAACCCAGCATCGGTTACTGGGGCCTTTGTGTGTGGATTTCCAAAGGTTCCCTCCAGTTGTCCTGGCTTCCTCCTACGATCCAAAGATAAGCTCTTTGTTGGTAATTGGTCAATGGATGTTGTTCATAGATGTAAATATGAGAGTAAGTAATCTGTATACGTCAGGCAGTTCTGCATGATTAATTGATTTTAAATTGAAATTGGGTAACTAGGAAGATGTTTAAAAAAGGGTAATGGTCAAATTGAATTTAATCTCTCTTGTGTCTCTGGGCCACGCCTCCAGGCGACTGGAGGCTGCTCCTCCTGACTGTGAGAGCAGTCTTCATAGTCTGGTCTCCACACACCAGTACAAAAATGGCATTTGCTGAAGAGAGTGAGAAGTTCATGGCTAAAAATGGTAGGAGCAAGTTGGTTGTGTGGAATTCGTATCGCTTTGAAATTTACAATGAAGACCAAACCATTCCTTGCTGCAAACATAGTTGGAAGGCAGTATCTGTCAAAGACAGCACAACCAACTTATTTCAGCACCTTAAACATCATCACACACCAGAGTCAGAGTGGTGCGTTGTATTGCAGGCTGCACATGAATACAGCACGCCGACTTCTGTTATCTTTTGTAGTTTTACCCGGGAATTTGGGTTTTTTTAGAGGAAAAACATCAGGATTTTATTTTTGGCCAAAATCGTACTGCCTTAATGTCAGGCCAGTGGTACATTGGCAGCATGTCTAGGGTGAACCTCACCTTCACCAATTATAGCTAGGATTGGCTTCAGCATCACCAAGACCTTCCAGAAGATTAAGTGGTTCACAAAATAAATTAATGAAGGAATCTAAAATAAAAAATGTATCAATATTGAGACACTAAAACAAGGTGATTCTTGATTGAAGTGCAGCATTTGTGCTTTGTTACTTTGTCCTCTAGGTCTTGATAATAATCCTGCTAATAGTGTTTTCATTACTTCATTTGTTCTATTTGTGTTTTGTAGATTAATGGAGAAATGCTGGATAATCGGACACATAAAGCTGCAGTGGAGCTCTTCAGGTCAGCAGGAGAGAACGTAGAGCTTAAAGTTCTGAAAAAGGTAAGGGGTAGGATGCCTTAAAAAAGAGTTCATGTGTGTTTTTGTTTTTTTTTTTGGAGTTACTGATTCATGTAGTTGTGACGTAGACTGGCCGTTTAGCAGTTGGAGTAAGTGAGAATTCAAGAGTTGAGGCTGTGGCAGGAGATGGCGTGGTCGTTTTTTTAAATTAATATTTTCAATAATCTGGTTTAATGAATAAAGTGCAACATGCCAATAAAAGTGCAAATAGAGGCTTTAGCAGCAGAACACAAAGTGATGGTCACAGGTGCCTTATATACAGTTCCACTAACTGGTTAAAACCATTATAATTTAAGAAGGGATGTTTCAAATACTTAAATTATAAAATCTAACCTCCATAAAAACCTCCATAAAACAAAACCCCATAACAAAAAACATATAAAACCAAAACTATCTGTATGCAGTTCTAAAAACCAACACCAAAGATAAATATAAACCCATAAACCAATAAAACCTTAAATTAAACCCCCCTCCACATTCCCCTGCCTTGGTCCAGTCCGGAACCTTCTTAAGGCCCATGGTTTCTGTAGGGATCCTCTTGGCTGAAGGACCTGGACACAATCCAATCCAGCTTTATTTGTAAAGCACTTTAAAACAACCACAATGGACCAAAGTGCTGTACAGAAAATAAACAATAACAGAGTAAAATACAGAAATAGATTAAAAATATTTTTTAAAAATTGTACTTGTTAACACACCACTTAAAGCTGACATGATTATAAACATCGAGACATAAAAATTCAACGGATCTCAAAATGAAAATGGTTTCCTCACAAGTTGTTAATGTTTAATATGATGTAAGTTCTATTAGTTGTTTTTGGCAGTAGATTTAGAAAATTTGGCTGTCGATGGCAAAAACAACCACACTGGTAAAAGATACGCTTCCTTTATAATCTGCCTCCAGCCACAGCTCAACTTGTAAATTAAATAGGAAATGGGAATGATCACTTAGAATCTGCTGTACAGGACATTAAAGCCAAGTGTAGGTCAAAGGTATGCAATTGTACAATACTAGCACATTGACCTTTAGGGAACCGCGGGTCATATGAATACACATCTAGGGACTGAAGTTAGTAAATGCGCCCTTTCCTGTTTTAACTTCATTTCCCATGATGCAGCATGGTACTGCACTTCTCGTCAACCATCATGGGGAAAGAACATGATTGTAAGGCTATTGTATTCCAAAATTACTAATATCTCTGAAAATATTGGTCCTATCAACTTGCTGAGATACTTAATGTGTGGATGGAACTATTCCTTAATTGTAGGTACCAAACTGGTTAGGTAAAAACATATGTTTGTCAGAACTACACACACAAACACAGATGCTCTGAGACCTTCCAGTATTATAATATCGATTACAGGTTAAGGACTGTTTTTCAGCCAAACTCTTACTGGCTTCATAAATGAATAAACAAATACTTAAATTAATTAAAGCTAAATAATGTAAAATCACCTTTTCATTATAAATGCTGTCATTTACCTTTTTTACTCTAAACCTGTAATCGTCCCATGATAGTTTGACTCTGACACCACCCTTTCCTGTGTGTGATTTGCAGGCTCCTCACCTCATGAATGGACCTACAGGCTCGCAACCAGAACAGGAATCCTCCATGTCTTCTCTGGGAATACTGGCTGTTTTGGCAGGAGCTGCCGCCATCATTGCATTCATTTACATGCGGAAGCACTTTTAACTGTTGTATCCATATTATTTTTAAGATCAAAAACTTTGCTAAAGGCCAAAGAAGTGAAGAGGGAACAAACTCTAAACAGTAGACTTTATTTTTGATTAGTAGATGTTGGCGTCACTGATGAGTTTCTCTGTATTCATGTGTATTATATGATTAATGGTAGCTGTTTGCGCCTTTCCTATGCAAAAGGATGCTCTCTTTTTCACAGTGGTTACTTTAAATAGACAACTCTGATGTTAAGTAAAGAAAGAGGGATGTACACGACATTCCTGCTGCGGAGCTGAGCCGGGCTGAGCTCTTTTGGCAGCAACATGCAGAGTTTGTTTAAAAAAAAAAAAAAAAGTATATTAAAAGGTTTGGCAAATTTAAAGTGACTGAAGTTTTAGGGTCCATTTAAAAACTGGACCAAAAGACAGTTTTCTGTTGAGTCTGTCGTAAGCCTCTCTACAGCGACGTCGCTGACAAAGAGCTCTGTGAGGAAGCTGCTGTCATTTCACTTTATCGCTGCTTAAAAAAAAACACAACTGGGTTTGATTTTCATTTTGCACTTGTTGCACAGGTTAATGGATGGAGTGGCATCCAGCCGTGCTGCTTAGATGAAACTGTGGGATGGAAAAGAAACCTGCAGATACTATAAAACATTTTGTCTTGTAATGGTCTCCACCGAGTGCCTTTTCTGTCTGTTCCAAACAGTGGTGGTGGTCATTTATTGTTGCTACTTTTCATGACCAAAATGAAAATCAACCCACTGTGTCCACTAGCATGTTTAAGGATATGACATTGTTATATGTTCTTGGAAACAAATCCCCATAAATGTCCCCATAAATTCAATGAATTTCTTGAGAAATGGAAAGAGATGTGTCCTTTAAAAAAACAAAACAAAGCCGATTACATTTGTTCTGTCGCCAAAATTAAGATGTGTGTCATGACGCATCACTCAGGGTGAACTGTTAAATCTAAAATGTTTTGCTTCACATTTAAAGGCATGAGGAGCTCAGTTACAACTTGAGACTCCAGTGTCATCCTAATACTCTTGTCATTTTGCATCCAGGTGAGTACATAAAATTATATTGCATGATCATGTTAATGGTCTTTGCAATCTGGATTATAATTCTGAAAATAAATTGTCTTTGTATGAAGGACCAAAGCTCTAATACGAGAAGCAGCTGTGAGCCAATCCACGCAGAGGGAATGGAACATGTTATTTACTGTCGATACTTAAAAATGTTTTATTTTGCACTAGTCGCAATCACGGATATTCACTGTCATGCAGATGAATATTTAAATAGTGTTTTCTGGCGTGTTTGTCCGTCTCGTCACGGCAGCGTATCTGTCATTTAATTGTCTCTGACTGTCGATGGTCTGTAAATACATTTGATATCGCTCTGCTGAGTGGGATTGTGAATATATGCAGAATGCCAGAAAGTAGATCAGAATAAACGACTAAATTATGCAAAAATGTGGTTAAAATTCAGACGTGTAATAAAATGTATCATGAATTCACCTAGTTTTAAATGTTTCCCCCCTTTCTTTTTTTTATTTCAAGATGTATCAGTGATTGAATGGGTTTGTTTTTTGTGTGTCTTACGCTACCCAACGAGGCACCAAAAAAGTAGCAGTTGTGACATAAAAATGCAATTTACTAGAAAGTCAACATTTTGTTCATATCTCAGCTGTAAACTAAACATTCTGTTTTCTGTCTGACGAGGAAAATACTTCCTTAAACACAGCTCAAGGTTTGTATAAACAACACAGACGGTGGACATTATATTGAAAATAACATCATCTATGTCAGGGGTGGCCAACCCTGGTCCTCGAGAGCCACAACCCTGCATGTTTTGGATGTTTCCCTCTTCCAGCACACCTGA
>JAQQZY010000016.1:18959052-18982732 GCA_030068375.1 Ostorhinchus rueppellii | reverse complement strand
TGACCAAGGAAAATCAAATTCTCACTTTGTGCAGTAATCTGAACCTGGCTTTTCTGCCTCCATCCATCATAATATATATTATATCGACTAAATGTGTCTAAAATTAATTATTTATTATTTACTTATTTGGAACATAGTAGAGCAAACTATGACACGATCAAAACCAAATTCATTTTAGCCAAAAAGTTTCTCCATTTTTAACGCCTGGGGTCACCAGAATTTGTGACGTTAAAATGAGGTCACGAGCCTAAAAAGGTTAGGAACCACTGAGTTAAATGAATGTAAACATGTGCATAAAGTCTGGCTACCAGGTGAAGATGTTCAGAGCACCTGCATGTTTTAACAAAGAAAGAGGTAGTACAATATTTGAGATAGATATATCAGAAATGATTTTACACACATTTAAGGTTGAGTATACTCCTAATAGCACTTCAGTGTGAGACAGAAGAATACTACAATACTCCACAGGTTATGGTGCATTTTGTGCCTTAAGGTAAAAAGCGAAAAGTAGAAAAGAGACTGAAATTAAATAGAGAGAGATGAGGTTTGACACTTTCAAGGTCACCCATTTTTGCTGTTGGTCGTGGTCAGCAGCAGCCTTAACTCTTATCAGACCACTGTACTTTATATATTCATTTCTTAAGGAGCAAATATTGCATGAAAATCAGCCGTTTATCTACTAAAGAACATGTTGCATATATATGTTAATGTCCTGTGTTGTGCATGTCGCCTGCTGCAGAATGCCTCACTCTTCCTTTTTCTCTGCAGTACTGGATAAACGAATACACTTCCAATCTGGGCATTGGAGTCTTCCACTCAGGCATTGAGATTTACGGCAGAGGTAAGATGGGGTTTCCGTTATGTCTGTGAAATCCTATTACAGCGTGTCTGGACTGAATCACACCAGGTCAAACCCTGCGTGAGGACATCACAGTCTGATGTCGAGGCTGCTTCACAGAAACAGATGAAGTCTGCTTTTAAAAATGGAATATGGAATTGTGTTCCTAATAACATGACCCCATTTCTCTGGGTTGAGTCACCGCTGACTCACTGTGTGGATTGTGTGTGTGCTTTGAAAGGCACAAACCAGCATGAAAGTGGATCACTGAGAATTTATTATACCACTTCAACCTGTGGTATTGGATCAGTGTGCAGAGAAATGGAGTGGTAACAGTGAAGATGTGTCTTTTTTTAAGGGCACTCAAACTAACATGCAACAACACTTTTATGCACAATAATCCTGTGATTCTAACAGATTTATTTAAAACCCCGTGTTTTTGTTTCCCCGCCTGTTGTTTGCACATCATTGGGATCAAAATGTTTTATTTCAGTTACAATTAATATGCACTTGTTCTACAACCATAGGACAGGTAGATATTTATTAATACAATTTGTAATGCATGTTTTTGTGTTTAAATCATGTTTTTAGATTCACACACCACAGAAGGTAAAGTGCGCAGGAAAATGTGGGAGCAGAAGGTTTTTGTAGCTATGTAGAAACAGAGAGGACATGACAGATTGGATTACATGAGAGTGTTTACTTGTTTTCACCTACAATTCTCACACTTCTGTACCCTTCAGTCCAGTAAGCGCAAACACCCCATACATAATACAAATGTGTAGGAGTATCACACGCAATGAAAATGTGCACTTTTCATGACCCCAAGGAAAATGAGCCATAGCCACAGTCTTAGGTTGAAAAAAATATTTAATTGCATCATTTTTCCGTCAGTAAGCACAACGTATCTTAATGAGCGGCATAAGATCAGAACATCACAGAAGGGTGGATATTCTGTAATTGAAAGTTGAAAGTAAAATATGGCTTAACCCCTTGATGCCAATTGTTGCGAATTCGCATCAAACCCCCCCGCCCTGTGCTCCAAAATGCAGCCAAAATACTATCTACTTGAAAGAAAAAACGCTGGTCAATTTTTTCCCCCCACAATTAGAAATTGATTCAGGCGTTAAAGGGTAAATGCAGTTTTTCTTATACTTTATTTTGGAAGAATTTGAGAAACGTGAAAGATCCAGAACCAGTTTTCATCTGATTTATTCCAGTGGATGTCGCCATGAACCCAAGTGTCTATAGCATTTTATAAATCATAGAATAACATGTTAAAAAAAAAAAGGTAAAACACACTTACATAGTGCTTTTTCCACAGCTTCATGGTGCCCAAAGTGCTTTACAAAGCCTCACATTCACCCATTCACGCACACACCAATGGACAGCTGCCGCCATGAAAGGTGCTACCAGGCCCCGCTGAGAGCAATTTAGTTCAGTGTCTTGCCCAAGGACACTCTGACATGTGGACAGTTGGTGCCAGGATTTGAACTGCCGACCCTTAGGTCATTAGATTGGACGACCCCACTCTACCAACTGAGTCACAACCATCCCTATGTGATTCAGTGTTAATAGCAAGAAGACATTTTAAATCAACTCACACATATTTAAATATTTGTAAAGGAGTTATATGTAGTATTGATTTTCCAAACTCTGAACATTAGGGGGAACTCATGTACCAGAACACACATAGGACAATCAAATCCACCATCGAATCAATGCAATGTTCACAGACTGTATCACTCACTGAATATAGTATAAAACTGATTGTTTATAGACATCTAAATTGCGGTATCCTCAAGTTTTCTTCTTCAAATTAAATTCAGTCAGTCAAAATAATACTATGTCTGTCTTATAATATTCACTTGCTGCATCAACTGATAGTTTACATTATAGCTCTGTTAGCTTAGCATCACCTCTGTTGTTTGTATGGTTTGTGTTGTCAATACATGCACTAAAGATGTGTTTGGAGTCATTCAAACAAGGTCAGAACTGTCATAGTTTAGTCAGAACTGTGGAGCAACAAACTGCTACTTAGCAAAGACAGTAACATCATATAATAAGTTTATACCTTCTTAAGCTCCAAACTCCAGTGTTTTCATTTAGATTTGTGTCCAGCTGTGAAAATAACAACAGCAGTTCTTTCTTTTTTTTTCCTTTTTTTTTTTTTTTTTTTGTAATTCAAATTTTTATTTAAACATACACAGTAAAAGCTCATAGTGGTACATATAAAAAAAATAAAGACAAGAAGGCCAGCAACAAAAAGACACATTTGTTAACCCTTTTAGCACCATAATAATGTATATATTTAAAAAGCCTGGTCTTTTTTTTGTCTATTTTTGTCAATAATTGCATCAAAAAATGTCTTATGTGTAAATAATTTACACCCTTTTTCCAGGAGGAGTAGAACTTTCAAAATCTGTCAAGTATTTCATTCTTATATCATTAAATACCTAAAACTGTGTGTTATAAGAAGAAAAGGACATAAAAACCAGAATTTTCTTCAATTTTCTTTTCATAAATTCTTGAAAAATGCGCATTGAACATTTCTGAGATTGCAAAAATCTAATTCAAACTATTTTACAACAACTCAGACAGTTTTACATTTCTGGAGCTTTCTGAGTCCATATTAAAGGGTGTTAAATTTGTCAATAGCCAGACTTTTTTTTTTTTTTTTTAAATATTTTAGCAGTGGTAGTTTCTGAAACAGTTCCTGTCCAGCTTTCAGGGGCAGTTTGAAGGATTAAAATTGCACGAAGTAGTGAGGAGTTACAGCAATTTGAAATACACAAGCGCCGGGTTTTATAAGTAGTCCCTTTCAAAAGGAGTTTAACAACAACATAAAATAGATAAAATAATATAATACATATACAAATACAATTATATTGCACAAATACCAGCATTACAGTCGTAATAATAAGAAATAAGGTAGACAAAATATCTCTTAAATCAAGTCTCACTGTTATGGTTCTAGTTCGAGGTAAGGTGTTCTGTGAAATAATCCCAAATCCCAGTTCCACAGGACCTTTACCCCTTATTCTTGCTAACATAACCTCATAAGATGTGATCTCACGCATTAAGATTTTCCTCTCCTGAAGTGTTGGATGCGGTGGTGATTTCCAAAGCCTTGATATGATTCTGGCGGCTGAAGTTATCCCCACCATCAAAACTGAATATACGCCTTTTGTTAAAGTTGGGGTTTAACAACAGTTCTAGATTTTATCACTTTGTCACGTCCTTTAACTCTAAATGTTGTTTCTTGTGGTTCTCATCCCATCTCATCACTTTCTGATGCTTTGGTCAAAGGCCCCATGTTGTTAGTTTTCCTCAGTGGCTCACTACACCCTCTAGTGGTCACATAAATGCACCAAACTGAGAATACAAATGCACCGAATCCACAATCCAATACACTGGCATCTTTGACATAACAACATAGCTCTTGATTCTCAGTACTTAAATGGTAATTTCAGGTTATTTTTTCATATTTGACATAAGAAATACTACATACAACCCCTATTATGTATCATTCTTGAAATGATCTGGTGGACTTGACTACTTGTCCATCATTTCCTTTGCTATTGAAACTTCAGTATTTTATGTATGAACTGGGATACTTGATGGAGTTCATTAACCTGTACTATACATGAACTGTATAGTTTGGAATTGGACCATTCTGAGAGCTGGAGCCTGTGGGTGGATTCAACCGTAGTCGTTCAAACTGTTCCTGCACATAATAGGCCAGTTCTATGACCAATCAGAGCAACTGACAGTGTGATAATGATCACCAGAGGGTTTTCAGTAAGCTCCATCCTTTTAGCTACAAGCGGAGCCAGCTGGTATATTAGACTTTTACCGTCAGAAAAACACCAAACACATCCTTCTTAAAAATGAGTGACTTGAGTACATCTTTGTGCTCAACTTTGAAAGAAAAGCCCAAGTCTAACTATTCCAAGAATCATTGAGAATCATTGTATTTTTTGCGTAATCCTGCAAACAAATAGAGGCAGGTGAAAAACATAATGTCCTTGGTGGAGGTAAGAAAAAAAAAAAAGAGGAATTCAGAATCTTCATACCGATTAGAGCCCCTCTGTTTAATCTGCTGCGGCCCTGGAGGCGTTCGCTGTTTTCTGTTGTGCTGCTGTAAATACATAGAGAAAGGGCGATAATTAGCCCAGGCTAATGATTTAAGCACAGCATGGTGATGATTAATTGCGTTCTTCTGTGTAATTGCAGTTGTTTAATGTTTCCATCTGAGGAGTTAAAGTGTGTTTTGCATCTTTTCTTTCTGTCACATAGAATTTGCATACGGGGGACATCCTTATCCTTTCAGTGGCATCTTTGAAATAAACCCTGGAAATGCTGCTGAGCTGGGAGAGACGTTCAAGTTCAAGTGAGTGCACAGAGTTTTTCATATCATTTGTTCATGTGTTGTTATTTTCACGACAGAAAAGTGTGCTGAAGTTTATATTTATGTCTTTTTACAGGGAAGCCATTGTTTTGGGCACCACAGACTTTACAGAGGAGGACATAGATAAAATCATGGAGGAGCTTGGAAAAGAATTCAAAGGCAATGCCTATCACCTAATGCACAAAAACTGCAACCACTTCTCCTCCTCACTGTCTGAGGTCAGTCTGAGAAAAAAAATTTCAACTGTATTTATTCTTTATTTTCTTATAATATCCATACCTCTGGGAAAAAAATTAAGAGATCATGACAAAAGTTCTAGACCTGAACCTGAAAATCTCTGGAATGTGATCAAGAAGAAAATGGATAGGTGACATTTGTACCAGAAACACCCTGTAAAGATACACGGAAGTTGTAAATAATGGTTGCTCTGACAAATGTTGACTTATCAACTTTTTTTTTAAGTCAAAACATAATTAATTTGTTTGTTAAAAAAGGGAATGTGAACTTGTTTTCTTTGTATTATTCAAGGATGGACAACACTGCAGTTTTCATTTTCTGTGAGGAAATGCTCTAAATTAATACATTTTATCTGGGATTCGGGAGAAATATTGGCAGTACTTTCTAAATCAAAACTGCCTAAAACTTTAAAGATTAAAACCATTGGTATCCTGTTTTTTTTTCCATAGCTGTAGGTAGTGTACTGACAGTGTAACATAAAATGAAAATGTGTGTAATAGTTTTACCTTATACCTTATACTTCATCTTGATTTTATCTTGTAGGTTTAATTTTTTTTATCTTTAGTTGCACGTTCTTTTTGTTTTATGTAAAAATAACTGTTTCCCTTTTTAGCTGCATTTCTTGTATTTAAGGTGTTACAAGGCAAGGGAAGTTTATTAGAATAGCACAATTCCTGCACAGGGCAATTCACAGTGCTTTACAAAAATGGAAAAGAACCAGGTTAAAAACACACAATCACACTAAAAACATAACCAATAAAACATAAATAATAATCAGTTAAAATAAAGTAAAATAGAAGAGTGCAGATAGAGCCCATTCAGTTGTTCTCTGCACAGCAAAAGACCAGTCCCTGAGGTTCTGAGGGTCCCAGGTAGTTCATATGGGACCACCATGTCACAGATGTACTTTGGTACTAGACCATTTATGTTACAAATAAAGTTCACCATTATTACCCAATGGTTTGACTTATTGTTCATTGTTGTCTATATTTTTTAGTTGCTGTGTGGACGGGAAATCCCTCGCTGGGTCAACAGACTGGCATACTTCAGCTCCTGCATTCCCTTCCTGCAGAGCTGCCTGCCTAAGGAGTGGTTGACACCGGCCGCCCTGCAGAGCCACATCAGCCTAGGCCTCCACAAAGAAGAGCAGAACGAATCCAGCGATGAGGATCCTTCGTCGCCGTCTGGCGCTGCCGCCACGGGCTCCTCCCACAGCTGTCGCCACACGAGGGTGTGAACTGCCCCTGTGAACTCTGACCTCTGGGCCTTCTGCCACCGCTGCTTGTGGCTGAAGTGGCGTCAGTAGGCTTGAACAACCACCTGACCTCATACTGTTCGTCCTCTGAGTAAAGAGGCAGGAAATAGAGTGCTGCTGCCAGAGACTTCCGACCTCCAGTGGCTCTGTCGGTCCCTCCTTCAGGTAACGGGACGAAAACTCTGATCCGAGCACTGAAGCATGGCTCTGACTCAACAACAGACCACCTGCAGATCAGAAGTTTGTTTATTATTAGTCTTTTCCATGAACTTTGAAACCTTTGTCAGCCTTGTTCCCTGCCCTGCCTTCAGAGCTGCTTTTGTAGAGTAGATAGACACCTGAGACTACTGATAGTGAAAATACCAGGAAGATGCTAATCTGCTCAGTTTTAACAAGTTCTCGTTCAATAACCTCTATGTGGCCTTCAGTTGATATTGTTGACTCTGCTTTCTCTTTGTGGATTTCAGTGATTTCCTTTGGCCATTTTAGAAGGTTATTTCAGGGGGTTATAGAGGATTTGATTGCTCCTCGTACTCAGAGTTGGACGATATAAAAGTTGCATGTTGAAAGAACCTGACAAAACTTAACCAAGACGCCACATACGTATCATATAAAAAAAAAAAAACTGTCTCCTCTCCCTTTTCTTTTGTACAAGAATTCTAAAAACTGGCCATTCCCTGCCAGTCTATCCCAGATGTACACAATCAAAGACAAATACTGTTCAATTAAAACAACCCAGCAGTGCAGTCACTATCTGTGAACACCTCAGAGACACACAAAGTCTAGCTGCTACATTCACACTGACTTTTGACCCAGTACAAGTTTTGTCTACTCTTTTATATCCAAATGATCTTTATATTACAGCCATGGGATAACTTCTAAGATAACGGGAGTGTATATTTACATCCAGATGTTAATCTTGGGTGGTACTACTAGTCTATAGGCTATAATCTTTTTCAACATTAAACCAGTAATGATGCGCTGCCATTAGAAAGAAAAGTAGAAATACATGTTCCCTCTTAAATCACAATCACGCCATTTGCGTTTGGTTTATTTCGTGGATCTGTAGCATGTTTACAGATTGAGAACAAACAAAGGTGAGGTTTGCATTTTGAAGGGAAAATATGATGTCATTTACAGATTGTCATTGTGAATTTAGCATAACCACAAGTAAATAACTCCATCAAGATTTATTTTGCTGATCAGTGGTGGTGGTGACATCATAACGATGATGCCAACAGACCGAAGCTCCGTGTTGTTTTCATTTTAATTCATGCTGCTTGCTTTTTCAATGCAGTTCAGTAAACCTGGCCACATGTAATTTCAACCTCTTCCCTTATCCCTCCTGCTGTGTTCTGTTCATGGACAGCTACCCTTTCTCAGGAAGGAATGTGTAGTAGTGACAGTCATCTCATTCCCGCTGAACACCTTGATAAATGCAGTTAAAAGTGCAAATTTCTAATTTTTCTTCTTCATGTTCTTAAATAAGCTGTTTCCTTATTTATTTTTGATGTCGTCTTACATTTCACCAAGTGTATTGTGTTCAGATTTTGGTATATTTTGAGTTGACAGGGACTGTAAATTGATCAGTATTACATGCTCAAAGTCTTTGGAACTTTCTACAGAGCAGACAAGTATGTTTTTCTATTGTACTGTGTCAACCTTAACCTCGTATTTCCTTTTCCCAACCCAAGACAGTTCCAAGAATGATGATTATAGTCCTAGAATAAAGAGAAGGAACAAAGAAATGCCTGTTTCTTTTGGTTTGTTTTACTGTACTTAATGTCACTATTGACATCTGTGGTTATGGCAGATTACCGAAGAAGACAATGACATTGAAGTTTAAAGATATATAGAAAGTGATGGAGAATTTTATCCATCTTGCCCGCCTCTAAATAGAGCTTGACAGATCAATACAGCATTAATGTTGGAATAAGTGCTTTTTCATGGCAGCTGCAGTTGAACCTCTATGTAACAAGACACTGAAAAATCACCAAGGTTATGTCTTCACTGTTTTATTCTGTTATGCAGCATGATGGTACTTTTTTTTTTTTTAACTATAGATAGATATTTAACTATTATTGTATTTTTGGATTAGGCATCAAATATTTCAGTCTGGTATGCTCCTACTCAAGTATTATACTTATATTTAACCCTTAAAGACCTTAACGTCTGCCAGCAACCAAAAGCATCTACTAGCCTAATGGTTAATAGCTTCTGAACTGTTTGTCCTATCAGTACATTGCCATAATTCAAGTAAAATGCAGTTTCTCAGCTTTTTGATGGCATCAGATGTGTCTTATTTGGATGATCAGAGGCTCCTTAGTCAATATGGAGACACAACTGTCTTCTGCAAAATTGATTCACCAGTATAACTCATATAAAGTGACAAATGACAGTGGTTGGTTTTTATGTTCAGTTACTGATATATTTAGCTTTAAACATCTTTTTTTTCCCCTTCTCTCTCTTCTGACATAATAACTGACATTTGATGACAGAAAATTATGGATTTTACTGAAAAATGCAGATCATAATAGTATAATAACTGGTGATAATAACAGATAGGATAGGGTAAATGTAGGGGGAAAATTACTATGGAAGTTGCCACAAAAGTATTGCTCTGCATCTTTAAAGTTTAAATCATACTTGAGATTTTCCATTTCATCTAACTTTCTGCACATACTTTACAACATCTCAGGGACAAATATTCTAAAATGCTATGTTTACTTTAACACAGTTGTTTAATAGTGATTAAAATGAAGTCAACCGTAAGCTTCTACTCTAGGAAAATTCAATGTGCACCAAGCAACAGGTGCACTTTACAGATAATTCTGTACTTTACTACAACTACTACTACTACTACTCAAGCAAGGTCATGTGTACACTTTTGGTGTATTTTCACAGTATCACATAAATGCAACTTATTATCAATATATTTCATGTCACCGTTGGAAAGAAGATAACACAACTATAAGAAGATTAATATGTTTTACTCTGTTTTACATAACACGGGATTTTTGTTTTCAAAGATCTAAAGATGAAGATTTTCCTCAAATCCAACCACTGTGCAACAAAAACTGAGGTGTAAACAAATAAGAAACACATAACCCCCTTTAGTTTGTTACAAACTGTCCTGCTACCAAGAGGTTTTTCTGTGAATGCAGGCAGAGCAGAAGACTGGATATGACTACATGATGTATTAGTAAAGATTAGTGACGCTGATCGGAAATGAACCCAAAAGAGTAGTATTTCTTTAGGCATATTTTTTTCATTGGGTTGCCAAATCCCTGATTCATCCCCCTTTAGAGAACTCATTGGAAACCCGTTGTTTTTATATATACATAATATTTTGGTGTTTGGTTACTGTTTGCTATGATAAAGGTATACAGACTACGGTATGGTATAATTTGTTTCTAACCAACACCATCCAGACCAGCAAAGTAAATTATTAATTGCGGCAGATAATAACTAACCTCTTCCTGGGAACCGGACGTCGGCAGCGTTTCCTGTTCATTGGATTCAACTCGTTCGCCATTTTGATTCTGCCGAGTAGGACCGACACCATCCAGGAAAGTTGCAGCAGAAGACCAGCGACGTAAACAACCCTCCGAACACGCTCTCGACAGATAATCAAGGTAAGGCAATTGCAACAGTGTTGAATAATGATCAAATCCACCAGTTTTAAACAAACGAACTATAGGATTCGTATTTCCAAGCAAATCGATGGTTTTGGAGGGAACTAACTACTGGTAGCTAGCTAACGTTAGCGAATCAGCTAATATTACCAAGTCGACCTCGAGGCAGACTGCAACCATTGTTTACGCACCACAAAACCAACACCGTGTAATAAAATTGGCTTTACAATTTAGTTGCATTGTCTTACTATTAAATAAATACATTATATTCATTATTGTGCATGTTTGGGTTTTTATATTGGCACGTGTCACTGAAATTAGCTTAAATGCGTTTCTATTTCAGCTAAATGCTACCCTTAGGCTAGCACGACGCAGGCCTAGGCTTTATAACTGCGTCTCGATCTATTAAAATGTCTCTACAATCGAGTCGTATTACCATTATTGATTAGTCCACCGTTCTCCCAAATATCCGTTTACTTATTCCAACAAACTTAAGAATTAACGAAAGCAACTCTGCTCATAATATGGGGCCATAGCATGAAGCTAGTTTCAGTAAGAATCTAGAATCTAACATAAATAAATTGTAAGTGAAGTTAAGGAGGGGAAGTCAGAACTTGTACAACCTGAGAGATTTGATGAGCAAATCTTTCCCATTTTAAGTAGTTAGCTGTAGTAGTAGTTAGTTGGAATAACCAACTCACTAATAGCGAATGTTTTCATTATATCAACCAAACTGTTCCTTCAAAACATAGAAGAATTACGTTTAATTTAAGGACGTTTAAATATCAGTATTTATTTATAGTAAATTGTAAGTCTCAAGCGATAGCATTTATAAATGGCAGAGATTGTTAGTCACGTCTAGGTACGTGGGAGCTCTTTCTTTCATGTGACTTGGAGGCTCCTTACCGAATAAAGTAATAAGCATATGTTCACGACCCCCACCCCTGCCATACTTGTTGAACCAGTCCATACCCAAGCCATGGTGTTGCATGTAACAGCCTTATGCCTCTAGTCTCATTTTATTGTCTTACAACCCAGGGTAGGGTGAAATTAATAGCTTCTTTGTAAACAAAGCACTACTCTGTCAATAACATTTTATCACGCTGCTGTGTTACTTAAAAGGGTTTTGAAAGACAATTTGTGATGTCTAAGCTGCATCAAAATGGGATCCTCCCCAATTTTTCTGTTTCTGTTTAACTGTGTACTTTATCCATAATCAGTAACAGAATCTGTTACAATTTGATCTTGCAGGGGTGCATGTTCATTTGATTAAAGTTTATGTTTAACAACTAGCTAACTCCAGTTGTGATGGAATATTCATAAAGTTGTATGACTTGTCCTTGTTTTTGCCTAATTAAATACTTGCCTTATAGTGTGCTTTTTCTTTTCTACAGATCATAATGAGTGGCTGTCGTGTCTTCATTGGCCGTTTGAGCCCACATGCAAGAGAGAGAGATGTGGAGAAATTTTTTAAGGGATATGGAAGGATTCGGGAAATCAACTTGAAAAATGGCTTTGGCTTTGTGGTTAGTATAATTGACCTATTGGAATGTTTTTGTAAGTTTTCTAATGTGCTTTTTTCCATCTTCATGGAATCTGAATATAACTGTTTCCATCTTTTCAGGAATTTGATGACCACCGAGATGCAGATGATGCCGTGTATGAGCTGAATGGCAAAGAGCTGTGTAGTGAAAGGTAATCTGTTTTGAATGATTTCTTATTTTCTTTACTTATGTAATTGCTGAAAAACTGGTTAAAGTTCTATCGGCTATGTTATTCCAGACTGATTGGAGGCAAGGGTGTGTTCAATCATACTAAAATTTGGTCATTGCAGCAATAAAAACTTGTATTGTGTGTAACAAAAGAGCAATTTGTTTCCACAAAGATGACACAGAGGTGTAGATGCGACACCAGTTGCGACTGTTCACACTCAGTTTGTCAGTTCACACGGCTTACTACCAAGAATGAAAAACTGAGACCATGTTCCAGGAAAATCTCCAGCATGTGTGCTGTTAGTCATGTTTATTATTCACTGTCAAAACTTGAGTTGCAAGACTCTTCAGTCTTTCCCTTGGAAGAGAAATTTCTTGTTCATGTTCCTGAATCAAATGAAAAGTTTCTGATAAAAACAAAGATATCAGTTTATGTGGTTGACACACCACACAGAATGTTTTAGTAGCACTCCAGACCCTATGTTAAGAACTTCTTGTCCTTTTTTAGGGTCACGATTGAGCATGCTCGTTCCAGAAGAGGAGGAGGAGGAGGAGGAGGAAGAGGTGGTGGACCTGGAATGGGACGTTTCAGCAGCTATCGGCCATCTCGTAGCAGTGGATCCAGGTATGTTACCATGAAAAAAATAACTTATTTGAACAAAGGATATATAATTTTAGAGGTTTTGGTTAACACTGGTAAAAAGAAAAAGAAACAAAATGCCCAGTATTTTTTATTTGTATGCTCTCACCCTTGGTTTCCTTAATTTTTTGTACTATACTTTTTCAGTTCAAGTTGGTTTGAAATGTCAAGGCCTATATTCTGTTTAATTTTAATGCGGTGCAAACTTACAGCAAAGCCAGTGTGTTTTTAGAGAAGTACGCAAATGGGCAAATTTATGAACCAATATATAGAGGGAGAAATCTACAGTGTGAAGTTAGATAAACCCATAAATGCAATATTTTAAATGAAATGAGATGCTTATATTTTATGGTCATCGGACTCAAGTATTGGCTTGACTGATAAACAGTCAGGGCTTTCTTGTGAGAATAATGATCATTTGTAGTTAATGTGCCTCTTCTTTGTACTGCTGTCCTAGGTATGGCCCTCCTGTGCGAACTGATCACAGACTGGTTGTAAAGAACCTCTCTTCACGGATTAGCTGGCAGGTAAGAGATCTGACTTTATTTTTTGTAAGAAAATCTATTTTACAACACAAGCTTTTTAAAGAAAAACTATTTAAGTCACCTTGTAATTACCAAATTTTTTTCTTCATGAAAAAGCATTCATTTTGAACGGCCGGGTCAGAATACATAATAAAATGTTTGTTAACACATTGGATAATTGGCTGATAACAATAAAAGGTCCCCAGTTTTACTTCCATTCACTTCAATCTTCAGTTTCTTTTTAACAGCTGCTCTGATATGGTTTCCTAATATCAGAGGCCAATGCACACCTTCCATGGAGGTGTCAGAAGTGTGTAGCGCCCTCTCCTGGTTGTTTTTCTGAATAGTGTCCATTTGGTGCCTCTCCTTACACGCAGTTGCCGCCGGTCTAAAGTCTTGGCTGGGCCCCGTAGCGGGTGAAAGCGGTCTAGCGCAGGATACGGTAGCCTTAGGAGGTCCGTAGCCACAGTCTGGAGGTTCTGTGGGCTGGCATCCCCGAGTGCTGTAACCCCCCTCAAATCCACGGTCCCTACACTCTCCTATTTGGGTCTTTTTCTGTTGCTGATGGAGCTGGGGGGGGTGTTGAGTCGGGCGCACACCCCTCCCCCCTACTTGCTCTCTGGTGGTTCCTTACTTGTGGAGGCCGGATGCTGAGTCAAGGCCGTGGTCGTTTCTCAAGGGCTTAACACTGCATTGGTTCCCATTTGCTATTTGGACAAGTGGCTCTATGCTTATGTCTTCCTGGGTATGGAACGGTAAGTAGCATAAAACTCATGTGATTGGGTTTATACAGGGTTGGGTGGTGAAGGGGGTGTAGAGTTACTTTGTGAAATGGGGGGAAGATGTAAGAAATATAACTGTTTAAAATTTAACTAACAAGGCAACTTATTTTTGTAGGCTTTCTGGACAAAAAGACTCCAGATCTAGTTTTTGTCCTGTGAAGCTGGGCACACACTTAACAACTGTCTACTCTGAATGTGATTTGGAGGTAACAGCTGATCAGGCCTAGTTAGTGGGGTTTTCAGTACCAGTATAATTTGCGGTTGACATTGGGGATCGATGATGTTGGTAAACAAACGCAACACAAAGGTGAGCAAAACACACAATGGCAAGAAAATGAATGTGTATAACATTACATCAGAGACAAAACACACCAACTCATCTACCTCAGGTTTCACTATCAACATTGTCCACATTTAACAGACTTCTGATTCCAGAATCTCACTTAAACTTTACTTTTACCTCCTTTGTTTTGTCTGTTATTTTATTTTCAGCACAATTTTAAAAACAAAAGACTACTGTTTGTGACCAATTATAATGAGAAAAACAAATTATTATGAGACTGGTCCTCCGCTGAGCAGTTAAGTGTGCTATGTTGTGGATTGACTTAATCATTAGGTTTGTGTTCCTCTCTGACAGTAAACACAATATTCTACTCCAGTAGGTGAAAATAGTCTTTAATTTTTTGTATCCCATCTTTCAGCTAGTCATTAAGTGTGTGCCCAGCATTACCCACAGTTATCATCCCACTCCTGAATAAATACACAGGTTTCTGTCAAATATAAATAACAATTCAGTATTTTGTTTTATTTAGAAGAAGGCGTTTAGCAAAATGTTAAGTCTTATAAGCTGTGAATTAAAAATCTTGCTGTGCAGCTTTTTTTTTTTTTTTTTTTTTTTAAGTGATTGGCTGAAAAATAAAAAAAAAATAAACTTTAAAACAAAAGTGTAAATGAGACTTGGGGATGAATTATGTTTGTATAAAAGCAACTCTTATCAACCCTCACAAAGTATTTTGGGTGGTTCTTATATTTATGTGGCCTTCGCTGAAATAGGTGCTTATCACATACATTGTGTTGCTGTGAAAATCAGCAGTAGATAACCATGTTTCTGTGCCGCTTTCTTGCTGCCTGCTTCTTTCTCTCCCTCCAGGTCTGAAAGGCTCTCACTAGCACCGCATATTTAGTTCTCCGTTACTAACGCTACAAATGCTTTGACACAGGATCTGAAAGACCTGATGAGAAAAGCAGGAGAAGTTACTTTTGTGGACGCTCACAGACCTAACAAAAACGAAGGGTGAGTGTCTCCTTTTTCAGTCCAGCCCTACACTTGGTCTCTTTATTAAAGTTGTTTTCAAATTAATGTCGCTTACTTTTAAAACAGGGTGGTAGAGTTTGCATCCCGCAGTGACATGAAGAATGCAATCTCCAAGCTTGATGGAACAGAACTGAACGGACGCAAACTGAAGATCTATGAAGACAGCAGAAGGTGAGTGTTGAGAGTTTGCACTACAGTGGTTGGAAATTCTAATTTAGCTTCATGCATGTAAAACATTAGGAACAGGTTTGCTCTTAAATGCCACATGATTTCATTTAGTAGAAATTGTAGCAATAGATGAATGTAATTGATCAAACAAAATTGATTAGTGGCTCAGAACTGCAGTATAAGTTTACAATTCACCTTTATTACCAAAACAAAACTACTCCAAGATCTGAAGGAATTTAGAGAATTATACAATATGGAAATATGGGTTAAGTATTCATCGTAAAGACTTTTTTGGCACTTAAGCTTATGAATTTAGAGTTCATTACAATAAGAAAACTATTAAATGTCCAACTAATGCCAAATCAGTATTCCCACCCCCCCACCACCTAGGATTGTCCTTGAACCCATTTTTAACAGCAAAACATGAACTGTAACAGGTGGTCATTCAAAGTTACATGTCCTTAACTTCACGTATTGATGCTAGAATTAGAAAGCTGCAATATGATTTTTAAAAAAAATATATACATGTACCCATTTTGTTAATGATGTATATTTCCAGTTGGATACATGGGGTCATTACACCACTGGTATGCATCATTTTTAGATGATCTGAACTTCACAGCGCTTGCTGAATCCGTCATGGTAAAAACAAATAAGACCACCAAAACAGTCTAAAACATAATATGAAATACAGTAGGCCTGTTCTTAAGCATTTTTACGGTTGCCTTTCTGCACCAAACAAGACCCTGAGATTCAAACAGTTGGTCCATGTAGTCTTAAGATTACAAAGTCATTGTTGTGCAGGACGAATCCTAATATTCATCCTCTTCTTCTTCCAGTCACAGTAAGAGCCGCTCCCGTTCTCGCAGCTACTCTCGCTCCAAGAGTCGTTCCCGAAGCCGCAGTCGCAACCGCTCCAGGAGCCGCTCCAGGTCCATGAGCCGCACCCCTGACAAGAAGACGTCAGGAGGGGCCAAGGCTGCCACCAGATCCCTCTCACGATCCAAGTCTCGCTCTAGGTCCCGCTCCAGATCTCGCTCCCGTTCACCTGCTCCCGTTCAGAACAAACCGTCTCGCTCTCCATCCCGGTCCAGATCCCGCTCTCGATCCAGGTCTAGGTCTAGGTCCAGATCTCGCTCCGCCTCAGCAGACAGCAAACACTGAGCTCAGTCCACCTGTAGGTCCTATGATGAGACTGATAGGTGTTCACCATATGCTTGTATGGTGATGTTGGTGGCGTGATTTTTTTTTTTTTTTTTCCTTCATGTTTTTTTTTTTTTTTCTCATATTTGTTTTAAATGAAAGGGATGAAATGACCCTTTCACATTTTTTGATATGACCTTGAGTCATTAATGTTATTAATGTGGCGCTTCAGTTTTGATTCGTTACCCCCCCCCCCCATTTTTTTTTTTGGATGTGCTTCTGTGGGGAAAAAGATGTTTCCCGGTTAATAATTATTAAAGAAGTAAAATTCCCTCATTTGACAGCCCCTACGTAGATTGAGACAAAAATGACATTTTCCACCGTCGTGGTGCCTGAACCAGGTTATATAATGTATAGAGAAGTGTTGTGGACTGTCCCAGCTATCTGCCACGTAATGATTCCATCCACTCCCCTCTGCTTTACCTGACAGCTTAACGTCAGGTTGGAAATCCTGATGAATACACGTGTAATGCAAACTCCTTGCATTGTTGTGAAACTGTGATTAATCTTCTGATGAGGCACTATAATAGGTCCTGCGTATGTTGCATTCACCACCCTGATGGTGAATTTCTAGTTGAAAACATCTCAGTTGGTGATTTCAGATTTCTAGTGTAACGGTATTAATTTCAAAGTCTGGCATTAGCTTTGATGTTTGTTTTACACTGTCTTATCAAGGCCTTGTGTGTCTAATGTTGGTGAATAATTTTCATTTATTTTCTTTATCTCTAGCCTTGGCCTATTGGATGTTGTCATTTCAACAGTAACTAATGTCTCTTATTCACTTTGATTTGATACTAATAAAAACATTGTTTACTATGTAGCAGTTGTCAGTCCTTTTTTTTTTTTTTTTTTTTTTTTTTTAAAAGAATATTTTCTGAATGTGGGTGAAACATCCATTCACAATGATGCCTATGTGGTAAAACTGCCTAATGCTTTTAATTCATTCTCTGGATCAAACAACACTATTGGAAAATGGTTTATTCCTTTTAATATTTGGACTTGGGGAATGTTGGCTCTAAATTAACACTGGTGATAAAAGTGAACCTACTTGAAAAAGAAAGCTTTGTGTTGGTGCTGAGAGCATTTCAACTTGGAGGGTACACTATAAATAGCCAATGGATGAATTGCCATTAACAAAATTGTAGATAAGCTATCCATGGATTAATATGTAAATAGTTTATCCATCAGCTCGGCCACTAATCCTTAAAGTGACAAAGACCACACTAAGGGTGACCTTAGATATAAACCTAGATATAAACGGCCCCTCTCCCTGAAATCTAAATGGTGAATGAAAGATGAAAAATTGGGTAATCGATGAGCCACAACAGATTTAAATGCATAAATAGAATAACAGTCATTTAAGGTTAGACACGTTAAAGTTCAGTTCCACACATCACCACACGGGGGCAGTGTGTACTTAGAAGAAGACAGAACTAGCTGGACATAAAATAATATACATTATCTCACTAAGAAACATCCGTGTTTTGGTCTGAAATCCTGTGTTTGTAGATCAGAATCAATAACCTGCTTCTAAAGATAACAGATTTTTTAAAAATTGTGAAAAAACCACACCCAAGTTTTTGTAGATGGAAGAAAGTTACCCTCCTTTATCTTCATAGAACATTGGTATCATATGAGAAATGGTCAAACTCTTTGCATTTGGACACTGCAGTGACAGCCTGGGTGAAGACGAGGCACTGATTAAGTCCACAGATCCACATCCACCCAAACCTGCACCGGCTGCACCTGCCAGCAAATCAGCAAAATGCAGCAAAGGGACCTTCAATGACGTTCTGCACAGAGCAGTGTATGATGGGTAAGCGATGCCAAAAGTAGTCAGTAATGGGACTGGCTGACATTGGCATTTACATGGACAGTAATAGTCCACAATTACTGTGAGTATGACCATATGTAGAAATTATATAGTAAAAAAAACATGATTACTCCAGTTCATCATATAAAAGTCATTTTCTTTTTGGATGGTTTTAATATCAGATTCTCTGGTTAATATACTGCATATGGCATGTTTGTGTTTTACTACCATTCTCTGGACAATTATAGTTGATAGTTCATTTCAGTTGAGGTTTTTTTTAACTTCAGTTTGTGTTTCAATATCAATGTGTGAAGAACAAAACCTCCTATTCAAAATAAACACTTATGAGAAATGTTTAAAATAGCTTGTTTCTCTCAGAAATTATATTTATAAAAAGTAATGTAGTCAAAAACAATGTATTATTGATTGGATTTTGTTGCTAATTATTGAAACAGAAACAGTATTTTATTAAATTGTTTTCTCAAAAACCACATTTTTCACATGGGAGATTTTGTTTTGACCTCTTGCCTTTTAGGATCACCTCTGTGTGTTGTACACTGTCCACTTCTGTTTAGGGTAGAGGTAGAAACCCCAAATAAAAGCAGGCATTCCTGGTGGAGAAACACACCTATTTTTGCATATAATTAAAGATTTGGATACCAACAGGCTCCAACCTCTGTGTTTATTATTTATGAGGCACAGCTATGGAATGCATAGTACTTGTGGTTTTGTTCATCAACGGTGCAAGTAAAAGAAAATACTAGTGGAATTTTTTTTATGAAGTAGTTTGGTAAGAATTTTGTGTTACATTCTGTGCATGTACATAAACAAAATTCCTAAGTGCACAGGATTAATACTACTTGTGGACTTGTGACAATATGTAAGAATAGAATAGAATATTTGGATGTGTGGCCAATAAAAGGTTAATACTTGGCTTTGAGTTTATGTCATTAAACTGTGCAGACCCAAACACTGGAAAAAGAGAACAGAAAAGATAAAATAGGAAAATATATTTTATTCAGTGTTTGTTTCTGAGGGTGAGTGCAGATGCCCCCCCCCCTATCCCCCCCCCTCTCTCTCTCTCTCCTCCGTGGGGCACTGTCCACTCCTCATACTCCGGGAGCAGCGTGGTAGGCACAACAAGCCCGGCGGTCGGTCCGTTCACTCCGCTCCCTCTGCAGTTCCTCCTGGCACCAGAGGACCACACCGACCCGCTGCCTCCACCAGGACGGAGAGATGAGCTCGATCTCCGCCGTTCACATCGCACTAACGTGAGCGCGTGACGGCTTCCCTTTGACGCGCGCCCCTGTCTCGCACCGGTCCGCTGTTTCCAGACTCGCGCCTCGGTGTCGGACGGTCCCACCCGCACCCACAGGAGGACCATGGCGGAGAGAAGTGGCCGGCTCAGTTTCCCCGGCAGCGGGGCTCTGAACAGACCGGTGCCCATGAACCTGTTTGCAACATGGGAAATAGACGGATCCTCCCCGAACTGCATCCCGAGGTAAGACACCAGCACCGGGCGAGTCCTTTAAACTTTAAAGCCCGTGGTTCCAATGCGCCAGACGCACAGCCTGTCATTTATCAGAGTGCTAACGCTCCAGCTGCACAGCGGCTTACACCCATCTAGCTGTATCATTATGCCAAGAGGATGCCCGGGCCCTGCCACGGGATAATGCACATTCAGCCATCTGCATTGTTTTGATTTAGTGGTAAATAAGAAGGTGGGTAAACTGAGGCTTCTAGTTGTGGAGCCGTTTGGCAGCCGGCCACCCACACAGACAAACACTCTGAACCAACAAACAGCAGCTCCATCCCTGGTGCAGTGCTCAGTCAGAATATAAATGCCTTCCTTCAGTTATTTAGTGCTCAAAGCCCTGAATGCTGGTAATCACCCAGTCAGCTGTTAGAGCAGATAACCAGTCTTCTGCCAGGTCATTGTGCCAGGATGGACCATGGAGACCATTTGGCTCTGGTGACCTCACAGTCTCAAAGGATGTGTTCACTGCAAGTCTCTGGCTCTGGTCAGAATAGTGCTACTAGCCTGGTTCCATGGTGTTGTGTATAATTAAAAGCAGCCCCAACTCTAACGGCTATAGGCAGTTTTTTGTTGTTGTTGGGTTTTTTTTTTGCAAAAATCTCAACCAATTTGCATACTTTTGATCATTCAAGCTCAAGTGTTTGGTTTTCATTCTCTAAATAATAAAGCAAAACATCTTTAGCTGCAATGCACTTACTAATGTCAGAGAGAAATCACATACTTATTCAGCTACTTAACCCTTAAAAACCCAGTGCTATTTTTGAGGCGACTACCAAATGAATTTCCCTCCTATATATATATATATAATCTTTTTTAAGTGATTTATTATTACAGTATCTTCTGCATTCTAAATTTTTCAGTAGCAATCAGGTATTTTCCTATATTTAACTAGACATTCATTAAAACTTGCATTAAAATGGAGGAAGCTGAAGAAAAAGTGACTTTTTCAGCAAATATGTCATTAACTGAACATAAAAAAAGCATCTACAACCACTGTCATTTGTCAAATTGCATGAGTTTTACTGCTGAATCAATGCTGCGCAGGATGATAGTGTTTCCATATTGACTACAAAGCCTCTGAACGTCTAAATGGGTCATATCTGATGCCACAAAAGATGAAAAACTGCATTTTAACTGAATTATTTCAATATGTTTGGAATATTAGTGGCTTAAAGGTTATGAGATATGATAGAAGGTGCAGATGAGATATCAGTAGGTGCTTTTGCTGTCTGGTGGCTGTTCAGGTGTTTGAGGGCTAATCAATCAAAAAATTAATTTAAATGATCAAATTAACCCAGAAAGACCCAGTACTACTTTTATGTCAGTTCCCAAATGAAATTTCCTCTATATCTAACCTTTCTTAAGTGATTTACCGTTTATTATATTATCTTCTGTATTTTGCATTTTATCAGTATAAAGCAGGTATTTTTCTGTATTTAATGTCGTGATCATGAAGATTAAAGTTCAAGGTTATTCGATTAAAAACAGAGAAAACTGAAGAAAAAGTGATTTTTTTTTTTTTTAATTTTTTATTTTTTTTAAGTAAAGTATATCATTAACTGAACATAAACTAAGCATCTACATCCACTCTCATTGATCCAACTCCGTGGGTTTTACTGGTGAATCAATGTTGCAGAAGATTACAGTGTTTCCATGGTAACGACGGAGCCTCTGAACATCCAAATGGGTCATATCTGATGATCATGAAAAGATGAAAAACTGCGTCATACACCAATTGTTTACATGTATTGATAGGATTAATGCATCGACAGGTATCGAACAGTTCAGACTAGAAGATGCTTTTGGTCGGTCATGGATAGCTGGGTTTTTATGGGTTAATATAAAATATATTTGCAAAGAAAATGGAAGTAAAATATTGCGAAAAGAATAGTAAAAGTAGAGTGAACATCCGAGCCAGAGTCAGCGGTGTGGTATCCTGATGGTCCAGCTCCTCCTGCACCACCTTCCAGATGTGCAGGGTGGTTTTCATCTGTGAACATGTGAGCTGTGCAGCTGTTCTGTCTGTCAGGGTACGTGTTCAGGAGGCTTCATACATATCACTGCATCTTCATCAGTGCGTGTTTGGTCTGTGCTACGATACAATGGAAAAGAGCTTTAATATTAGGGTGGTCATTAAATGAAATAAAGGCCAGATTAATTCATGTAATTATGGTGGCCGTTATGGGATTGTGTCATAAAAAACATGTTTTTTACAGGGGGCATATAATGAAACTGGTTGCATTCATTGATTCTGGTATAAAAAATTAAAATGAGAATGAGATTGGATTAAAAAAAAAAATGGATTGGGATAAATCGGATAGGGGTCAGTTTTGTGAACATCTCAGGTGTTGTGACATTTAAGGTTGAAATCAGATATGTGCACAAACTTTACTGTGATATCGCATTAAGAATCTGTTTTTCAGAGCTTGTTGTTAAAGTGCATTTGTGTAAAGCCTGCCGTCACACTTTGGTCAGCAGTCATCAGCCTTAGGCGAAGGAAAAGCGTTCTAATTAATGCAGCGGTCAAATGTGTTTTTATTTTTTTTCACTGATGGCTGCCTCCTTAGCTGCTTTCTATCCTCTTAAGTTAATACCTCCAGTGAGTATTACATTGCATGGCTTTTAGCTGAAATAAGTCTAATTCATTTCCAGGAATAGCATAGCTGTGATGCTATTCAGCAGAGTGGACGAGTGCATAAAAAAGGTTCCTGTAACTAAAAAGTGCTGCGTTGAATCCCCTCATGACCTCACACATTTTGTCAAAAACACACGGTGCTTCCAGCGGTGACATGCCGTATGAAGTAACTTTTCTGTGGAGTCTTGCTGGCGGTTTTTTTTTTATTTTTTTTTTTTTTATTATTTTTTAGTTTTGATCGCTCTCACAGTGAGTTGGTGTGAACTGAGGCTCAGCAGAGGCTTTACTGTAAGTTGAGTAGTTGCCTGTTAAAGTGCTGGAGCTCCACTATTGACCGGTGTCTGTCAAGGTTTAGACAGGACCGAGTCAAAATCAACTGTCACTTCAGTCGAATCGGCCTCACACAGTGTCTGCAGAGGCCAGTTTGAGCCACTTTAACTCCGCTTGTGTTGATAATGACTGTTTTTTGCAACTTCTGTGAGTCACACATATAAATAATCCACGAGTTCTTTTGATACATATAATTTAGTTCAATAATTTGATGACTTTTATTTATTTTAGTCTGTTTTTGTAATCTATTTATTTTTAGTCTGTTTTAATCATGATCTGTGAGCTGCTGGGAGTACCTGTCCATGTCATTTGTCTGTGCAGTTTTGAATCTGTCCGATGTATGTGTCCTGTGGTTTTAAAGGAATAAGACACCCAAAAATGAAATTAAGTCAGTCTCTGTCACCCCCAGAGTTAGAAGAGTGAAAAAACAAACAAAAAAACAGTTAAAATCTGCTCAGGCATTGTCCTGCTTTGGGAGCAGCGCTTATAGATTTAGCTTAGCACAGTTGCTGTAAACCAAGGGTGTCAGTTAGCATGTCCTCCAAAAAAGGGACTGAGACATCAAATTTTTTTTTCTAAATATATCTTGGGAGCCGTGTGTTCAGAACGAGTACAAATCATAATGCAAAATCGAACAAGGCTATT
>JAQQZY010000016.1:18883250-18898481 GCA_030068375.1 Ostorhinchus rueppellii | reverse complement strand
CCATGCGACCCCCGTGACCCTAGTGAGGATAAAGCGGGTATAGAAGATGAATGAATGAATGAATGAATGAATGAATAAATACATTTGCTCGGGTGAAAATCACCTGGTGTTATTGCTCTAGGATTAAACTAAGACGATTGTCATGTTTACTCATGTAAAAGCAAGATGTGAATGTTGTGGTAGATTAATTTGAACTGTGAATAATTGTATTTTCATTATGGATTAATCTGCATATGAATGTCCACACGTCTTGGTTGGTTTGTGAAAATTGCAAAGATTGGGAGAAATTAAACCATAATCACTGAGAGAGACAGTGTGATGCCTTTTCTGTTTTTCACAAATTTAAATTCAAAATAAGCAGCAAGTTCATACATTTACACAAAAACAGAAACATTCATGGAAATAGTGACCATTTAATATTCTGTCATCTGACTTTAGCTTATTAATTATTTCTGCTGCACTCAAAACATTATATCTAATAAAACTCACATTTATTCTGTGAAAATCTTACCTTATAACTAAAACTGACAGGATTCAGTAGTATAAAACTAAGATAATAAAGATCAAATATACTTTATTGTCCCTGTGGGGAAATTTTCCCGGTGCTCCATAGTGCTGCAGTTTACAGGACGACAGAATAAAGAAGAATCAACAGAATAAAAGGGGAAGTATCAGATAAACAGATGTGCATGTGATATATACATATATACATGTTCAAAAATAAATAAGTTATTGTATAAAATGTGTATTGCATATACAGGTCTGATAGTATGGCGCAGTTTAGCTTATTATTAATACTGTTTAATAGTCTGATGCATAGGATAAGATAAGATAAGATAAGCTTTGTCATATACACAATTATACACTGTACAATGTGCAGTGAAATGTGTTTTGTACCTGCATCCAGTTTCAATAAAACATTTTAAAAGATAAGATTCAATTTAAAAATGAAGGTACAATAGAAAAATAGGGTTCTATTGTTGGGGATGAATGAGTTATATTTGCCACTGAGATTTAATGGAATCGATAAATAATCCTGTTTTATACATAAAATGCCTCCAGAGTAAAAGTAATGAAACTTTACCAAATCTATTGTATAAATGGACTTAAACTAATACATATGTGTAATAACAGTTTGTTATATTAAAACCATAGCCCTATACATCATATGAAAACATGAACAACTAGCATGTTTATCATTTGTTTTCCAATTCATTTAATTAAATAAAGTATGTAACATTTAGAATATTGAATCTCATAATTCTTATATTATGTTGCATAAAATGGACATAATAAATAATCACATTTATACTTGAGTAATAGCATTCCATCACTGTGCATTTCTGTTATTCTTTTTTACATTTACAGACTCAGCTACTCACTCTCTCTTCCACAGTCGTTCCTTGTTGAGAACAGATATATATATTTTAATTGGAAAAACAGCAGCTTTTTGTCCACAAACGGAAACAAGCAAAAGAAGCTGCCGTAACATCACAAGGCATCACAAGACTGTCTGAGACGCTTTGAAAGAGCAATCTGTAAACACTTTAGAATAATACTCGTGCGTCCCTGGAGTGAACACACAGGATCAGATTTCACATTTTAGATGCAGGATTCATGTGAGAGTGGGTGACACGGTATAATTTGATGCACCAGTTCTGCCAGATGGAGGTTTTCACAAGTGGTGGGAGTAGTGTTGGTCAAAAGAGTAATGATTTTCTTTTTTTTCAGTCCACCCTGAAGCATTGTTGTACATTGAAGGTTGGCTTGAATCCAATTTTCTTTTCAGCAGATTCAGAAATTGGATTTCTTTCAGAGATTGAAAGCATTTTTTACCCCTTAGAGCATGTTCTATCTTTTATGACGGGGTTGAATGCTTTATTTTACCATTGAACTGCAGCTTCAACATACATTTTTGCTCGACTTCATACAGCGCTGACTGTTCCGCTAATCCTGACTGAGCTTTAATCTTAAATAACACCTCTGAACTCGCTCTGGGCTTTGCGTTGACATGCAATCAGAATGAATGCAGGGATATCAAACTGTAAATCCTCTAGTTTAGGGGGGTCAAACATACGGTCCAAAACTGGCCGCACAAAGGGTTCAATCCGGTCCCTGAGATTAATTTACAAAGTGCAAAAATGACACAAAAACACTGACATTCATAGGTGTCACTGAGTCTTGACAAGGTGTTTTAATCCTAAAATTAAATGCTATATTTTTTAGTTCCAGATGCCTGTTAATAAATGTTTTGAGCATTTGTAGATCCACTGCTATCTGTTAGTTCTAATGTGCATGTCTAAATGATAAACCGAGGCATAGTAATGTTAAAATTTGACTTATTTTTCTAAAGAAATTTAAAGTTGTTCATGGATGTTCAGGTTAGTCACGTTTTTGTGAAAGGATAGTTTGTAAATGAAAAGCTTTTTGAATGAATGAATGAACTTTATTTCGAACATAAGTAGGAATAAAAGATGAATGACTGGCAAGAGAAACCACAAATTTAACCCATTAGGACCCAGTGCTACTTTTGTGGAAGTTCCCAAATTATTTTTTGTCCATTTTTAAGATTTCTTAAGTGATTTCTTACCATTTTTGGTAATATTATCCTCTATAGTTAACATTTTGAAGTGAAAATCACCCATTTCCCATATTTTCTGTACTGATCATATAGATGTCCATAAAGGCTCAAATTACATTTGAAGGTCATTATATCAGAAACAGGGAAAACTGAAGAAAAAGTGACATTTTCAGTAAACTATAATGGATGTTTGAGCTTTTATGAGTTTAACAGAACATTACAGAACATTGAAAGTCATTAGCAGAGCCGGTCCAAGGCATAAGTGAACTAAGCACCTGTTTAAGGCCCTGCAGCCATTATGGGGCCCTCAAGAGCAATTAAGAAAAACTTTTTTAAATTTTTTTGCATGCATGAGTGATGATTTATGTATGATCAAAATGATACTATTGTACAAAAACACACTTTTCTGTGGTGCTGTTGATGAAGGCCTAGTGACTCTTACTGCCTCTGTTTAAATGTGTAAACTTGGCTGCACCATAATATGTGCCTCCTGCCATGTGGTGCGCACTACCTATCCAACTCCTGAGTATTTCCAATCAAAACAATGTCACAAAAAAGGACATACCCTTCTGGGGCTGAAAAAAGAAAGAGGAGGAAGAGGAGAAAAATGCAAATAAAATGAAAAAATGAAATAAAGGGCCCCAAAATCCAATTTTACTCGGGGCCCAATGGAGGCTTGGGCTGGCTCTGGTAATTAACCAACCAAAAAAAAAACCTCATTGTGGCTCCTCAACAACGCTTTGTGTCCCAAATGGAATAGGAAGAACCCATGCTTATGTTGTCCTACCCCAGTTTTACAGAACTAATATAATTAGTCTATAAAAAGAAAGAGAACAGGTCAGCACTAAGTTGCTGAAAAACACTCAGATAATTACAGTATAGAGCATAGAAAACAGAACAGCACAGAACTATTCAAACACAGACATTACCATTCTGGGTTAAACTGCTGTTCCTCATCCATATAGGTCTTTAAAAATAGTATTTTATATTTTCCTTTAAGGGCGACAAGGTGGTTAGCACTCGTGCCTCACAACAAGAAGGACCTGGGTTTGATTCCTGGGTGATCCTTGGGCCCTTTCTGTGTGGAGTTTGCATGTTCTCCCCGTGTCTGCGTGGGTTTTCTCCATGTGACCCTAGTGAGGATAAAGCGGGTATAGAACATGAATGAATGAATTTTCCTTTCAACTGGATGTTTTTTCCTTCACTAAAAGAAAGAGACATTTTTGGAGTTGTTATTATTTTGAAGTTATCCTTTTGTTTTATTGCTCTGGTCCACTTGAGATCACATTTTGCTGGGAACAGGCTTGTTTTTGTTCTAGCTGTTTTTATTTGGCTTCATAACTAACACATCGAAAACGTTATAACACTGAAAACCAACAAAATATTGCCCTTTCATACAGAGGAGCGTTCATCTGTCTAAGGAGTGGAATTCCCATCGTCAAACTGTCCTGCAGAGAATGAGATCGACATGTTGAAATGGCTTGTCTTGTGATATCCGATCCACTACAAGCTCGATTCTTACATCGTCTTCTTGCGTCTATTTTAAGTGTATGTATGTGAGACTGAGAGCGGAGGAGCAGGAAGTGGTGGTGTGAAGTATGGAAATCTTATTACAGATGCAGTAGGGCTGCCAGTGTCCGGTTGCTCGTCTCCCACTATTAACAGAAGGAGCAAATCCAGGAGGTGAAACTGAACCAGGATGTTTATTCTCCCTGACCTCCACTCAGTCATCATACCCCCCTTGTTTTCACTCATGACTTACATTTCATTTGTAGAATAGTCGCGGTAACAGGTAACAATAACATAACAATAGTGTAAAATGACTTATCATGGAAAACTTCTAAGCCAATTAGTTTTTGGTTATTATATATCGTAGACATTATGATGTTCTTTTGTGTCAGTAGTTGCTTTTCTAATGACCTTCAAACTGTGTGAATATAACTAGTGAATAAATATTTGCCTAATAGAAAAATGACAGTCGTCAAAACTCATTTTTTGAGATGGTTTTTCAGTTGTAACGCAAATTGTATATGACGCCAAACTGCAATGGAAAGACCTTTTT
Source organism: Ostorhinchus rueppellii (assembly GCA_030068375.1). NCBI lineage: Eukaryota > Metazoa > Chordata > Actinopteri > Kurtiformes > Apogonidae > Ostorhinchus > Ostorhinchus rueppellii. The sequence continues at coordinate 18,893,838 of JAQQZY010000016.1, read as the reverse complement.
TCACAACTAGCCAAGTAAAAAAAAAAAAAAAAAAAGGATGTTGACAGATGTTACAACAAGAGAAGAAGAGTTTTAAAAGAAACATGGCACAGTGTGTGTGGACGCACCAGGAAACCCAATCATTTTTTAATTTAGTACGGGCTAGAGAGCTAATAGTAGCCTAGAAATCTAGACCACCTAGCATCAGAAAATATTCTTGCCTAGCTTGTGGTCTAGCATCACACAGTAGGATACAATCCTAGCTCCGACATAGAGTATGTCAGACCAATCAAAACGCTCTGTCTGTGTAGCGTTGGGGCGGGCTTTGCATGATGACGACAGGGCGACAGGTGTGACGGTGAGATACCAGAACAACTATAGAGAGCAACGAAGATGGATGTGGCTAACGAACCGCGCTCATTTGAATCTGATCATCGATTTTGTTAGAGTTAGACTTGGGCTTTTCTTTGAAAGTTGAGCAGAAAGAAGCGCTCAAGTCGTTCGTTTTAAAGAAGGATGTATTTGCTGTTTTGCCGACCGGCTACGGTAAAAGTCTAATATACCAGCTGGCTCTGCTTGTAGCTAAAAGGATGGGGCTAACTGAAAAACCTCTGGTGATCATTGTCACACTGTTGGTTGCTCTGATTGGTCATAGAACTGGCCTATTACGTGCAGGAACAGTTTGAACGACAACGGTTGAATCCGCCCACAGGCTTCATTTCACGATAATGAATAAACAAATCATCACAGTTGTAATTTAATGGAAAAAACTCACCTTACGCACTTGTGTTTTTTCAACATTTAGTAAATATCAGAAAAGTTTTGCGCATAAGCCTAATGGAAAAGCTACTAGTGTTTCATGGGAGTACCTTTAAAATGTATTTCACTTTAGAATATTTCCCCTTAAATGCAATTTTAAGTGTATTCTGATGAGCAGGAAGTTTCTCAAATGCCAAGAATGGGACACAAACTAAAAACTTCTACTTTAATTCACTTGAGTATTTGCATTTTGTACTACTATTTTCTACCTCATTATGCATCAGTAGCAAATATTGTATTGTTTTGAAGAAAGAAATTGGTTGTAGGTGCTTCACTGGGTCAAAAAGTGCAAAATGTAAATGTGTAGAAAGGACAGAGGTGAAATGCATGAAAAACAGAATGGAACAAATGACTATCCACAACACATTATGACAACAGTCATAATCAGGGCATATTACAGAAGACATGCTCAAAATCATGGGATGTTAAACAAGTTGATCATGTCCATTAAGGTTTTTTTTTGTTTTTTTTTTTTAAACTTTTTTATTGCTGTATATTTGCAGCTTTAGTCACTTTTCAGTTCACAGCATTTCATCCCCTTTCTGTCCAATGAAAAGATCATATACATGTGTATTCGTTTTTGATTGTTTGTGATAAACCTTCATGTTTCTTCATAAGCAGTGTATGACTTTCATCACATACTTTTTGAAAACAGCCTTTTTGTGCTTACACAGGAAAACACTGTTGCTGCTGTGGCTGCATGGAATTCCCATTCCCACAATTCAATTCACAAAAAAATTTCTGAAAAGGCCTGCTTGATGTTTTGGTTTGGTATGTAAACAAACTGTTTGTGATGGAGGGAAGATTTGGATGCATAAGCACAGAAAGACTAATGGATTAGTGATAATTAGGCCATCACTCAGGTTTTACAAATTTGAAGGAAAATTTGTGATGAAAGTCATATGCTGCATTAAAAAAATGATCCTGGTCTGACAAGTCTGTTTTATCTGTTTGAGATGAAACGGATTAGTATTTCTGTGCTCATTAAAAGTGGACTCTGTAGAGATATGTGGTTCTCAGAAAACATCAAACATACGCTCTTAGGTTATGTTCAGACTGCCGGTAAACGCGGCCCAAATCCGATTTTCTTGCCCATATGTGACCTGTATCCAATCTGTTAAAGATGTTTGAACAGCACTAATGTGATTTTTTTCAAATCTGACCCAGCCCACTTTCATATGTGGTTCTGAATTCAATACGTATCCGATATTTTGCAATGCAATTTCGGTCTGAACCACGGTATTGCATTTATCTGACCTTTATGTCATTGAAATGCAACAAACATCATAATTCTGTGTCCCAGAAGGAGGAGCAACATTAAAAAACTGACTTCCATAAACATAGTGTGTGTTTGCGTGGTCATGTATTACGCCAGTCCTCTTATGTGCATGTGGGTCACTTCAGGGTCACATTCAGTTCATACTCAAAAGTGATAGAAGTCGCATTTAATATCTAATATGAATTAGCACACAAAAAAAAAATAGATTAAAAAAAAAATCTGACCTGCTGTCTGAGCAAATCCTTAGTCTTGGTTTTACTTTGGAAATAGGACATAGGCCCTTCCCTCTGGGTATTTTGTTTTGTTCTTTAAGAAAACTACACTTGTTTTGCAGTTACTGAGCACAGGGCTCAGAAACAGTTGCAAAATGGTGTTTTGACAAATGTTGTTTTGCTGGAACATGTGAGTATGAGAAAGTGTAAAGTGGTATTTAAGTCACTTAATCCCCACAAAAGAAAATACCACAGGAAAAGATGCATGTGTTGCTCCAAACAACAGTCGCAGTTCACAGTTGATTTCATATGGGGCTTTAAAAGTGATAACACACCAATAGTGGAAGGAACGGGAGTTATCATCCTGACACAGTGCAGAAATATTTAATAGAGTACTTCCGGAGAGCCAAACTATGATAATCTTATAGAATATGATGCATGGCTGGAGATTAAACTTCAAAACAGTATCGTCTATAACTCAAATCGGTTCAACCATAAATGTCTACAGCAGTGAAATAAATGTAAAAACCAGAAAACACTGACAGGCACCATCTTATTACCCACTGACTACACTGATCTATAAGTGATAATAACTGATAATAATTACATCAAAACCTTAATAAAGTAAGGTTTTTATCGTCGTCGTCGTCATCGTCGTCGTCATCAAAATAAACCATCTTGGACATATTTTAATTGGAGTATTTTCTCAATGTGGTATTAATACTTTTAAATGACTAAAGGATCTGAAAACCATCTAAATGAGTGAACACCAGTGATGTATTTGCACATTAGCCTCTAATATACAGACCTGTAGCATTTTTACTTCATTTTCCAGTGTTTTCCAGCTTCACAGACCTTCCTGCACCTATTCTTTGTAGTTAAAGCAGCAGGTTTGATGGTGATAAGGTGAACAGTTCAAGGGGAATCTCACATGCCTGAATATATTTAAGTGTTAGGTTGTGTTTACACTCTTTGGCCCTCCTCCCTGTGTTTACTTCAGACTGCTGTTGATACGTCTCTGCTTCAGTGACACCAAAACAAATTCCTGTTGCTTTGTTGCTCTTGGCAGATGAAGTGGTTGTGATAGTGCTATCACAGCACCATACTGTGCCTGCTGCTCCTCCACTCGGCCTTTGCCAGAGCATCTGTGCTGAACTGGCCGCTGGATGGGGATTTGGCAGGACCCGGGTGGCAGGCGGCAGGCCGTGTGTCGGGTCCCTCTGGGGCTGCAGAGAGGGAACAGAACAGGGAACAGGTTTCCTTACTGCGGCGCCAAAACAGCAGCTGTGTGCTTCGCTTTGTGTGAAAGTGTGTGTCGACACAAACTGGGTGCCTGCACACTTAAGCTGGTAGCAGTGGATGTGTCCTCAGCCTCAGTTCAGAGGGAAAAGCAGCAGCTGTGATGTGAAACCACGCGACTTCACTGCTTACATCTGATATTTTATTCTTTCTGCATCTAACAGAGGGAATGTACACACACTTTCTGTTACTGTTTATGCTACAAGTTAAACCTAAACATACAGAAAAACGAGAAAAAATGAGAAAAAAATTTACATTGCATGAAGCTACTAACTGAATCATATTTTCATTCTGTGGACTAAAAATGTCTTACTTCCACTTTATTGAATGGATGAATGTGGGTTTGCTCCCTCATGTCCTCCTTCATGTCCTCTTTCGCGCCTTCTAATACTTTGTGTAATTGTCTTTTGTGTTGTTTACTGTCAGGATCAAGTGAAAACACAAACATCCTCTTATTTTAGACTGTGAATGAATGCTCGTAAATATTACCATAAGTATTTTTTTTACCCATAATGCATTGCAATAAATTGTTAGAACAAGAAGCTACTGTAGTTTTTTTACTGTAGAGATTACAGAAATTTGGTACAGTGTACTTTCTAATGTCATCAAACTATTACTTTTCTTAAGGTTTTGCTTTTGCACACAGCAGAAATGGCACACTGTGTCTTTAAACGCCTCACAAATGATGGTATTCACTGATGGTTAAAGCTGTCGATACAAAGCCTTCATTTACATCCTCAGTATGAGTTAAATGTCCTGATCATCCCTCTCACTGTAAGTAGCACTGGATCTCCCCTCTGAACGGTCGATTGTCGAGTCATGATGCACAATATGTTCCAGTACTCTATGCGTACTTGGAGTAGAGTGTGAAATCACAGCAATGATGATGTGAGCAGTTTTGTTGCAGAACCTCGGAACATTTTATACACCTGGTTTTCAGAATGTGGCATAAAAACTCCTGATTTAAATCTTTACGGTGAACTAATGTGTGACCTAGATATAGCTGAATGTCGTTTATGAAGCATTCATTTCAAGAGCGTGTGTTGTGTTTGACCCCATAGTATGTCCCTGGTTCGATCACTGGCAACTATATGTCATTCCTCTTCTGTCTTCACTTACATACCCGGTTTGTTTTCACTTTTCAGAACAATATTGTTGCAAAAAAAAAACAAAAAAAAAACTGGGTTATTTTTTCCCTGTGCAATCAGTGGTGATGTGAGAGGTGGTTCTGCACTCTCGTCTAATTTTTGCTCAACACCGAATCACGAGCTTGAGGTTGGTTAGACTTTTAAATTACAGTTTTTCATCCCCATCAAAGAAATATGCACATTAAAGTGTTATTTTCCTTAAGACACCTACCTGATTCAGTCTTCCTCTCATTTTTACTTTTTTCCCCTTTTATTTTTCCATCTCCAGTTTAGTAGTGCCCTTTGCTGAAACTGTGATTCAAAGCAGCCATCAATCACATATATGAAAAACTGGAGGTAAAAGAGGGATTCAGATGTTGGGACAAAGCATTTTAATATAATATGCCACAGGAGGAACAGGGCATACTTGTCATAATACAACTGCCTTATTAATAGAAGTGAAACTTGAGAAACTAAACGACTCTTGCCAGCAAAATGTCATGTCAGTGTAAAGCTCTGTGGTTTTCTTTGAAAGAACCCATGGCTTTATAACTACTTGGAGACGTCATGGGTAAAGCAGAGAACTTCTTCCATATTATATATTCTATCTTAAAGTAATTTTTTTTTTCTATATCAGTATCAATAATGGACAATGCCTTCATTTAAACATTTACATTCAGATATTTTGAATTAGATATCACTCAAAATGGAGAATTTTCTGATTAAGACCTGTAGAATAAGCTGATATTGCTTTTTTTTTTTTTTTAGTTCTTTCTTTATTCACAATATGTGCTTAGATGAGTTTTTTTTTTTTTTTTTTTTTACTGCAGACGGTGACTCACAGCCTCTTGTTTACACTCAGTTCTGTGTTGAACACAATCTAACAAATCAACAAGGCTACAGTCGGCAAGGCTGAGGTAGAGGTGCAACTCAAAAAAAAAAAAAAAAAAAAAAAAAGGGAGAAGCCCAAATGTGCTGGATGGAACAAAAAACACACCGATTTTAGACAAGAAATACTTAGATATCAGCAGGAACCTAAAGAACGAAACACAAACACATCGCTGTAGGAGTTGCATCATTGGGGTGTTTTCTGTCACAGGTTGCATGGGTCTATGTAAACGGGAATATTACTAGAATATTTATTTTCAGGAGAAATATAAACAGCTAAGCAGGAATTTAGTTTTTTGTCGAAGTGAAGGCACATACCAGAATATTTTGTGCATGAAAACATAATCATTGCCTAGAGAAATACATGCTTTTTTTCCTTTTTACTTAAAGATATTTTTAAATGATCATAAAACAACTATGATGTGCTTGTAATGTCGCAAATAAGATAAAATAAATAAATAGAATAAAAACTTTCTTAAGCTATATAAAAACAAAAATGAATGCCAGCTGAACTAAAACAAAACAAACAAAAAAGCAGCTTTGTTTTATGTAAAATTTTCTTTAATTTAATGCTCCTCTGATACTACTTACCAGTTTCAGCTGTGAGTTGAGAAATGTTAATGTTTAATGTTAATCAAAATGAAAACAGCTTTATTTTCAATGTCATAGTTTACATCATGCATTATTTCATCCTGCACCTTTAGATTTCTATAAATCAGGACTTTACTCATTATACCTGAAAAGCGAAACACACTAAAACTAAATAAAATCAGAATTAAAGTGTTCATTGCCAAAAAATAAAAATGAAATGTGTCACTACCTCCGCACTCACTGAAACTAAAACCAGAAATGACAATAAAAACTAATGAAAATGTCAAAACTATGGCTCTGTTCCCATTCCACTCAATTTCCAACTCATTAAAATGCTCTAAATCATATTTTACTTGAATTAACCTCTTGACTGTGCAAGTCATTGCCTCATGCCACTAACTAAAGAGAAATGGGTCAGCAGAGATCCTCTTACAAAATTAAGTGCTATTTCATTAAAAATAGCATTTCAGTGCAGGTCTTTAGAACAGATTAGCTCCTGGAGCACAAACTGAAAGATAAACCCTTTTGTGAAGGATAAAAAAAAACATAAAACAACAGGTCTAAAAGCACAACCAAGAGCCACATGTGACTTTTTGCAGAGCAGTTTGGGTCGGCACATATTATTTGTCTGTCCTCCTACGCAAACCGACATCCAGCCACCTAGCATAACTGAAATAGATGGTGTTGTGGGCTTGGGACCAATGGAAACAGGGTAGAATACAAAACAGGAGTACAAGAATGCTGCATATTGTGTCTGTGAGAGCGGCCTGGACACAATGAGAGCCTTCATTGGCTTGTGTCCATTGTGCCTGGGATTTCTTGGGTCGTGTCTCAGTTGAAGAAGAGACAGAAAGGTCTTCATTCAGGCTGCTGGGCCGTCTTCAAACCTGTCATTGTCTTTACTTTGCCTCCCTCCATCCCAGTGTTTTCCTTTCTCACTGGTCGACTGATACCCCCTGCGTTGTCGTTATGTCATTCATCAAACTGCGTGGTTTGGACTGTTAGCGCTGCTGAGTTCTTTTGTTTGACGCCTCACCGATCCGTCAGTCTGCTCTCAAAACAGGAGAATGTGAAAGGAGTGAAATTACATCAGAGGGGAACTCAGTCTGAGATCAATGACAGGAGGATGTGGTTATTCATATAGGAGGTATTCAGGTCTTGTAGTTTAGTAAAAGTACTCATACCACTGGGAAAATACCACAAGTAAAAGTACTACTTTATTTGGGTTTTAATCTACAGAGAGAGTTGAATGCACGACTCGTACTTTTACTGTGTACTATTAGTACTTCTACTGAGAGAACTGACTGACTGGTTCATACTGTAGTCTGATATTGGGCACAATGAAAAGAAAAGAACAGAAAAGAAAAGAAAAAAAGATGAAAATTAAAGTTATTAGTGTATTATCTGCAGAATAATATCTGTTTTCAGTTTAGTCCCAGTCTGATTTCTATTCTATTCTATTCTATTCTATTCTATTCTATTCTATTCTATTCTATTCTATTCTATTCTATTCTATTCTATTCTGTTCTGTTCTGTTACTCTTTGGTTCCACTTTGTTCGATTCCATTCCATTCCATCCTCTTAGATGTACTGGTGTAGAACAGTAAAGTGCATTGTATACAATCAAAATACTCATGTAAAGTACAAGTACCTTCACCGTTCTACTAAAATGTAGTAGTGGGTAAAATGTTCTTGGTGACGTTTCCACTGTGGGTGTATTGTCTCCACTCAGCGCTGAGAACATCTCTGTCTCGTCTGTCACTCATGGCAGTTCTGACCCACATCTTTTTCTCTGTGACAATAAACCTGTGCTATTGTTGGATATCCATTCCTACTGCCGCTCACAGACACTCAATGCCGCGTTCAGGGCTGCAGAATAATTGCAGAGTGATGTCATGCAAACCAGCAGCAGTGTTAGCACACTTTAATTTTGCTTTAAAAAGGAGGGTTGGGTGATAAATGGCTGGTGAAAACAGGCCTCTGGATTGTGAGGAGCCAGTGTGTTCAGAGCAGCTCCTCTGAATAAGTTAGTCAAAGGATCCAAAGAGTGCCTTAAGAGAATAGCTCCATGAAAAAAGCAGCTTTTTTTTTTTTTTCCACTTTTGTCTTGTGAGGAAGTGCCTCAAAAAATCGTGACGGGCTTGTTAAAGTCTCCCCTCCCAGTCTTAACAATGCCACCCGCTTCAGAGTTGCTGTTCTGCTCTGCTGCGGCAGATTGGGCTCAGCTGCAAAAACTGGTGTTCACTGATGTTCCACCAATAACTGCAGGAAGTTTGATGTGTTTGAGTAATTTGTGATTTTTGCCTACACTGTAAAAAGTAAAACATTGACACAACTTAAAAAAATGTCTGCAATATGTCACACATAAAAAAAATTAGTTGAATTTAATTTAATTTAATGTAATTTAATTTGGTTCACTCAACTGTTGAAGAAAAATGTTCAAGTTGATTCAGTGTTTTACTTTTTACAGTGCACATTTCTTCCACTTTCCTCCGGTGATGAGTTATTCAGATTTCCCTCTGTGGTAAAATACAACTTTAATGCATTTACTCATGTGCTGAACTCACAAATGAAAAATATTGCCCCTCGATAATATATCTTTAGTCTCATTTTTCTGTCTTCTAATTCTTTTAATGGGTCAAAACACTGTATTCGAGTGTATTCAGTTAAAGTTTGCTCTCTGACTGGACATTACTGTGTTTTGACCCTAATTTATTTCTAAATAATAAGTAATGATTTAGTTGAGTTTTTCTGTAAAATACACTACATATAAATGATGGAGAGTAAGTTAGTGCATTTACTAAATCACTGCACGAGTACTTACACGAGGCTAGTGCTTGTATTTTAGTATTTCTGTCCTTTTTTTCCACTATATTCACAGCTTTATTTACTTTTCACATGAATACTTGAATATTGCCTCACCTAATAATATGATGAGATAATAAAAATGCAAAAGATGAAATTAAAAAAACCCACAAATATCAAAGTGGTGGATTCCAATCTTTGTTTCTTCTGTCAAATTGAAAAAAATCTGAGTGTATATATCTCATTTTCATCTATTTTGTTGCTCCATGAAATAGTGATGTTCAAAGTTTCAAGTTTATTTGTCATATGCATTCAAGATACAAGTACCATGGCAATGAAACGCAGTGTGCCCTCACTCTCTCTCCATCCAATATATATATATAAAAAAATAAATAACAGTATGATTTTTAAAATTTTAAAACTTCTCACATGGTTTAATTCAATAAGTGCCTGAAATAAAAAAAAAATAAATTCAGAAAGAATCTGATAAATAAGAAAGAATCTAATAAAACAGGACTTTCTTCTTTCTTCTCCTTTTAAATATGTGATGATTCACAGATTTATTGGATGTTCCTGCAAATATAACTGGATATAAAGTCAACCTAAGCAGCAGCTGCAGCAGAAACATCACTAATGCCTCACTGTGAATCATCTATTAATGTCACATCTACTAATATATCAGCCAAATGGCCAGAGCTTGTGATTTACATGAAAAGTGTGTGATTGAGAGAAATAGATTTATTATCTGAATCAAACTATCAATCCACCAGTCATGTTTAAGAGGTAATAGAAGTCATTTTGTTTCTGTAATAACGTGTGTTTTGTCCCAGAGGAGTTTACAGTCTCATTAAAATCGTCCTCCCTCCTGATACAGAATCTCAATATGTAGGCTAATTATTGTTTTTATTTCTCAAGGGTAACCTCTGGACAACAGATTTTTCCTTTTATGAGAAAATAATGTCCTTATTTCTCTCTATATATGCACACAAATCAAATGCATAGCCAAAAAAAAAAAAAGAAAGAAAGAAATCACAGTCCTTAGACCAACTTATGCAACATCACAACATTTATTTCCATCTTTTTTTTTTTTTAACACATTATATTTTGAACCTACAGTAGACATAACCACCTGATAACGCTGCCCCCACAGGTCTGTATTGTAGGCACTAGGCATGATGGGTAATCACTTCATCCATCTTTCCTCTAACCCTGATGCATCCATTATTCTGGGACCTATTTCCATTGAAACATAGTCCAATCTTTATGCTCTCTATTAAACTGAGGGCTGTTAAAGAAATGGAAAGCTACTCGCTACTGTATGTACTCACTATTTAATAAAGTTTTTAAATAATTGAAACATATTAAACTGATTATTGAGAGACAAGAGGGAACAGTAGGTAAGGCTCTGTTCAGTAATTATCACTTTCTCTTTTTGTTTGATGGTATGTGACTAAAAATGCAAACTATCACTTTTATAGGGAGTATTTCAAGGGAGTTTTTTTAATGGGGTAGTGAAAACTTTAGTTAATATCCAGTGCTTTGGGCTTGTTTTTTTTTTTTTTTTTTTTGAATTTATTAATTCATATTCT
>JAQQZY010000016.1:18869412-18877227 GCA_030068375.1 Ostorhinchus rueppellii | reverse complement strand
ACACACACACACACACACACACACACACACACACACACACACACACACACACACACACACACACACACATACACACTTCACAGATAATCCTTAAATATCTTTGAATTTGTGAGTAAACTATCTAAAGCTGTCCCTCCTATAGACTGTTTCTTGTATTCTGAGAAGAGATAAAAGGCAAAGTAAGAGACAAGTTTCACACCGTGCAGATGATGCTGATACATTGAGGATTCCCCATATGGCTGACAAAGCTCAGTGGAGCTTATTAAGGTCACATCTCAGCAGCTGCAAGGATGGAGAAGGGAGCGCCGGGGAGAAAAAACCCAGAAACACAATGTTGTACTTAACCGCATGACAGAAATGGTCTGTGATATCACAGACCATACCAGATAAAGTGTAACTGACTAAAGGCTGACATGGTCTCACAAGAATAAAGTTGTAGAAGTGATGTCATCCATATCTGATCTGAAGCGAACTGACTTTAGGATGAGTGGAGAACTTTGGAGCAGATAATAAGAGCAAAATGTGTCCAGGGAAAAATAATCAGAGACCATCCTCTGCTCAGTGCTGCTTTAAACTTCATGACTGTTTATTAAACCTGCATCACTCAAATGTCAATGTTTAGCTTTTGTTGCATTAATGCCAGGGATAGATAGATAGATAGATAGATAGATAGATAGATAGATAGATAGATAGATAGATAGATAGATAGATAGATAGATAGACTGACTAAGAAAAAGAGATATGAGATGTGAAATATACAGATGGTAATGAATATGAAATACACAGATGGATTTGAAGTATATACAATGAATTAAATAATACAATAAATTAAAATTAGTTAAAACGGAGCTAATAGTTACTGTTTAATCAGCAAAAACTGTTTAATGTGGTCCTTTTGTTTAAATTGCAAAAAAAAAAAAAAACCCTCTTATTAATAAAAATGGTTTTCTTTATGGTGTACTTTCCTGGAAACAATGATTTAATAAATGACTTTTCATGGTTACTTGATGATCAAAGACTATAAAAGTTTGGTTGCAAAATAGTTTATTTCCTTCCCCTTTCTACACATACAGCTACATTTGTCAGCAGGTCCAGGTTTAAGGCTGATTGATAGGGAGAAGAAGCAATTCTAATGTTATCTGTCCTTCTAGTCTTTTAGATTTTAATGCAAAAATAATGTTAGAATTATGTGTCACCATGTTATCACTTTGAATTCAATTATAAAAGCAATTTTTAAAATTTGGTTCTAAATAAATTTACTCAAATTTTAGCAAAAAACAAAATGTAATACCAATGATGTTATGTCAGTGAGTAAAAGTCCAATCAAATTACATTTTCATTGAATGAATGTTTTAGTGTTTGTATCTATTCTGGCTCACAACACAATTATAGAACAAGAAAACTTCCAGGGTTTTCTAAAAAAAAAAAAAACAAACCCAAAATGCTTTACTTTTACTGTTGCCACATTGTTTAATGATTTCTTGCATTTCCTAGAAAACCAACAGTTCCTCTTATGTTGAATTTATCTATGGGTCAAAGTTTAGAAATTCAAAAACAAGGTCAAATGCACAGGATTCAAGGCAATACTTGAAATAAGTTAGAAAACCCTGCACACATGAACTCATTTTAAGTAAGAAAAGCTTAATGAACAACTTTTATAAAACACTGAATACATTTCAGCCAATGCAGACATAAGAAAAACAACACAGAACAGTATACTAATACACTGCACATTGTTGGACCATAAGTTATGAGCTTATTGATGATAAAAGCTAGAAATATTCCTTATAAAGTCAATATTAATAATGGACCTTGAACAGGATTTTAATTAGTAAGATAATGTTACGGACCGGAACAGAACACAAATGCAGAGACAACTCAGAATGGACAGTCTTATGCAATTTATTGTCCTTTAGTACAGACCCATAGAAAACACAGGCAACAAGACAGAATAAACACAGTCCAGTGATGAATACTTCAGTACCGTACTCCCTAATATGGTACCCGGAGTCCGGGGTGTCAGTATCAAAGGGGTGAGGCAGAGCCTTGATCAGGGACGGTCCGAAGTCGTTCACCATATACAGAGGTGGGGTCAGGCGGAGGCGTAGTCGGGGGACAGACGGCAGGTCGAGACACAGGGCAGGCACAATACTCGTGGGTCAGACGAAAGCTGGTGGAGATCAGGCGGGTTCGGGCTGGAGACATGGTTGGGCAGGCAGAGGTCAAGCGAGGAGGCTAGCAGGCAGGGGTCAACAACAGCTCAGGTCAAAAACACACAGGAACTCAGGAGATTGCTGGACAGAAGAATAACCTTGACTATCTGTCGGGGAATGAGAGACTGAGAGGTGGTTATATAACCCACACCTGATAAGCCACAGCTGGCTCATCAGGTGTGCAGAATGATTAATCAGAGGGTAGGGGAACTGGGTGAAAGGTTAAAGAGGAGACAGACAGAAAATGCAGGGAAGAAGAGAACAGACAAAGCAGAGATATGACAGATAAACACACTGCAGAAAAACATCTCATTACCTCTGAGTTTCTAGTTTGAAGGATTGGAATATTTTCTCATTCAGAAAACATTTAGATTTTCATCATGATATTACATGAACTACATGAATCTGCATTATTCAGGGGGAGAACTGCAGGGGATCGAGGGCAGCCTTAACCTCCCCTGAAAACATGATTAGTAGAAGGTCTGTAAAATATTAACAATGTGGTGTTTTGCCTTGTTTTTCTACAGCTTCGTCATCATGAATTGTTCATATGATATTTCTGTTATTGATAAATGATTAATATACTGTATGACTAAGAGGAATGATAAATAAAATCAACTAAAATGCCCTTTAAATCTGATCACATGTTCAAGTACAGAAATTAAAAGCATACAAGGATTACATTGATTTTCATTTCAAAATACATCATAAGAATAAGAATAAAAAGAAACAAACATAAACATGAGAATAAGAATAAAAAGAAACAAATATAAACATGAGAATAAGAATAAAAATATAAATAAGAAGATCTCAGAAATAAAAAGAATAATTCCCTGAGCATTTTTCAAAGTGCAAAAATTGTTAAAATTAAAAATCATAAAACAAAGTGTAGCATTTAAAATGTTACAAAAATGCAATAAATGAGAAATGAAAATGCTGGGAAATAGCAAAGGACTTACGTGATCAGGACCAGCAGATATAACAAGGACAAGTACATCTTGTTCTAGTAAACAGAGAATATTTTATATTGAACATCATTTCTATCAGGATTAAACTGTGCTGCTGTTATGACTGAATTTCACAGCATTTTTCTCTCTCACTACTCTTTTAGTTTTACAGTAAAAAATGACCCCAGAAATGGTTTAAATGTCTCTGAAGGGTTCTTATTTAACATAATTAACCTATCAACCTAAAGGGAATTTATTCTTTCTCTCCTCATTCCCACCTCTGATCTTTTCATCTACCTTTGCTCTCTCCGTTTTGCATTTTCTGGTTTAATTATTGAGGAATATTTCCTCTGAAAACATGTTCATTTACGGATTATATCAGCTGGCACACAAACACAGTATTCCTTACTTTTCAGCCCTAAACTTTCAGTCTTAAAGCGAGTACTTTAATCGTAAAATTCCCACAGAACCTCCTCACATCACGTCCAAATGTCTCTAAAACCGGTGCTTTCATTCCTCTGTGTGTCTGTTTGGTTTCTTTCAGGTGATGCAGCATCCGACAGAGGGAGGCCAGGTTCTTCCTCTCTGCAGTAACCAGAAGGACATGCTGGGTAAAGTGGCAGAGATCTGGATCTTTTCCCTGTCCAGTCAGCCGATAGACCACGAGGATGCAGCTCTCCAGGGGGGACAGAAGATCAAATGCTCTGGTACACTTGGCTCCTCCTTAACCCTGGTGTTTTGAGGTTAAAACAGCATGTTGCCACCATAATCACCTAATATGCACACTGGGCAAAACAGTGTTGGAATCATAGGGTTCAGGGTGTTTTTTTTCCCCTCCAATTATGCAGAAAAGCAAAATGCATGTTGCATATATGATGGAATATGCATATGTATATTCACCTTTTATAGGGCACTCACTGAAGTACAGTACTCTGAAATTCTAAATTTCAACCATAGTCTGTTATTGGACATCGTTATCAACCTCCTTGTTGGTTGCCATGACAACTGTTTCTCTCCTTTTGCAATAAAAAAAATCCGAGCAGCATTTGCTAAAAAGTAAATGCATGCAATATAACAACAGTTATAAGATCATTAACTGAACAAAAATCACTCATATTTACTATTTGCAGCTTCAAAATGTCTAAAAATCTCTCTGAATCAATGTATACACTGTAAAAAGTAAAACATTGAATCAACTTGAAAATTTTTCTTCAATAGGTCACACATTTTAAAAAAATTAGTTGAGTGAACCAAATTAAATTATATTGATTAATTTAATGTAATTTCATTTGGTTCACTCAACTAATTTTTTTTATGTGTGACCTATTGAAGAAAAAAATTTGAGTTGATTCAGTGAGTTGACGTCCGCCAAGGTAGTGTTTGTAGTTTTTTTATTTTAAGGTAGTGTTTGTACTTTTTCTTTTTTTTTTTTTTTTAAAGGTAGTGTTTGTACTTTCCTCCACTAGATGGCGCTGAACGACCTCATATACAGATCTGTGCTACCATGCCCTATCTCGCAATGATAAAGAATCCATTAAAAAATTCCTGGATCCAGACGGTGATCCACATCACCTCTAATATTTAATCATCTCTTCCTTGACCCAGAGCAGACATAGCCTGAAAATTTCATCAAAATCCGTTCATAAGTTTTTGAGTTATGTTGCTAACAAACAAACAAACCCACAAACTCTGGCAAAAGCACAACCTCTTTGGCAGAGGTAATAAACACTAGATACCTGATAATGTAGAAAAAGTATTAATTTATCAAATAATACATGTCGTCATTTTAGTTTGGAGTAATTTGTGCAATTATTATAGTTTTAACTGAAGCTTAAGTAAAAGTATGCATAAAGAGCTTCATGTCCACTGTTGTTACTTTTGCTTCAGATAACTACTCAGAAGAAGAGTATGAGAGCTTCTCTTCAGAGCAGGAGGCGAGTGATGACGCCGTTCAGGGGCAGGTGAGTCACCTTTGGCTTCACCACACTCATGTCTGTACTCAAATGTGGTGTCAACTTTACTCTTTGTGGGTTTTAGGATCTTGAGGATGACGAGTACGACGTGAGGAAGCCAAAGAAGCAGAGGAGGTCGATCGTCAGGACCGCCTCCATCACCAGAGTAAGAGACGTGAAGCGCTTTAACAAACACTGCAGTCATGTTTGTGGTTGGCACTGGCTTTGTCTCCGAATTAGATTGACCTTTTTATTTGGATTTTTTCGATATTACTCGTGTTCAGAGTTAATTTAGGTATTGATTTCACTTTCATTCTTGACAAAATAAGACAAAACACATCTAATCTTGTTGAGCTATTCTGTTCAACATAAAGGAAACCAGGACAATAATCATTAATCTTAATAAACTAGCTTTATTAAACAAAGGAAATACCCTTTGATTTCCTTCAAACTATACATTTATTAGCGTGGGATCAATAAATCCTATTACAAATCACATGCTTTGGCATTGTCCTCGACCATAAGATTGAAAAAGGACATAAGACAAAACAAAGGAGGTGTCTTCTGTAGAATGTGATATTTAATGTTTACAGCACGATGTTTTATTATCCTTTCACTGAACGTGCCTTGATCTTCTGCAACATAATGCTTGTAAGGCTCAGAAAAACACCTTAGAAATATTAACAATGGTCAGTAAACTGGGATAGTGTGTTCTGCATCCAAAGGGACAGAATGATGAATGAGCTAAATAACCTTGTGGCTGATAAGAAAAACCCTCTCTACTCTTCATTTCAACTGATGCTGCTGCCTCCATGTATTCAATAAAAAGTAATTTGTTCCACAAGCTGGTAAATACAGGACGTTTAGTTTTTCTTATCCTACATAACCTGTTGTTAAGTATATGTATGAATGTGAGTATTTGTGAAATACTTGAAGTACTCTGTCTGTGCTTCGTAACATCATCAATGGTAATAAAATGTCTTAATGAGTATACAACACAATAACATCCCCATGTGGACATAAAGGCTTCTACTAGTGTATTATTTAAAAAAACAAAACAAAAAAAAAACATTTGTGAAAGGTTTCTTTTTATTACAGATTAATTCCCTGGTGAAAAATATAATAACTAATTAATTTAATGACAATGAAATCCTGAAAATATATAGATGCTTTACAAATTTCTTAGACCACTTTCCCCTGTCATGAAGTTCTTTAATGCATACTCTTCCATTTGCAGTGAGCTCTCACCATTTTACCATTTAGAACAGACTGAATTCACCTTTTTATTCCTAAATTGAATCAGAAGTCACAAATGAGTCAAGCATGATATTCAGCTCAGGAATGCAAGTAAATAACTACACTTTGACGTCTTAATCAAGACATCATCATGTGCTTAACTATTTTTTTCTGTTTTATTGGAAAACAATACGATTGATATTCATATATAACAATAATGTTGATGTTGATGGTGGTCTCATAAAGCTTTTAACGACTGTATGTAAAAAAAGAAAAGCAGACAAAGGAGGGGAGCATAATGAAAATAATGATAGATGAAAATAAAATGGGTGAATTCAAATTCATTAAAACTAATAAAATAACAGCTAAAGTTGGAACATGATTACTCTGTCTGTCTGTCTGTCTGTATTTATTTTTTGTTTTTGACCCCCTGTAGTAGTACCCACTACTAATTTTGCTTTGAAAATGATTGTTGTCTTCCACATTTACCCTTTTCTAATCAAAAACATTTTGGTTAATTGAACGTACAATAATGTTTTTCACTGTAATTGTGACTGATTGCGGTTGGAATTTCATTTTACTGCTACATGTTTGGAGTTATGTTTGGAGAGTGTAAAGAACAAAGCCCACCTAAACTCCCTTAATCTTTTCTCTTTAATTGTAAAGGAATTAGGATGAGAACATTATATGAACCCTTTAGGTGCCAGAGCTGAACAAAAAGCAGCAAAAAGTTTCGTTCACTTATGTTACTTGTTGAAATATTGTGACTTTGGTGCTCAAAGGGTTAATAGTATTGGACTGTAGGTTTTCCATAGAGACATCAGACTAGTCTTCTTTCGGCTCCCTTTCATTCTAGTACAGAGAACATTTGTATTTCCATTACATTTTTTTTTAATTTTACAATGAATGAAATAAAGAATAAAAATCAAATAAAGAATCAGCAAACATTGTTTTTTCACGGTGTCAGTTCAGGCAGTATTGTCTAAAAATGAACGTTTAGCAGCTAAGTAGCTGATGTAAGTTAGTTGACTGTATGTGCTGTTAAATGAACCTCCACAGTTTAGACTTGTCTTTTTCTCAGGAACGATGCAGTATTTTACAGCTCAGTTAGCAGAAGCAGGAGATGAATGCATCAGAAAACAGATGAGGCATGATGTTGCTCGATTATTGATCTACATGAGCACACAGGCACAATCAATACCCATCCAACACTGTAAACGTATCTACTGCCGGTAAAGTTACTAAAACGTTCGCAGAGGTAGGGCTGGGAGCGCTGTACTAGATCCGAACTAGGTCACGAACTGACTTGTGCTTGTGTGTTTATTCTCCTGTGTTTTAGCAGCAGAACTTTAAGCAGCGAGTGGTGGCTCTTCTGAAGCGGTTCAGAGTTTCAGATGAGGTGGGTGCTCTGGGCGTCAGCTTTTGTCTTATGCATCTCCTGTACTGAGCGTTTGATTCTGTATATGT